>LR824628.2:6017500-6617500 GCA_902829305.4 Spodoptera exigua | reverse complement strand
CCGCAGTCCCTTATTTCGCTTGCACCCGCAGTCATCTACATTTCTGCTGACCACATTTTGAGAACAAAGTTTCTATTTTTTGCTTAACTATTAGTGATATTCTTTCTATCTCTGTGCGAAGTCTCATCAAAATTAGATCAACAGTTTCGGAGTTACGAAGTTTATAAAATCTGTTACATATTTTATGTTAGTAGTAAGGATTAAAACTTTGAATTTTACCCGGATTGTCGCTTAATATTATCACAGTTGATTTTAAAGGAGTAGCTACTATTTTCTTATTAAATTTCACTACGAACGGTCCAGCGGTTTTGCCGTGAAAGCGTTACAAACGTACCTACTTACTTTCGCCATTTGTACCTAATATTTGTTGAAGGGATAAGTAAAACAGATGTTTTGAGTCGATGACGTCACAAGACATGTAGGTTATTTATAAATAATTGTCTTTCATTGTTTTATTATTAAGTACTACGTTATAATAAGTTTATTAGCGACCTCTAAATGTACGTTCACATACTTAACCCATCTTTGTTTTAATAGTCTTAGGGCTGATTTTTCAATGGGTAGATTAAAGTTACACGCGTCAGAATGTTTGTATAAGACAGAGACATCAACAATTTTATTCCTCTGATAACATTTATCTGACTATTGACAAAATCAGCCCTTAACGAATAGTGATGTATGCTGTGTGCTGTTGCATTTTGTGAATATCATTAAAATTGTTTATAGATCCAAAACTTTGCCAGTGATTTTAATGAAGACAAATATGATTATAATTTTTTAGTTAGTTGGACAGTTCTGTTCTATAGCGCCATTAATAATAGTGACCTTTAATCGAATCGTAAAACTAAATCTCCTCTTTCTTTGTCCACAGATCAAAATCAGCCAATCACTCGCCGCTACACAACAAATGGATTAGCCTTATATTATAATATAAGCCAATCAAATTAGACTAAGCGTAACAATGTCTCGTCACATAGTCACCGTCTGTATGTTCTGCCTACTTTGCGCAGCGCATTCATGCGGCTCACACATAGACATACAAAACGATGGCGTACTAACATACGATGCTAAAATAAACGATGTCGACCATTTAAATATAGATTTAGAAGAGAAAAGAAAACTCCCTTCGAGATATCATCAGAAACTCCAGAAGATAAGACAAGGGAAGGCTAAGAGGGAGATCAAAGTGAACCCAGATACGTATGTGACGCAGATATTTAGGTTATACGGTGACGCTGGGAGTATGACGATGAATTTGACCGGGTTCAATAAGATGCTAGAAGAATTAGATCTACATAAGTTAGTTGAAGGTGGTGAGAGGAGCGAGAGCCGAGGATACTTCCACGGGCAGAATGGAAAAGAGGATGTTGTTAATGTAAGTTGCTTTTTGAATGTTTTTGGCATCATGTCGAGTTGAGCGTAAATGGTGTAGTCTAAAAAGTGTAATATGTCCTCAAAGTCGTCCAAAACGATAAAAATCAAAGTCACTACAACTTAAAAAAAATATTTGCTATGTTTAGGTCTTTTTGGTCTAATATTCTAACCCTTTCTTTCTCTCTTTCCAGTGTATGAACAGCTCCGACCTAATCACAACAGTGAACACGAGGTTAAAACCCCCACACGACCATTCACACCCACACTCACACTCAGAACATGGCGACCACGACCACGAGTCTGACGCCATCATCACAGAATCCACTCTACAGACAATATGTCCCATCCTCCTATACCAAAAACTAGCCAATACCTCAATAGAACGCACAGGATGTATAAAGGAAACCAGCATAGGAAGAAGAACTGATGTCACAATAAAACACGTGCCAGAAGAAAGCGCGTACCACAAAAACATGTATGCAGTCTGGCTATATTCATCCTTATGTATATTAGCGATAAGTGCCTGTGGTCTTCTAGGAGTAGCCGTGATACCAATCATGCATAAAACCTACTACAATCACCTCCTACAGTTCTTAGTAGCGTTGGCGGTTGGCACGCTCTGTGGAGATGCCCTTTTACATTTAATGCCTCATGCTATGAGTCCAGCTCATGACCATGGAGCTCATGGAGAGACAGAGATAGAAGCACGAGCTTCGCATGACGATGGCATGTGGAAGGGGCTCGCAGCTATGTTAGGAGTAGTGTTCTTCTATTTCACTGAAAAGGGTCTAACAGTTGTAGTAGAATGGAGGAAACGTCGCCAGAAGTTGGAGGAAGACAAGCTCCCAAGCAGGGTCCGTGTCCTTAAAGACGAAACTGTAGGAGGTTGCTCAGGAGGCTCCAAAGCTGCCATAACGAACTCCACATCAAATTCTCTGCTAAAAATCTTTAAGAGAGACGAAAAGGGTGATCCTACAACGAAGACTTGTAAGCACAAGTATTCGGAGTACCCTTACTGTTATGACGAGATCGACACGGATACTCATGATGACCATCACTTAAGGGACGGTATACCATCAAGTCCGAAGCATGGGAAGAAGCATAATAACTCTGTAAGCGTAGTATCCTCGAATGCTCTTAACGCAGAAGGTAAAGAAGAACCGACGGCTAAGGATTGGCTTCTGAAAGCCGAGTCTACTCCAGCGGTGGTGGAAATGAACAATATCAAGCATAAAGAAGATGGCTCTAAAGATCTCAAGGATGGAGACAGCTATACTGTTATTTTAAGGTGAGTTTTTCATTTTAATAGTTTTTTTTTGGGTATGTTAGCTGGTTACATACGAGTTTTAAATTTTATCCATATTGAACTACATTCGAATTCTTCACGTGGCTCTTGTTCTGGAAATACATAATAATAATTTTGGTGAAGTTAATTGATAGAGGGACGCGAACTTTTCCATTCATAATTTCACTGTCTATAAGATCTATATGCCCAAAGAAGAAAAACAAAAGCAATCAAGGCTCAGAATCAAGATTCAAAACCGAGTCACAATTGTAGTTACTTATTATATTATAGTACAGCAGCTATGAAATTTTACTCAACCCCTTATCTTATTTCCAGAGAGCACTCGAGGGCACATCACGGGCACTCTCACGCACACGGGCACGTGCACGCTCCCCCCTCCTCCATCGCCTCCGTCGCCTGGATGGTCATCATGGGAGATGGGCTGCACAACTTCACGGACGGCATGGCTATTGGTAAGTATCTGTCTGTTGAAGAGTGACATCAGTTGTAGACAGATTACAGCGTGGTGTTTGTTGACTGGGCTTCTCCCAGTTGTACAGTCTCTTCTGTGCTGTAGCGACATCTATCGCACAACAGTAACAATAGCACCAATCACGTGCAAGATTCTACATCGCGGTATGAGAGTTCTCTACACAATTAGAACCGGTACAAAAATCCCGACAACAACCGTCGGGCAGTAGCTCACCAGACACAACACCCGTCTGGTCGGAGGACCCTCCCTTTGCAATGGAGGATGAGGAACCTTCCACCCTGTTCTCCCATACCTCTAAAGTGCTTTTAAGGCTTAAGTCATTCTGTCTCCTACATTAAATTTTACCAAGGGAAGTGAAAACTTATTTCGTTTTTTCTTCTCCTCAAATAATATCTTCTGATTTATTTCGTTGCGGGATCCAAGACAGTCATTCATGTCTCTGGGACGCGCCGGACTTCAGTGTTCCGGTGTTTTCATGGTTGTATCTACTGTAGATCCTGGCTTACAGGATGTAGCGGTTTTGAGTGGTTGCGGCTTGTTACATAAAAAAAGGATTACGGCCTGAAATACGTCCTAAATTCTTTGGCTGCCGGCAGAAAACTAATGAAGGGAAATCCTCCGTTACCGTAGGTCACCGGTGACCTACGTGGCGGTTAACACATCCAGTGCCCCCGACGCGTATGTGCGTTTCCTCGCACGCACATACGCGTCGGGGGCACTGAATGTGTTAACGGGTTAATCCAAATAACCACAAATGAAGACCAGGAACTTTCTTGTAAAGACTCTGTTGTTTTTCCAATTGTAATTAATAAACGATTGTTGCCTTACAGGTGCTGCGTTCGCGTCCAACATAGCTGGTGGTTTCTCAACGGCTATAGCGGTGCTGTGCCACGAACTGCCTCATGAATTGGGTAAGCAGAATAGTCATTTTTATTAACTTTTTTATTAATAAAGTGTAGTTTGGTTTGGTCAAATTCGGCCCTCGATGTGTTCATCGTACCTCGTAGATTATTTCGTCTCCAATTTAGGCCTTTTTGTGATAGGACACACTAGACTAGAGTGCAATTCTGGTACTTATATAAACCTTCCACTTCAATCACCCTACGTATTAAAAAAACCGCAAAAAATCCGTTGTGTACTTATAAAGATTTAAGCATACATAGGGATATCATCATCATCATCGTCAACCTATAAGTGCCCACTGCTGAGCAAAGGCCTCTTCTCATTCAGAGAAGGTTAGAGCATTAATCACCTCGCTTGCTCAATGCGGGTTGGCGATTTCAAACTTATAATTAGAAATTATAAGTCCAGGTTTCCTCACGATGTTTACCTTCACCGTATGTCAGTGGTGTCTAAATAATCATAGAAAGTACTTATAACTCGGAAAAACTCACATTGGTACTTGCCAGGTTTCGAACCCTCCGGTCTACCACGACCCTCCATAGGGATATATAGGGACAGAGAAAGCGACTTTGTTTTGTACTATGTAGTAATACTTTATTTATTCAACAGGAGACTTCGCGGTCCTTCTGAAAGCAGGGATGTCGGTGCGACGCGCAGTGGCCTACAACGTGCTATCATCAGGTCTGTGCCTCCTAGGCATGGTGTGTGGTGTACTGGCTGGTCATGCCCCGTCAGCCACCCGCTGGCTCTTCGCAGCCGCCGCCGGCATGTTCCTCTACATCGCTCTCGTTGATATGGTCAGTATGCTTACTTGTGTATGAAGACTCAAAGTTGTGTAAAGTTACGTGAATTTGTGTAAAATAACGTTATAAGTACTGTGTAAAACATGTATTAGTTGTGTAACGGTACGTGACTGTGTTAAGTTACGTTTAGTGAGTAAAGTATGCTACTCAAGGTAAGACTTGAATGTAACATGATTTTTGAATCAGTCAGTCAAGCCTGTAGTGCATCCATTTGCTCGTTCCAAAGTGTAAGGTCTCCTTCTATGGAGTAAATTCATGTGTGAAATTTATTAAACTAATATTTTTGTTAAATAGATAGAGAAAGATTTTCTTCCTCAGAACTTTAACTTTTTGGTGGGGGCAGTTTTTTGATGATCGACTTCTAATCAAATCCCCCACTAAGTAATGTGAAATATTTTTTACACATCTTCAATGTTAAGAAATCGCGAAAAATTGTGTATAGCGGCGTTAATCTGTGTATTGTGTCGTCACCCAGTGTAAAGTCACGTCAGATTTTGTATTATAAAATTATGTAAATTAAAATATCATTTTCTCTATTTTTCACAGATGCCAGAGCTCAGTACATCGCATAGCAAAGAAGGCACACTCTGCCAGTGTGTCCTACAACTCATGGGGCTAGCAACAGGCATCGGCATCATGCTGGTCATAGCCCTCTACGAAGAAGACCTTAAGACATTATTCGGCTAAACTTACCTTTGCTAGTGCACCAAATCCTGTGCAAGTGCGACAAACCCTGTGCAAGTGCGACATAACCTGTGCAAGTGCGACATAACCTGTGCAAGTGCCCAAAAAATGTGAATAATGTGTAATTAAAACCAGTGTTAGTGCCAATTGGACTTGATAACATGTTTAGCTAAGTGAACCAATGGTCCCTGACCATAGTGTATAGTTAAAAGTGAATGAGAAATGCATATAAATGAAGTTTTTCTGAATTGACAGTACTCTCTCGAATACATTTTGGGTTTTTTTCAGTGTATTTTTGGTGCTAAGCTGTTTGTGTAGATTTAACTTTTGTGTCAAAACGGCAATGTTGTTATTTGTAAAGTTAATATTAAAATCGTCCTTTTGGTAAAGTGTGTCAAAATATAATACGGTAGTTTCCAACTAGTCAAATTCAATACTTTTATCCAAATGTCAAAACCGATGCTTTTGTATGAAAAACTGAGTTATGACGTCATATAATTTTTGCGTCAAATAGCTTACTTATTTCTTAATTAATTAGCTAAAAAAAATTAAACTTAGTTTATCGGTTGATCGATGAATAACAGTTTATGTTGTTATTTTTCAATATTTTATTGTATTGAAACGTCGAATTAATTTATTTTTGACCTAGGAAACTACCCAATTGAGATTTTCGACTTGTGAAATTCTCAATAATATACTCCATACCTGGGAATTTTGCCCGATGTTTTTTCAAAATAAAATTAACCATTTTCAAAGTTGTTAGTAAGAGAGACACTACTGTATATTTGGTTAAGGTACTATAGTTTTATTATTATGTTCCTATCAGTCTGTCTCGCTCTTACACACATCTCTTATCTTCCATCCCTCTCACACATTGCCGTTTCACAAAACAGTTATCTATGAAATAATGTATCCTAATTATTTTTGAGTAGTTTTTTGAGATTGTAGCGCGATGTTAATTGTACTTACCTAATTACTTAATTTTGAAAATAATTAAGTTAAATTGTAACTTGAAGATTTTTTGAACACCCTGTAATAATGTAATAGTGTACTTTAAAAAATATGGTAATTTTTGACTGTTTTTTTTTATATGGTTTTGAGTTGATTCTACCGAAATTCTCTGAAAACCGATGATAGGTACTTCGTCAACCAAGAATCAAACCTGAATTCACATAGAAAAGAACATTGTCAATAACTGAACCCCACTTACAATCTGTCTGTGTGACACAATAACTCCTTTTTATAAAGTCGGCTAACTAAAGGGTGGAATTGTTCAGACCTATTCTAGTACTTACGTATCGAAATATGTAAATATATAAATATACAAATTGTGATAATGTTGCTACGAAGAAATTGTGTATGTATGTATGTATGTATGTATGTATATTATTAGTGCCCACACTGCATGTTAAAAATGTAAACAAATTTTCAAAAATATTCATATTAATGTTATGTTAGGTAATAGTCAGTGTAATATTAAATTATGTGCTGTTTTCAGTCGTAATAAATTAGTTTTAACTTAACAATGAAATAAAGTATACACAAAAAAAATCTCTCTTCTAAATTTATTTGGCAAATATTACATTTAGCTTGAAAATTTCTAAAAAATATGTCACAAATGAGGTTGTCATAGTAAAGCTTGTATGTGATATTTTTTTCAATATCGTCTCTCTCTGCGTCGGTACGTCCCATATATGAAAAGTCGCGTCTCGGTGCGGGCAATCAAAGTCACTGACTTTAATTAGACACTTATAGGCACTTATGAACGTCAAACAATACTTTAAAGATATAAAGTGTCAGTCTGTCGGTCAGTCCTCTTAGTGAAGCTATTTGCTCATTCCAAAGTGTAGATTCCGATGGAGAAGAACGAGCAAGAAACTCTATGGTTACTCTTTTTCTATCAGTTAAACATTGAATAAAAATAAATATGAATACTTATTTGTTTAATTTTGTGAACATTTTTAACTGGTGTGTGGTCATTATATATGTATGGTAACTCGAATATCATTAATTAGTTGCTTGTAATTAAACACGGTAACAGTATATAAGTATTAAATTATGTTTTTTTCATTACTTTTCATTCATTTCACCTCGCTCTTGTCATACGATTTTAAGTCTTAACGCTTTGGTTAAAGACTGCGTTGTTGGTCGTAAATGTATTAAAGATTCTTAGTTTTCTAGGACTTTTATAGTCAATATTTAGAACAGGATTCTCTTCTGTGCAAATACAAAATTTATCATCATCATCAGTTGAAAGACGTCCACTGCTGGACAAAGGCTGCCGAACGACAACTCGTCACTATCCATTGGCTCCCCGCGACTCTGACTATGACACCAGTCCACCTAGTGGAAGGTCTGCCCACGCTTCCATCACTACTCCAGTCGCTACTTAATTAAACACTTAAAACATTTTCACATGCGTATTAGACACAGACCTGTAGATGTTACAAAAATTTGTTGATTTAAACAGTTATTTTGTTCGGGGGTCGTTAAAATCGAAAAGTAAATAACATAGAGGTCCTAATCAGCCAGGGTACCGCGGCGTTCGTCGAAGTAGGAGAAGGAACATGGTGGTTCTTACCTCATCATCATCATTATCATCATCATCATCAGCCTATAAGTGCCCACTGCTGAGCAAAGGCCTCTTCTCATACGGAGAAGGTTAGAGCATTAATCACCACGCTTGCTCAATGCGCGTTGGCGATTTCAAACTTATAATTAGAAATTATCAGTCCAGGTTTCCTCACGATGTTTAATTTCACTGTATGTCAGTGGCGTCTAAATAATTATAGAAAGTACATATAACTCGGAAAAAGTCACATTGGTACTTGCCAGGTTTCGAACCCACACCCTCATGCATGAGAAGCGAGCTCCTTAACCTCTGGGCCACCACGACATACTCGACTCGCCTCACCTGGGGCTGGTGAAATCATTTGGTAATTTACCAAACTCGTAAAAGAAGTACTAGCTGGAGTTATACGGAAATTAGAAGGTATAACTGGAGATATAACTCATTATCACTCAATCAGGGCCAGAGCGAATCTTCGGACGATCATCAAAAAACCCTTCCTTTAACATTTTTATACTTGACCAACAATGCAGTCTTTACCAAATAAACTATTAATAAAATTTGTAAATGATATACATAAAAATACGAGCTGCCGTTACAGCTCACTAGGTGGCGCTGTAGCAGCTTAAAGTCATGTAGAATCACTTAAATTGTGGTGAACAAAAACCTTTTCACTGTTCCTAATACTTTGAGCTGATAAAAGTAATTTAATTTGGGTAATAGTTAATTAATATGCGTTGACATATCCGCTATTTCATATCGCCCTAAAAGTCTAGATCTTACACAAAAACCTTCCATATTTAAAAGCTTCCATAAACAGGTTTATTCTCACACAAAAATGTACAACGAAATTTTTCTTATTTCATACCCAACCATTGATTGCTTTTGTAAGGGTGCATTACACATTAATACCAGTTAAAATGCATTTGTTTTTTCGAAATAAAAAATTATTAAAGTATCTTATTTATAACCCTGTTCGTTAAGTTCGCTTTTGTCGATTAAATTGTGCTGATATTGTGATTTTCATATCGATATGTCGATAGTATTACACTATATTTAGGCCAATATCGATGTGGAAGGTTTGTGAACAAACCATAAGGTTCAACACTTAGAACGCCATGTCGGATAATGCTGTCCGACGCTAGCGGAGGTTTAGCCTTCAACAGTTTTTGTCGGCAGTCAAATGCTTAAGTTTTTTTTTAATTTATGATTTTCTAAAAACCAAAAAGTGTAGAAGAGACTTGCTTCGACACGAATGGGTCGGCTCGACCGTAGTTATACCACGGCCTCACAGAAAACCGGCGCGAAACAACCACAGCGATGTGTTTCGCCGTATGGCTCCATTTTCTCCCCTCCCCCGATCCATAAATATCCGCAACCCTAATCCCCAATGTCGGTACTCGTCACTCATCCGTTGTTGCGGATGTCCATGGGCAGTGCTGATTGCTTACCATCAGGTAATCAGGTTGCTCGTTTGCCGTCCCATCACATAAAAAATATGCGCTGCACTCACGTCCTCTATCTTGCTCTTTTTACTGACATTACTAAGTGATGTACAGTACGGCCGCCGTATCTTGGCGAGTCTGAAGTTAGCCGTTTGTCTGCGCAATGAATCTTTTAGGAACAAAATTGTGTACTGCGCAGCTAATCGGCTAACTTCAGACTCGCCAAGATACGTCGGCGGTATTGTACAACAGAAGCACAGAATAATTATTTCTTGTGCTTTGTTTACAAATATTTTACATAGATCTTGGCCTAAGTATAGATATCATTTCTAACTTAATAGTAACTTAAACATCGAGGCTAACTTATTAAAACATTGTATGGACCATTTCATATGTGATGATATTTGTTTCTTAAATATTTGTTCATGATTTTTTCAAGTGTATTGTGCTTTCTAACTATACATAGTAGCGTTAGGATATAATCCATAATCTTCCTCAATTTCTTTTTTAATTCGAACTTCAGTTCATCTGATCAAAGTATACATACAAATACATATGTGTTTTAAATGTTATAATATTGTTCATTGGCCTAATTTTTTTGTCTTAATCATCATGAATAAAGTGTGAATTAAAATTTATCAGTCATAACTCTGAAGAAATCTGTAAAATAAATAATATTTGTACATATTTTTTGTAATAAACCTCAATAATTGCTTCCTAATAAAAACCAATATTCATGAACATCTATTTAACAAAAAGGAAAATGTCACAAAAATATTTATACCTAAATAAATAATAATGTAATAATAAAAATAAAACGCGGATTCTATGTAAGTTCTTAAGTTATTTTTAAGCATTTTTGATTTTATTGGTGTTTGGAAATCATGTTCTATGAGTGTAAATGTCAGTCGGGACTGTCAGAGTGACATGTGTCAAATTGACAGTTCTATTAATCTGTCAGTCTGAACTGACATAAGGATAATGTAAAAATGAGATCGCTATGCGATAAGTGTGATATAAATGATACGTGGACATACTTTGCTATATATTGTAATAAAATATAATTCAAATTCATAATTTTTAAATGATTTTTATTTCCTACTTTGACTTCTATGAACCTAGAATGACTTAAATGGATAGAGACCGAAACAAACATACCAATATCGAAGTTAAATTCAGAATAAAATTTATTTTAAATAGACCAAAATAGGTACTATTGAACATCAAACAAAATAATTAAATATCAAAATTAAATGTCAATCGGTCAGTCCTCTAGTGAAGTTATTTGCTCGTTCCAAAGTTTAGATTCCTATGAAGGAGAACGAGTAAGAGACTCCATGGTTACCCTTTTTCATTCAGTTTCACAACTATTTCTATTTTAATTCACTCTCATTATTTCCTTTTTCATTCAGTTTCACAACTATTTCTATTTTAATTCACTCTCACTATTCCCTTTTTCATTCAGTTTCACAACTATTTTATTTTCATTCACTCTCATTATTCCCTTTTTCATTCAGTTTCACAACTATTTCTATTTTAATTCACTCTCATTATTCCCTTTTTCATTCAGTTTCACAACTATTTCTATTTTAATTCACTCTCATTATTCCCTTTTTCATTCAGTTTCACAACTATTTCTATTTTAATTCACTCTCATTATTCCCTTTTTCATTCAGTTTCACAACTATTTCTATTTTAATTCACTCTCACTATTCCCTTTTTCATTCAGTTTCACAACTATTTTATTTTCATTCACTCTCACTATTCCCTTTTTCATTAAGTTTCACAACTATTTTATTTTCATTCACTCTCACTATTCCCTTTTTCATTCAGTTTCACAACTATTTCTATTTTAATTCTTTGGTACATCATTACATTACATTGGTTCCATTTGGTACTTACCAGAGACTAGTGTAACACTAAATATTTAGTCTAATAATCTTAAAAAGAAAATAACCTCAAGGACACCTGCAACACCAAAGGAGTTATGAGTGCGTTGCCGGGCTTTTAGAGGCCTTTTTTAAAGAGTTGCGGATATTTAAGGATTGGGAAGGGACAGGGGAGGGGGAGGGATTGGGCCTCCGGTAACCTCACTCACACGGTGAAACTTGTGTTTGTTTCACGCCGGTTTTCTGTGAGGCCGCGGTACCACTCCGGTCGTGTCGGCCCATTCGTGCCAAAGCTTGAATTTAGATCACTAAGTATTTTATTGTATTACGAAGAGAAAAGATTGGTAATTATTTAGTAATGAAAAATGATATCTAGCAAATGTCCACTATGCGGAACCAGGAGTTTACGGTGGATTTACTCCAGTAAATACTCGAAGAAGGTTTAATTATTAACTTTAATGTTGGTGTTAACTACACGAGTTAACTACAGCAAGCTTTTTATATGGGATAAGTCTGCAAACGAGCAGACGGATTACCTCATGGTAAGCAACCGCCCATAGACAGCTGCAAGACTAAAGGAATTACGAGTGCGTTGCCGGCCTTTTTTTTTGAAGGGTTAGGAGAGGGGGAGGAATTGGGCCCCACACTGGTATTAATTCTTCATAATTTTTAGTTTTGTGACAAGCGCAAGTTAATGCTCTGAAGAAGCCATCAGGCGCACGAACATCCACTAAGACCACGGTGTGGATGTCACAGATGTCCATATTTCCAGTTTGATATTCAAATAAAAACGGTCCAATCACGTCTCTAGATTACATAACACCATACGTTTCTTTCATTACCACACATTAAGTATGTAAAAGACTAAGTTTTTTCGACGTACATCTTCTCCGAGTAAGTAGTCTGATAAGGAGATGTGGCTTCATATCTATAGTTTTTTTTATGTATAATTTTGCCCGGTAAAAGTGCTATTTTATTGTCTACTAGCGGCCTGCCCCTGCTTCGTACATGTCTCCATCTATCTCGTTAAAGACGAAAGGAACCCTACCTCCCAGCTGTCTCTTCTACTTTTCCAAAATTTTCTTTCATACCTTTTCTTGACATTACCAAATACAACACAAAAAAAATGGGCAGAATTGGTCCAGGCGTTCGTGTTATTGAGTTATGCGCTTACCAACACATTTTGCGATTAATTTTATATACGAGTGTACCTATAGGTTTGCAAAAAGAAATTAATTGTTTCATTATGAATGTGAATGGTCGTTCAGCTTCTATTCCTGCACAACCCAAATATTTACGCAAAATTCGCCATAGTGTTTTGGATATACCCAATTGTTGAAAATGTCGTTGGGGAATTTTTGATGATATGCGTCGTAGATCATACGAGCCGAAACGAAATTATACGAGCTGAACCGAAATCGCACGAGACGAACCGAAATCATACGAGCCGAACCAAAATCATACGTGCCGAACTCATACGAACTTTTCAACGAACAATTTCAGAGCACCCTCTTGGTGTCGACAAACGAGCGAAATCCTGTTTCACGGTCATTTAGAGGGCAAGGCTAAGTTGACCTCGAAGAAGCTAGGTGTGCCCAATAGATCGAGGCAGTATTTCCCTCCAGGGCATCGGCTACTACTTTACAAGGCGCAAGTTGGGAATACTGTGTGCTCATCTTTGGGCGGGTGCACATCAGTACCTACCAGTTTCTTCCTCTAGATCTTATTCAGCGACGAGCTGTTCGAATCGTTGACTACCCTGTTATCTCAGGCCGGCTGGACTCTGGCACTGCGTAAGGATGTAGCCTCGCTATGTACTCTATATCGCCTTTACCACGGGGAGTGTTCTGAGGAATTAGAGGATTTACGCGAAACTTTCTGCCCTGCACAGCAAAACTTTGCAATGATCTTTCGGCGGCGGTATTTCCGAACTGATGCGACCTTCAACAAACCTTCAAGGAACGAGCCTGTAAGTCTCTGGTCCCGCAGGTGTCCAAGAGCAGCGCCGATCACTTACCATCAGTTGATCAGTACGCTGGTTTGCCTCCTATTCCATAAAACACTCTCCAGTAATGTTTATCGTATAAAATTTCTCTAAAGTAAAATTGTGTGTGCGGGTGAATAAGGTTCCCTAGGCGCTTGCCCCGCAACCTAAGGGGCCCCTAAATCTGTCCCCTAAGGGGGCACTTAGATGGTGTTGTGCTTAAATGGGATGTATACATGATATAGACGATGAGATAATATATAAACGGTAGGATCGTAGCGTGAAAAAAAACTAGCTACTGTACTGCGGTTTTACCCGATGCTCGACTCCTACATACCATAGCGTGATGTTTTATAACCTTCCTCGATAATTAGACTAACAAACACAAAAAGAATTGTTCAAATCGGACCAGTAGTTCCAGAGATAAGCGCATTCAAAAAAACTCTACAGCTTAATATTAGTATAGATTTACTGCATTAACAATTGGAGTACCTAATTATTTTTTGATCTAGTCAAGAACCTCATGGAGGAACAAAAACACAATATTAAATAAACATTTTATTGAATAATGATCTGTAGTCAGTACAAAACTGGTATAATACAAGATTGGATCACGGCGTCACTCGCTTGGGGTCGCGGGGGAACATTGAAGTCTTGCGAATGTTGTCCAGCCCGAGGTACAGCATAACTACTCGCTCCATTCCGATACCACCGCCTGGGGAAGATAATATAATAGCATATTAAAGAACTTTCAAGGAGAGAGTTCGGGTATTTCTTTTGAAGAAGTTGGGGGAATCATCCTGATCATGATTATATATATGTCATCATCATCAGCCTGATGTCGTCCACTGCTGAACATAGGCCTCTCCAATTGCACGCCACTGAGCTCGATGTTCAGCTCTTCTCATCCAACCACTGCCAGCCACCCATTTTTTTTTTCAGGGGAAAATCATCTAATGACCTCTCCCGCCCAGGGTAAGGCGAGAGAGAGTGTCAGACTCTTTACTGACTAAACCCCCCCGGTTCCCGCTCCTTTTCTGGGCCGAGGCCGCAATGTCTTATTGCGCTTAAACCGCAACGCCGGCTGAACATCAGCCCTATAGGGCTCCGTCTGTGGTGGTCTATTGGCTCTTTGAGGCGCGCGCGGAACGCTACGCGCCGTACGCTCGGTTCTGGTTCTGGTCGGGCAGCGAGCTACCCTTACTCGCCTTCGCAGACCCGCGCTCTAGGTGACCGGAGATCGTCTCTGGACTGCCAGCCACCCTGCGGATATCTTCAGTCCGCCTAGCTGGAGGGCGCCCTACACTGCGTTTGCCTAGACGCGGTCTCATAGCAAACTATGGGACCACAAACTCGAGAATAGAATAGAAAGGTAGGTAGTTGATACATAGGCTTTTTATCAATATACAACGCGGGTGAAGCCGCGGACAGAAGCTAGTGTAGTAGAATAAAAACGAAATATTTACCTGCGTGTGGGGGGCATCCTAGCCTGAAGGATTCAATGTATGCTGCTATCTTACTGATGTCTAAAAGAAGAAACAGATTACTTCGTTAATTTGACAGCTTAGAGTACACAATTCATGAATTTTTAAATGAAAAATTTATGTGATACCTGATAATTATTACATAGCCTTGATTTTATTTTATTGTGTGTGTTTTTTCTTTTTTTTTTGACGCTATTTTTACTGTATTCGAATTGACTATGTAAAAATAATATTAGTAGTTTCCTAATTGAAAAATAAATTAATTCGACGTTTCAATACAATAAAATATTGAAAAATAACTATCGGTACTTTTATTCATCAATCTGTCGATACACTAAATAATAAATATTTTTTAAGAGATAAGTATGTTATTTGACGCAAAAATTCTATGACGTCATAACTCAGTTTTTCATACAAATTTCATAGAAAAGTATCGTTTTCGACATTTGGATAAAAGTATTGAATTTGACTAGTTGGAAACTACCGTCTTTTGATTAATATTAAAAAAAGTGTTCATAATTTTTTTTTATTATTAAATGTTATTTATTCTATTGTTACTATGGGTAAACAAAAATTATTGTCTCTGCCCTCTTACCTATGCCGTGATGCTTGGCCCTCTCAGTGAGGAACTCGGGGTCGTGTATCCTCTGCGCTCCACTGAGGATCTCCTCGCCGCGCATGAACATGTCGTATGAATTGGATACTTTCTGTAATACAATATAATACACAATTTGTATAAAAATCGAAAAAAGCATAGTATCTTTGAATATTTTACCTTTATCATTACATAGTATAAAACAAAGTCGCTTTCTCTTTCCCTATATCCCTATGTATGCTTAAATTTTTAATACTACGCAACGGATTTTGTTTCGGTTTTTTAATAGATATAGTGATTGAAGAGGAAGGTTTATATCATCATCATCAGCCTATAAGTGCTCACTGCTGAGCAAAGGCCTCTTCTCATACGAAGAAGGTTAGAGCATTAATCACCACGCTTGCTCAATACTTTGTTGGTGGTTGGCGATTTAAAACTTAGGTTTTCTCACGATGTTTACCTTCACCGTATGTCAGTGGTGTCTAAATAATCAAAGAAAGTACATATAACTCGGAAAAAGTCACATTGGTACTTGCCAGGTTTCGAACCCACACCCTCATGCATGAGAAGCGGGCTGCTAAACTCCGAAAAACTAAGCTCCGGGCCACCACGACGTATGTTTTAATATGATCCATTGAATAGATGAGAAATTTAGGATCTGCATTGCATTCGAAACCGGGGCAGATCGCTAGTTTTTATCATAACACTAAGATGTCCTGTGTCGTGGGTGCGTTTACAAAAATACAATTTCACATATACATCACACGTTGTTGATCACATAAAGAGTAATTGTACCGTGCGGGAATCGAACACTCGACAGTTTATACAGCAGAAATTAAAAAACAAACGATGGGATCAGTTTATCATCATTAATTTTTAAATCCTTTATCTTATCGAATACTAACTACTCTCACGCGGTTTTACCCGCTGCTAGGCTCCTACATCGTAGCGTGATGTTTTATTCGTTATGTGCGAAGTGGGTGGTGGTGAACGACAAATCGATCGTAGCGCACGACGTGGCAGAAATGTGAATTAATTCTGGACTGTCATGTGTCAAATTGTTTTATTTTCATAACTTCTAAGTAAAAACGTAAAAATTTGCGACATTGATCATAGTACATGCTGTGTCGTAAATTGTAAAACAATAAGAAAAACAGTTCGTGCAAGTTTTATTCGTTTCCAACATCAAAGTGGACATTGCAGCAAAGACAAAAATAGATAGCTGCTGCGAAGAGAATTAAAATTCAAATCCCGTACGTATTATAATATCCATATTTTTCACGAGGGAGAAAATCGCTAGGTATACACTCACTTTTTACACTATTTTTTTCAATTTCGTTAAAAATCTAGTCGATAATCAATATCTTATCATCTAGTTGACATGATTTGACAGATGACAAGTCCTGAATAGTTGCGGCCACTAGGGGCGCTGTCATCGCGCGCACAACGAATAGCCTATATCTCTCAGGAACATTGTAGCTATCTATCAGTGAAAGAATTTTGGAAATCCGACCAGCGGTTCCAAAGATTACCCCCTACATACAAATTTTACCTCTTTATAATATTAGTATAGTCGAACATGACAATAAAGTTACGTAATAAAATGAAACCCTACAACTTACCGGGTTGTTAGGGTCCGGCATGGTATAGAATGGTCTGACAGCGAGCGGGTACTTGTCCAGGATGTAGAAGTCGGTGTCATACTTGGCTCGCACCAGGCGACCCAGCAGCTTCTCATCCGGAGTCGATAGATCATCCTCTTCGCCCACTGTTACTCCTGGAGGGAAGAAAAATGTTACAAGTTAACACTGCTACATAACATATTGAGGATGCCAGGATCCTATTTAGGTGGGAGGGAGCGTGTCCATAAATACGCTAGTTTCCAACTAGTCAAATTCAATACTTTTATTCAAATGTGAAAAACGATGCTTTTCTATGAAATTTGTATGAAAAACTGAGTTATGACGTCATAGTGTTTTTACGTCAAAGAGCGCACTTATTTCTTAAAAATTTGTTTAATAATATCTTAAACTTAGTGTATAGATCGATCGATGAATAAAAGTATGGTTAGTTTTCAATTTTCTGTTGTATTGAAACGTCGAAATCATTTATTTTTGACCTAGGAAACTACCCAATTACGTGCTATGTTTAAGGGGAGTGGGAGGGAGGTCAATTGTCTTCGATCGAATCTCACGTCTCGACAAATATCACGCGTATTATTCCTGATTGGTAAAAAAACAAGTATTCAATTGTAAATTTTTTAATTACATTTTTTAATATTGATTACCAGTTAAGTTAAGTAAAGCAAATAAAAGCACTAAGCACATTGTTTTTTGCAAACAGCGTTGTGTTTCGCCGTGTGAGTGAGGTTACCGGAGGCCCAATCCTTCCCCTCCTCAATCTCCAAATTTACAAAATGTTTTTAATAAATATTAGTTCTTTCTTTTTAATTTCCATATCGTGAGGCATATTAAATTGAGAACAGCCGGCTGAGCCGGCCGGTAGAGCTTTTCTCAGTTTTTTTTTATGTCAAAGGTCAGCAAACCAGCAAACGGATTACCTGATGGTAAGCAATCAGTGTCGCCCATAGACACCCGCAATAACGGAGGAGTTACGAGTGCGTTGCCGACCTTTTGGGGATTAGGGATTTGGAAATTTTATGATTGGGTGACACGGAAACACAACGTTGTGGATGTTTCACGCCGATTTCCCGTGAAGCCGTGGTATCACTCCGGTCGAGCCGACCCATTCGTGCCGAAAAATGGCTCTCCCACACTTAGCTAACCCACGTGGGGTAGTTGTTATTAAAAAAAATACCTGATGGTATACCAACCTGCTTCTTTAAGCATCTGTATGGCCTGAGGGAACTCCAGCCTGAGCGGCGGGTCCAGGAACTTGAATGGCTCCACGCGGTACTGCTGGCCCACTGTCGCTATCTCGGCCGCAAACCTGGACAAATATTTATTTATTAATTTTAATCACAGAATATACAGATGGGTCGTGGTGGCCCGGAGGTTAAGACGCCAGCTTCTTATGCATGAGGGTGCAAGTTCGAAACTTGACTTTTTCTAAGTTATATGTACTTTCTATGATTACTTAGACATCACTGACAAACGGTGAAGGTAAACATCGTGAGGAAACCTGGACTTATGATTTCTAATTATTATAAGTTGCAATCGCCAATCCGGCTTGAGCAAGCGTGGCGATTAATGCTCTAACCTTCTCCGTGTGAGAAGAGGCCGTTGCTCAGCAGTGGGCACTGATGATGATGATGATGATATGCTTTTTGCATTATCCGTCTCCAAAGAGTAAAAAATGGAAATGGAACTATGGCCTTAATCGAGGCCATGGTGCGGAGTGAGAAGAACTGGATAGCCATCTCCTCTTTAAGAAAGAGGCAGTCCGCGTGAGATATTTCCTTCTCACACCATTGCAAACCGCCGCATTGAAAATACGACGAGCGGTTCCAAAAATGACCCCCTACATAGAAACTTACGAATTCCCTCTTTATAATCTTTATATACAATTCTGCTGTACGTGTGTATGTCATTGGACTCCTCCTAAACGGCTTGACCAATTTAATTTTTTTTTCTGTACGCATTGGAGTGCCGCCCTGGACAGTTTAGATTCACAAATCAGCCCGGCAGATGGCGCTGATTGCTCGAAAATGCGTGCGATCTCGGAAACGGTCCTAACGATTTCGCTGAAATTTGGTATGTGCCGCTTTCATTAGTATAGATTACTTACTGGTCTCGAAGTCCACGGAACATGTCAGTAAGAGTCCCAGCGATGGTGTACAGGACCTCGTGGTAATGATGTTTGAACGACATCTCCAGATCAAGGCCAACAAACTCTGTTAAATGACGGTGCGTGTTCGAATCCTCGGCGCGGAACACTGCGCCTACTGTGAATACCTGTAATTGAAAAAATCACTACATAGTAAAAAAAACAAAAACCGACTTCAAAAAGCACCTAAACTAAAAAGCAAAAAATAAATTTACTTTTTTCAAAGTAATACATATTTACATTTAGTTAAATAGAAAATAACATTTAATAACTATTTTATAATGTTAAAGTCGGTGCCAAGTAAAACTATAGTAGTGTAATGATGTTACCTACATACCTCTTGCTAGTCTGTTGATTAGTAGGTACCTATCAATATATTTTTCTAACTGTTGTTGTTTAGTACCTATGTAGTATTTACTTGGCACCGACTTCAAAATTATAAAATACTTATGAAATGTTATTTTCTATTTAACTAAATGTAAATATGTATTACTTTGAACAAAGTAAATTTATTTTTTGCTTTTTAGTTTAGGTGCTTTTTGAAGTCGGTTTTTGTTTTTGTAAAACTTTTTTATTTCACCACTTTAAGTGATAGGCAGATAGCTATAATGCTTCTCGATAGAGAAGACGACCGCTACTTGAGATCGAAAATTACGGCAATGGTAGTCCGAGTTAGTTAGCTTTCAGTGCTGTAAATCAATGACCTCCATCATCAGGTATATTGCAGACCTTCATTATACATATACCACATAGGTGCAAAGGTCTCATCAATATAAATGAATTAAGTCCAAACACGAGGTAGTTACTGTAAACCGTTCAGGAGTTCCCTGAGCTGTCCATCGTTCTCATCATCAGACCCTTAATGACAGTCACAACCAATCTTGGTGCAAAGTACTCACTAATACGAATCATTCAAGCCCAAACACAAGGCAACTACTCCAAATAGTCAATGAGACCCCTCGACTGTCTTCCGGCTCCATCATCACAATTTACTCCATAACTTCATTGTAATCCATAAAGGTGCAAAGTTTTATCAATATAAATGAATTAAGTCCAAACACGAGGTAGTTACTGTAAGCCGTTCAGGAGTTCCCTGAGCTGTCCATCGTTTTCATCATCAGACCCTGAATGACAGTCACGACCAATCTTGGTGCAAAGTGCTCCATCATCAGGTCATCAGGTCAAGTTTGAACATCGACATGTTGTAGCGTTGTCAAAAGCCTACTAAAACCACGTGCAAAAACACCACTCGCCCCTACAATTTTTGAAAGTTCCTCTCGATTTCTCTGGTCTTCCATCATCAGATCCTGATTTCCTTATCATGGGACCATTCTGAGACTGTCTCCTTTCCACCAAAAAAAGAATTATTAAAATCGGTCCATAAATAACGGAGATATCGGCGAACAAACATAAAAAAAGCATATAATACGGTCGAATTGAGAACACTCCTCCTTTTTGGAAGTCGGTTAAAAATAAAGTCGCTTCCTCTATCTCTATATCTCTATGTATGCTTAAATCTTTCAAACTACGCAACGGATTTTGATGCGTTTTGTTTTAATAGACTAACACCCGGTTTCTGAAAGGCTTGTCAACGCTAAAATTAACTAATGTCCTGTTAAATCTCTTGTCAAGTCATCTGATTGGTTGTTGATAATTCAGTCAACCAATCAGATGACTTGACAAGAGATTAAGTTGATTTTAACACTGATCGGCCTTTCGGAAACCGGTTAAGAGTGATTGAAGGGGAAGGTTTATATGTATAATAACATCCATTAAATAGTGGAGAAATTTAACATCAGGTTTGCCCGTGCGAAGCACGACTGCGGGTGGCAAATTTGAACGGCGTGAAACAACGCAGGCGTGAGTGATTACCGAAGGCCTTAGCCTCCCCTTATTCATTTAGAATTTCTAAATCAACTAATCATCAAACCCTCAAAAAGCCGAAAACGCACACGTGGTGGTCATGCTGCCGATTGCTTACCATCAGGTAAAAGGACCATTCATTTGCCGCCGTATCACATAAAAAACAAAAAAATGCATTTTTCATTAATCACCACACCTTGTCGAAGTCAGCGGCGATTGCCATTTGCTTGTACAACTGCGGGCTCTGCGCTAGATACGCGGACGACTTGAAGTAAGACACGGTGAACACGTTGGCACCGCCTTCTGATGCCGCCGATATAATCTTCGGTGTGTGGATCTCGACGAACCCTGGGGATTAAAAATGGTGATAAATTATTTTGACTTTCACTTTGATTAATATTAAAACTGCGTGGGCCGTTAAATAATGTTACAGGTACCTATTTTTTTTGTGATCATCATCGTCAGCCTATGAGTGCCTACAACTGAGCAAAGGCCTCTTCTCATACGGAGAAGGTTAGAGCATTAATCACCACGCTTGCTCAATGCGGGTTGGCGATTTCAAACTTAAAATTAGAAAAGTCTAGGTTTCCTCACGATGTTTACCTTCACCGTATGTCAGTGGTGTCTAAATAATCATAGATTTGGTGATGATTAGCGAAAAATAAACAATAAATATCTGCATTTGAATGATGAAAGACATCCAATCAATTCTCATGCCTTTTTTTGAGGAGGTAAAATTTTCAAATGACTTCTCCACTCCTGGATAAAGGTAGAGAGTGTCAGACTTTTACTGACTAAAAACCCCACTGTTCCTTTTCCTGCTCTATGCCGAGGTCGCGGTGCCTCATGGCGCTTGACCCGAAACATCAAAAAGCACAAAGAAGGATAGAGCACAGCAAACTAGCGTGAAACAATCACGGCGTTGTGTTTCGCCGTTTTATTCAGGTTACCGGAGAGACCCAATCCTTTCCTCCCCCACATCCCAAAATCTCCGAAACGCTAATCCCATAAAGGTCGACAGCGCACTCGTAACTGTACTATTGTTTGCACGCCCGTCCATGGGTTAAAAAAATCAGCGTCGATTTTTTTATTATTACATATTTTAGTTTCTTCAATTTTATGGGTGCGTTCACAAACATCACACATCACACCCAGACCCGGAACAACAATTTGTAGGTCACACAAAGAGTTGTTCCGAGCGGGAATCGAACCCGCGACACATTCCACGTCAGCCAATTGATCAAACACCGCGATACCCGTCAAGTTGTGTAAAATAAATCCTAATAACTCTATCTATCCTTACCTCTCTAAGTGAGCAACACCCAGGTCTGGACAAATAATTTGTGGATCACACAAAGAGTTGTTCCGTACAGGAATCGAACCCGTGACACAATCCACGGCAGCCAGTTGCGCCAACCGTGCAGTAAAGTTTCGTCAAATAAATCCTTATAACTCTTTCCATCCTTACCTCTCTCAGTGAGCAGATCTCTGAACAGCTTGCAGACTCCAGCCTCCAGCCGGAATATAGCCTGGTTGGCAGGAGTGCGGAGGTCCAGGACTCTGTTG
Organism: Spodoptera exigua; assembly: GCA_902829305.4. Lineage (NCBI taxonomy): Eukaryota > Metazoa > Arthropoda > Insecta > Lepidoptera > Noctuidae > Spodoptera > Spodoptera exigua. Next base: position 6,594,777 of record LR824628.2, on the reverse strand, counting down.
TCTAACCTCGTGTCCTGGTTCACGCGGATCTTCAGAGCTTCTGGGTCCTGTCGGCAAATTGGCGATTTCGGTTATAGATGGCGCTTCGAGCAATAATGGGGTAGTTAGGAGAGGCGCCGAAGGCCAAATTACCCTTTCTCTATCCTTAAATCTATACTAATATTATAAAGAGGTAAAATTTGTAAGTTTGTATGTAGGGGGTAATATTTGGAACCGCTGGTCGGATTGCCAAAATTGTTCCTGAGTCCTATAGGCCATAAAACATCACGCTACGATTAAATGGAGCCGAGCAGCGAGTGAAACCGCGCGAAAGTAGCTAGTCCCTAATAATCCACAAGAAGTCGGCAACGCGAGTGTCCATGGACAGCGCTGATTGCTTACCATCAGGTAAATCGTCTGCTCGTTTGCCGATCTATAATATGTAATAAAAGTTACTAACTACTCAGTAAAATTCAATACTTTTTCCGAAATATCAATAAAAAACGTCAATATTCTACGAATTCCGTATAAAATAGCACGTTTTCGATATCATATTTATTTGCATTAAACAACATAATATATTTATATCTAATTTAATTTATATTTGTATCTCGTCCGCGACTCCGCCCGCATGGATGTCGATTTTACACATTTTCAAGATAATTTTGAAATTTTCTCTGGCTCCGCCCGCAATGAGGTCCGTTTTAAACTTTGTCAAGACTTTTTTAAATTTGTCTCTACATAAAAACCTTCACTGAACTTCCACAAATAATTCAAGACTAAAATTATCCAAATCGTTATATAAGGGCATTGAGTTATAACATTATAACGAAAAGTGGCATTGATTTTTACATACAGGATTTTGAACTCGCACCCTTTAGAAGAGAAGGCTATTAACCTAGAATAGAAATATAAAGTAGGATGAGCAACGAACATCAGATTTCTCCGGTCTTGCAGCATCCTCAATCTGCAGCGGTAGTTGCGCGCGCGCAGGCGAGACGAGCCATAGTTGCGTGCCCACTAGCTCCACCTCGCGGACCGTGCACGACTCTATGGGGGCCGACGTCTTCACCACCGTCGCGTACACGTCGATTATTGACTCTTTGGTTATACTGAAAAAAAAAAACAAATTTTATAAATATAAAACGCAACAACAGAGGGGTTACGAGTGCGTTATCAACTTTTTGGAGATTAGGGATTTGGAGATTAGAGATTTGGATATGAGGGATATGGAGATTTAGGGATTGGGAAAGGAGGAGGAGGAAGGATTTAGCCCCGGTAACCTCACTCACACTACGAAACACACGCTGTGGTTGTTTCACGCCGGTTTTCTGTGAGGCCGTGGTATCACTCCGTTCGAGCCGACCCATTCGTTCCGAAGCATGGCTCTCCCACACTTAGATGATTACTCTAATAGTATTATGGTACTAACGAGTGTTTACAGTGCGGCCGTCGTATCTTGGCGAGTCTGAAGTTAGCAGTTTGTCTGCGCAATGGATCTTTTAGGAACAAACTTGTGTACTGCGCAGCTAATCGGCTAACTTCAGACTCGCCAAGATACGTTGGCCGCACTGTAACGTTGGTGATTACCGGCGAGGACCTTAAGGAGGCGGTGACGGTAATCATACGACGTTTTTCAACACACTTCTGAATAAAATAATACTTAAATAAAAAAACACACAACAAAAGAGAAAACGAGACGAGTTGTGAAAAATGTTTTGTAATGGCGGGAAAAATTTAATGGTTTTACAATGCGCGAGCATCGCATCGACCATAGACTAAAAATTGAGGATTTATTTATTTTATGAACTTTTCGCTGATAGCTTTTTAGAGCAAGTGTAAGCGTAACACTACCAATAATTAAAAAAAAAGCCATTACCGCTCACAATGATTTTCTCCTGTGTCGTGAGTGCATTTACAAATATAAAATTTCACATGCAGACCAGGAACAACAATCTGTGGATCACACAAAGAGTTGTTCCGTGCGTGAATCGAACCCGCGACACGTTGTGCGGCAGCCAGTTGCCCAGCCACCGCGCCAACCGTGCGGTCAGTAATAATTAAAATAAAAAAATTAACTCTATTAATAACTCGTGAAATAGAAGTAATAAAAAAGTCACAGTTTGATTATAAGTGTCATTAATTGCCTAATTACACTTACATTACACTTGCCGAGCTGTCTATGGTTCGAAACTTAACTTTTTATTTTTACTTAAATTTTTTGTCTATGTTTTGTGTCTTGATATTCTCGTCTTGTGATTTGTTTTGTCTATGGCGTGTTTTTAATATTCATTGTTTTTTTTTTGTTTGTTTTGTTTACTTTTTGTATTTTAACATTTATTAAATGTGTACCCGATGTGTAATTGATTATAATTATGTGTTTGTATACTTATTTTATTTAGTTATGCCGAAACGGCGTCAGTATTTTTATAGTCCCGAGGCAAGGACGCGTGAAGGGTCAGTGCTGAAAACCAGCGCTGTTGTATCGTGCCTGCGTGCGCGAGACACAGCATTTAAGCTGAGCGCTGCCCTTTTTCACGCATGAGTGACGCAATTGTAGTGCTTTTCTTTTTTTTTTATGTCCATTGCTTGTTTTGTCCCTTTTTAACTATAATCGTGTGTGTGTGTTTCTTGCGTCATTTGTGTGTGAAATAAATGGTTTTTCTTTCTTTCTTTCTTTCTAATTGTTATGGGATTGGAGCCATTTTATGAGGAAGTGTGTTGAAAAGGTAGTTTACTCACTTGCCAGTAAATTTGACCATCTGTTTGCTGACCGCTCGCTCCTCGTTGACGCTGATCAACAACTGGACAGTGCTACTGCTTTGCCGAAGTACCGCGAAGCACTGCTTCCCCTTAGCACGGGACGTTTGGAGACGAGCTGTGATAATTAAATTATTATTGCCAGAATAAGCAAATCAATCTTAAATATGGTATATCACAAACTATGATTTGTCAATAAATATAAAGCTGGAATGATTTTACCCATTAATAAATTTAAGGAATACGGTAGTTTCCAACTAGTCAAATTCAATACTTTCATCCAAATGTCAAAAACGATACTTTTCTATAAAATTTTATCATGGACTTTCGTCCGTAGTGGTGAAGGATACGCACGTGTTTTCTCAGTGCGACGATTGTTATCAATTTTAGTGATCTTTTTCATAGTGATCTGAATTGAAATCCCGTACATTGTGTGTCGTTTAATTGGGTGGTTGTTTTTAAATTGTGTGTGTGTATTGTCTAAGGTAATATTATAAAACTTTACCACTTATTTCCTCTCCTCACATCCCTCAACTTTTTAACATGGACGAGGAGAAACCCCCTGATCCCCCTGATAAATCTCCAGACCTAAAACCAATTTTGACCGTTTCGCTCCCTCATGATGACCCGGAAATTGAACCCATGGATTCCGATACAAACCATAGTAAAAGGAAGAGACCAGCAGGTTCTCCCCCTATCTCCCAAAATAATCCTCCCAAACTGGCAAAAAGCATAAATGGCAGGCAGTGTTATACTGAGACAGATAACCCACCATACATAGTTTATGTTTCATTGAAGGACTCCCAGACATCAGGTATAACACTCCATCCCGTTAAATTTGGTATGTTTCTTACGAAAATTAGCGTAAGAAATGTAAAAATCGGCGGAGTTAAGAGGCTGGGCAGAAACAGAGTGTCGGTTGAGTTTGTGTCGCATCAGGACGCTAACAGTTTTTTAGTGAATTGTGTGGTTGCGCAAAGCTACAATACCTCAATCCCACAATTTAATATAACGAGAATGGGCATTGTGAGGGACATCCCTGTTGAATGGACCGAGGAAGAAATTATCTGTAATATTAGGGTTCCCGCTGGATGTGGGATTGTAATTAAGGCAAGGAGGATGAATAGGAAGGTTACTTCTTTAGACGGAACAGAATGGAGGCCTACTCAGACTGTAGTCCTCACCTTCGATGGACAAGTACTTCCTAAAAAAGTGTTTTGTTTTTGTTCATCTCTTCCGGTGGAACTGTATTCATATCCAACAATACAGTGCTACAACTGTTGTCGGTTCGGACATACCCGCACACTCTGCCGCTCGAAACCGCGCTGCTTTAAGTGTGGCCAGGATCACCCTGGTGATGGTTGCAAAACACCAAATGAATTTGCTCATTGTGTTAATTGCAATGGCAATCATTTCGCAAACTACAATGCCTGCCCGGAGCTAGGCCGCCAGAAAAGCATCAAGTCTTTGATGGCGGAGAAATCAATATCATATGCAGAAGCAAGTCAAGTGTTCCCTGCTGTCAAAAGGTCCTATGCCGAGGTTTCTAAACCAATTAACCAATCTGTATCATCACCTGGTAAAAAATCATCTCCCCAACCAAGAGCATCTTATAAAAAAACAGTGCTCCTTAAACCAAAATCCCATGCTCCTCTCTCACCGAGTTATGACAAGAAGGCCCATCAGGCCCTTACTCATAACTACTTCTTTTCCCCATCCAAAAACGGTTGCGCCTTCCCTATGGAATCCGGAACCAACACTCATAGCTCTAACAACATACTAAATGTAATTTCTAACATGTTGATAGCAGCGTTATCAAACCCTGCCCAAGTTTTACCGGACCACGTTGCACATAGAATAGCCACAATCTTAGATTATATTTATAAAATTCCTACCCCTAACCATTCTTCAGTGGAATGTGAGGAGTACTCTTCCCAGGAAGAGTGACTTACTCCATTTGATAAACAAATTTAATCCAATAATTTGTGGCATTGCTGAGACATGGTTACAACCGAACATTAATTTCGGGATACCATGTTTCAGCGTAGCCAGACATGACAGATCTGATGGTTATGGAGGTTGTGCTTTGTTAGTTAATAACAAAGTACCCTTCATCCAGATCCCTCTACCCTTTGTTGGCGATGACATAAATGTTGTCGCTATTAAGGCTGAGGATATAAATATTTTTATGTTTTATATTGCCCATCCACATATTGAACATATTATTTTAATAAAAAAATTATTAACTACTGTGGGTGGCCCGCTTCTAGTAATGGGCGACTTCAACTGTCATCACTACAGATGGGGTTCAGAAACATGTGACAACATAGGTACAGAATTAGTGGAAATGCTGGATGAACTCAACTTGTGTGTCATTAATGATGGTAGCCCTACCCGCAGGCCTACACTTGGTCAAAGAAGCAGTTGTGTGGACTTGACCTTCTGTTCGTCTGGGATGGCTAGCTTGCTGAATTGGTGTCGTTTGGATATGACCTATGGTAGCGATCACTATCCCATCATAATCAAAAACCCAGCGAAATCCATTCCTGATAATCCCCTCCCTCCCCTTTTAAAATATCGCTTGGACTCCGCGGACTGGAACCTTTATTCAAGGTTAGTGGACCACCGCATTTCTTTCCTTCCATCAGTTAGTGCTGAGAATGCTTTGGAGTGTTTCCAAAAGTTTTCAGACCTGATAACCTCCACAGCAGAAGACTGCTTCCCGGTGAAGAACCCACCAAAAAGAAAAATCCCTTCCCCTCCATGGTGGGATAGTGAGTGCACTGCTATGATCAGGGCCAGGAATGAAGCTGAAAAGATATACAACCATGAAATGAACCTGGAGAACCTCCTTAACTTCAAACAGATATTGGCTAAGTCAAGGAAATTGTTCAAAAGGAAGAAGAGGGAGGGGTGGAAAAAGTTCTGTAGCTCACTGTGCCCATCCACACCAAGATCCATGGTGTGGCAGAGAGTGAAGAACTTCAGGAACTCCACTAAACCTCCAACAATTACTACCTTACCTGAGTTTTTAAAAAATATTTTTTTTAACAACATTGCTCCATCATATGTTCCTGATAAAGAAGAATGCTGCCCGAGTCCCTATGAGGAAACACAGGACCCACTTGATATGGAGTTCTCAATTGAGGAACTCCAATCGGTTCTTAGTCACGTGAAGGACTCAGCACCTGGGGTCGATGGGTTCCCTTACTCATTTTTAAGTAAAGCAGGAATTAAAACTAGACAGACCTTGACTTGGCAAATTTTTGTTTTTCTTCCGGTTATATTCCTCCTGCTTGGAAGGTTCAGGTTGTTATGCCTCTGTTAAAACCTGGCAAAGACTCCGGTGATCATTTATCCTACAGACCTATTGCCCTATCATCTATCCTTATAAAAGTCCTTGAGCACCTTGTTAAAAACCGCCTTGAATGGCTGGTAGAAAGCAGGAGGCTGCTTCCGGCGGCTCAATTCGGCTTCAGGAAGGGTCTGGGTACGGCTGATAGTGTGGGTACCCTCACTTCAGCCATCCGACTAGCCTTTAGCCGGGGGGAGTCGTTGGTCGCGGTCTTCCTAGACATTTCTTCAGCTTACGATTCTGTACTATTACCCCTTCTCAGGCAGAAACTGCAAGAGCTGAGAATCCCGAGTAGGATTTGCCGAATTATAGGCTGCATCCTCTCTAACCGCCCCCTCAAATTAAGAACTCCTGAAGATGAACCTGTCCGGAGAATCGCCTGGAGAGGTTTACCTCAGGGTTCAGTCCTTAGTCCCATCCTCTATAATATTTACACCCATGATCTCCCCTCCTGTCTAAATTATGATTGTAATGCCCTCCAATACGCCGACGATATCGCCCTAATGATCACCGGCAGTTCTATAACGGACGCCGCCCTCTCCATGAATGTCTCTTTGGCCTCATTAAACCAATGGCTACTGGATCATGGGTTGTCTTTAAGCGCCCCAAAAAGCGCAGCTGTCATTTTTACACGCAGGCGTCACACACCGGATATTCGTATAGAAATTGATGATCAAGCTATTCCAATCAAGAGTTGCGCTAGATTTTTGGGAGTTATCCTCGACTCGAGAATGTCTGGCATGGATCACGTGAACGCTGTGGTTGGAAAATGCGAACGCTCGGTTTCTATACTTAGAGCTCTGACTGGGGTGTGGTGGGGTGCTCACCCGTACACATTGAAGCTAATATACAATGCATTGGTCAGAAGTGTAATGGACTATTGCTGCTACGTTATTGCCCCCTGCAATAAGGAAGCACTGAAAAAACTAGATTCCATTCAGGCCAAATGCCTTAGAATAATTGTTGGAGCTATGAAGTCCTCCCCCATAAACGCTCTTCAGGTCGAGTGTGTGGAACCCCCCCTCGACCTACGTAGACAATACCTGGCAGACCGTTTCGTCTCAAAAGTCCTTTCCTTTTCCGCTCATCCCCTACTCCCTATTTTAGAACAAATTAACAGTTCCTACAGTTCCTCTTCATACTGGAATCATAAACCCACCCCTCCTGTGATTGTTCGGTATAGGGAGCTTAAAAACCTCCCTGCACCTATCAGTCAATTCCCTGTACTCCCCGTCTTCTCTTCTGCATATGAAGTGATTCACTTCAGGCCAAAGCTTGTCTTGGATCTTGACATCTCAAAGTCCTCGGTGAACGCAAAGGTGGAATTTAAACATGCGTTGGACAAATATTGGAGGGGCTGGAATGTATTCTTTACGGATGCTTCCAAATTGTCCCGAAACGGATGCACGGGAGTGGCGGCGTATTACCAAAACTCAAGAATCGTGCTGCTCTCTAAATGTCCTCCCCAGGCCTCTGTGTTCACTGGGGAATGTGTTGGCATCTTAGAAGCGATACAATTTATTAAAGCTCATAACCTTAACAATTCTGTAATTTTCTCAGATTCTCGAAGCAGCTTACAGTCCCTGAGCCAAGACCAACTCCATTCTCGAACAAATAATAGTTTAGTTATAGAAATAAAATCTTTGCTTTTTTCTTGCCACATAGATGGATTAAACGTTGAGATCGCCTGGGTTCCTGGCCACGCTGGTATATGCGGTAACGAGTGCGCGGATACATTGGCAAAGTTTGCAGCTACAAACGATGTCGAGCGACGTCACTACATTGTGTATGGATATGACTTACGTTCTGACACCAAACACAAGTTGTTCAGCGAGTGGGATGCTGTGTGGGCAGAGTCCTCCAAACGGAAGGGTACCTATTACGCAAATATCCAGTCCGGCGGAAGCCTTGGTTTTGCAGATACCCTAGGTTTTCCCGACAAATTGTTGCGTCCTTATGCAGACTTAGACTCGGCCACTGCTGTAGTCCGGTATTCCTCAACAAGATCCGTGTTCGTGACAGCTCGCTGTGCGAATGCGGTCTTGATGAGGGGACCTTAGATCACATATTCTTTTCCTGTTCCCTAAATTCCCAGTCCTTCGACCTGTATCAAAAACTTCCCAGCCCAGCAAAAAAATTATCATAACGTTTTTGCGTCAAACTTATTTCTTAATAATTAGCTAAAAAATATCTAAAACTTAGTGTATCGATTGATCGATGAATAAAAGTATAGTTATTTTTCAATATTTCATTGTACTGAAAGTGAAACGTCGAATTAATTTATTTTTGACCTAGGTAACTACCCGATTGTTTTTTGTATGTTTTATTGTAACTCAACTCCTTCTTCAACGATTGACGATATTAACACGAAAGACTGGTATACCTTTGACCCGTCAAAATAATAGCAATTTTGCTCTATATTCCGTTAATAGAATATACATTTACCCAAATACATATAAATAATAAATAAAAAAATATAAATGTTTTATTTATACAAATTACACATAACGTACAGGGATACTCTTTAAAGTTAAATATACAAGTTGAAATACGAAACATTATTTAAAAATATTCAACTGTTACAAGCCCCAGTCATGGCTTGAAACTAGACGAGCTTCCTCGAAAGATTACGTGATTAAGTTCAACTTAATAATACTAATAAGTTATTAGTGTTATAAATTTATAATCAAAATTAAATAATTTAACTGGAACTTACCTCGTACCCAGACGTTTTGTCCATTGAGTTTGACAGAGAGATCTTTTACATCAGTGTAGACCCTGTCTCTATTCTCTCCGGAAGACTGGATCATCTTCAGCTGTCCATACCGGCCTTCTGACACATCTGGCTCCGAGGCCTCTGGTTGAGCCTGACCAGAGGCTGCCTGAGGATGAGAGGTATTAAAAATCAGTACATAGTACAAAACAAAATGACTTCGTCTGTCCCTATATCGCTATGTATAATTAAATCTTAAAAACTACGCAACTTAAAAAATCGATAGATAAAATTATTTTTGTATTTATATGTATAACACTGTGCTGAAGATTCGAGATTATTTTGGAAAATTCCAAACCATCCTATTTGTTTGCCAGGTTCATGAACCAAACATCGAGACCACATCCATTCCTCATTGTCGATTTATCTATACTAATATTATAAAGAGGTAAAATTTGTAAGTTTGTCTTTGTTTTTTATCTTTGGAACCGCTGCCTGGTCGGATTGCTAAAATTATTTCACTGATAGATAGCTAAAATGTTCCTGAGTGCTGTAAAACATCACGCTACGATACAATTGAGCCGAGCTGCGGGTGAAACCGCACGAGAATAGGTAGTTGTTAATACAAATGATAATTATTCAATTGTACTGTTTATTTTTATTGAAAAGGAGGCTGTGACCAGTAAAACTAGAAATCACAAGCGCATTATCGGCCTTAAGAAGTACGCTCGTTTCTTGAAGGTCGTTTTGGTTAGGAGATATCACTACTAAAAGATTCCAAGTAATTTCATATTCATATTTATTTGCATTCCACAATGTATAAAAGGTGTTACAGAATGGCTTAGAGCTAAGTACAATCGTGGACCCTGTAGGGCACAGCAAAATAAAACTTACATCTAAAATTAAAACAATTAAAATATATATATATGAAAATTCAATAAATGTATCATGGTAATGTGCTTGTTGTTATGCGTTATGTTGTATATGGACAATGTTGTTATCATTTATATATTCATCAATTGAGTAGTAGGCTTTGTTGATGAGGATATTCTTGAGTGCGCGTATGAACTTAGCTTCGCTAGTTTCTTTTTTTAATTTAAAAACATTATGTAATTACCTTATGTTCAGCTTTCTTCTGTTGCTTCTCAGCAGCTTTGGCGGCTTTCTTCGCGGCCTTCTTGCTGGCAGCTGCGTCTCCTTCCACTGCCGGTGGCTGCTCCTCTGATACTACCATCTTGTGATGATGCCTATGCGAGAATAAAATAATTTTAAATATGTGTTGAACCTTTTCTAAAATTACTAAACTGTATAGCAGCCAGGCAATTTCATGTTTGATTCCATCATACAACAATTTTTTTTTTATTCAAAACCTTCATATTTGGTTTTAGGTTTGAATTTGGAAGTATATAGAGCCATGCTTCGGCACGAATGGGTCGGCTCGACCGGTATGATACCACAGCCTCGCAGGAGACCAGCGTGAAATAACCACAGCGTTATGTTTCGCCGTGTGAGTGAGGTTACTGGAAGCCCAATCCTTCCCCCAATTTCAGTCTGAAGTCTGAAGTTCCCCGATTAGCTATGCAGTACACAATTTTGTTCCTTAAATATCTATTGCGCAGACAAACGGCTAACTTCAGACTCGCCAAGATACGGCGGCCATACTGTACATAGCCTTTATCAATGAATGGAGTATCCAATCCCTTTTTTTATTGTTATTGAATGTATAATAATTGTTCCATTCAAACCAGTAGTTGCAGAGATTAACACATTTAAGCAAACAAACAAACAAACAATCAAACAAGCTCTTCAGCTTTATAACATAAATATTGATAGATATCATAGTATAACTAGCTGCCGTTGTTGTTGTTGCCGGCTTCATCTAGTTTTTCACATATAATTTGACATGTAAAAATGCCTATTTGCAAAATTTTATGGCCTATTTGCAAAAATAAATTCATTGTTTCATTGCAAGGAATTCCATCTAACTCGACCTTCACTAATTTGAACCTTGCAATTTAATAAAATGATAAACACAAGAGCATCAAGATAAAACTAATACTGTCAATTTGCAAACAAAAACTGAATATTATGAGTAAACCATGAATTCTATGAACAACCAGGAACTTGTAATTAGGATAATTAGAATTGTGTTAGATGGTCATATATATAAGGAAGGTTATGATATATGTTTTTTTTGTATGTTGTATGTCAGCAAACAGGCTGAGTATTACATCATGGTAAGAAATCACACCGCCCATAGACACTCGCAACAACAGAGGAGCTAGAGTGAATAGGCTCTTAATAAACTAGTGCGCGTACCATCAACAATTGCATCACTGCTTACCATCAGGTGGGATCGCAGTCAAGCACTAGTTTATTGCAAGTAAAAAAAAAATAGCTATGTGTGAAGATTAGGGATTGTGAGATTGATTTAGGGATCGGAGAAAGAGAAGTATTGGCATTCCAACTACTGCACATTACACTTCTGTTGAGTCAACCTAAGCATGCTGAAGCGTGGCTCTGTAACTGTAACATTATTAAAGGTGTTATTTACAACATCCTGACTGTCTTACAACACCGACAACAATGGCCTCAAGTCTGACTGCCAATCAAGGAGACAGACATTCAAATCCTTTTATGCTAACACTGTTATGTGAGTATAGGTTTTTGGTAATTAATTATTTATTCCTTCTCCACATGAGACAATTGCTTCTCAGAGAGAGAACAGACCTTTTCTCAGATGTGGAACATTTATTGGCTGATTATGAATAACGAAAAGCTAGTGAATAACTTTGTATGTATTGGAGACTCAGTTGCCAATGAAGAAGAAAAAAAGAAAAAACTTTGTTTTTTTAATTTATGTTTTATCACAATTTGTTTTATGATAAGATAACACCAAAAAATATTGCAATAAAAAATAACAATGATATTGTCAACTTCTATGCACTAGTTTTCAATTACATACATCAAAATTCTGAAAAGTTACAACTCAAAGACAATTGGTTGCATCATGCATGATTTTGTAACACAATTTAGGCTAACTATACCTAAATATATATGCATAAGTGAGTAGGTAAAATATATGTTTACTATCAAACTTCGTACAAATAACACAAGATTATCACAGAAACCGCATCGGAAAGGATGTGCACAGGTTATCGATATGATAAACTTTCCATCCTACAATGTTTTCGATAGTATCTGAAGTATTTTTTAATAAGGTTGCATCGTTCACGTGCCGGTTTCCGATAAGCATTATTAAAGAAATTACCAAGCTTCTAATTAAATAGCTATGTCTAATTAGAAGAGAATTTACCAAAAAATCTTAACACGTAAGCTATATAACGAATAAACAAATACTTTTGTTGATACAGTCCTGTTAATCTTTAGTACAATCTTGCATCATTCTTTCTGACTTAAATGAGGGAATAAAAATATAAACTTACCTCTAATTGTTATCAATAACAAAATTTTATATTTTTATAGATTATTCACACATAAACCTTAATAAATATGGTTTAAAATGTGATAATTTTTCCAAAAATAGTACTGGAGGTTAACTACGATCACAACTGTCAAACTTCAATGACAAGACGAGATGACTGATGACTAGTGATGACATTTTTACTCTGCTGGAGTAAGGTATCTCGTGTTGCTATAGCAAATAAAAGAATTTTCCCGTATCTGCTACGTCAAATTACGTCAAAAATGGTATACACAGATACACTTATTAATGCTGTAAAATTGAGTATTACGTTACGTATTGGCATTTCCTTGGCGCAGCTGCCAAGGAAATGTCTTTCTGCTTCAGCTTCTATACGATGTGTTATTCCATAAGATATGCAGAGCAGTATCTACCAACTTTTATATCGATATAACGATGTTTTGGGACAAGGCTTTACCTGTGAACTCGAAAAAAGTCAGGCCGTACGCCCTTTTCAGGCTTCACCATAACACAATTCTCCTCTTTCCTCGTTGAACCTTTCCTGGCCACACTTAATGTCCACTAGTCCACGCTACGTCTGCCGATACATGATCAAGTAAGCGGTCCAGCCAATCTATGACGTCAAGACTAGTCAAGAGATTGTATAAAAATTCATTGTTTTCCGTTCCTTTTTGCCTGCCCTGTGTCAGACCATGTCAGACAAAGCAAAACTATCCACTGTTTAAAACGGCTAAACATAGGCACTTGAAATTTGGAAGGGACGTACAATACCGTCAACGTATCTTGGCGAGTCTAAAGTTAGCCGATTAGCTGCGCAGTACACAATTTTATTCCTAAAAGATCCATTGCGCAAACAAACGGCTAACTTCAGACTCGCCAAGATACGTTGGCCGTACTGTAGCTTAGGTACCATAGAGGTGCAATAAAAAGGAATACCTGAAATTCCTGAACAGGAATTAGCGGGACAACAATGTTTAAATAATACCGGGATACATTACTTTTATAGGCGCGAAGCCGCTGGTGAAAGCTAGTTCTATTAAATATAGGTAGATAGTCAGTGTTTACACGATTCATTTTGAAGTTTACACTGACTTCGTCAAGCACTGAATGATAAATAAGCAACAAAAAACCTAGAATACGACAAATAACTAAAGAATGAAATCTGAGAAGTATAATCAACAAAAACCTCCAAACAACCTAACCTTCTATGAAAGTTGGACGCCGATTAAAAACAAATAGAAGAGAAATAAGTTATACGAAGCTAGCGTGTTTGTCAACGTGGCATACGTCAGATATAACCAAAAATCATCAGAGGTTCCAAAAACATTCAATTACATACACAATAGTGTAATGTTTAAATTTGCCGTTCAAAATGTCCATTACCACAACCGGCCCTGACTTAATGATCACTGGGGCAGGCTTGTTTAGATATAACACAGAGATTAATTGTAAAAAATGCCCGTTTTCACCGCTAACATACCCGGTATTCTCAAAGTTGGTGACAGAATCGAAATCGGTGGTAAAATTAAAGAGAATGCTCGCAAGTAAGTCCTTTTTTGTTTCAGTGTTGCTAGTTATATAAATTTAGCTTAGTTTGGGGGAGTTTGAGTTCTTCTATTTTTGTAAATCGATTGTCGATGTAATGAGTCAATGGCGGCCAGAGTACGATGGTCGGAGCTGCGAGCTGACCTAGTATTTACTAAAGGGAATATCACTTCTAACATTGGATCACACAATTTGAAATGATCTTAAAAATATAACATTGGCGGGTTGACAGATATCCTTATCAACATCATCATCATCACAACTAATTGAGATTTCATTCAACGCTAGCCACTGCTTCGTACGGTTATCCAACCGGTTGTAAATGTATCCCGATATTCCCTCTACCTTTCTAAAATTATTTTTTACAAGAAACTTTTCCTGACAATAATAAACTCAACAAAATAAGAATTGTTAACATTGGTCCAGGCGTTTTTGAGTTGCCGTTGCGCTTACCGTTCAACATCCAACATTTACAGCTTGTGATAGTCTCCTGTTGGTATGGTAGGTATATGGTAGCCCTCTTCTTCATAAGAGGCCATGATCTCCTTACGTTGCAGGCAGCTTGTTGGTCGAAGTACAAGAGGTTCTGGTTTGCCTTGAAAAAATCGTGTAAAAACAGCAGTGTTCAAAGCAATAGCTTGACTAAAATACTCAAATCAATTATAATTTATAAACTATAGCAATCAGGAATATTGTAGCTTATATATTTATCAGTGAAAGAATTTTGGAAAACCGACCAGCGTTTCCAAAGGTTACCCCCTACATAATTACCTCTTTATAATATTAGTAGAGATTTTTGACTTCGCATTAGTGTAAGTGTCATATTATGTGTAGAATGTCGGTGAACCTCTGCGCGCAAGAGGGTGAGGAGCCTCGAGACGTCGTACTCCACTTCGACGTTAGGTTCCACCGAGACAACATCATCTCCCTCTCACGGAAAAACGGCATTTGGATCGGCAGCGGAAACTATGACACCAACTATAACATGTTTGTGCCAGGTTGGTATGCCTCTTTACAAGTCGAAAATCTTAGAAACTACTGATCTGATTTTAATAAGACTTGTACCTACGCAATATTCTTTAAATCGTGATTTTATGTTTGTATGGAAACATGTCTCTCTTAACTGTCTTTCGAAAGTGTATTTAATTAAATATTTGTTAAACGTTTAGGTATTCACTCCTATTTTATGGGGGCGTTCACAAACACACAAATTCACACACACAAACCCAGACCAGGAACAACAATTTGTTAATCACGCAAAGAGTTTTTCCGTGTGGGACCGAGCCTTAAACGATACGTTCCACAAAATTTGCCCAATACTTTGATTGTGCATATCTTCCATTGTACATCATCAATCTTTAAGTGCCCATTGCTCAGCAAAGGCCTCTCTTTACACAAAGAGGTTTGAGCATTAATCACCAAGCTTGCTTAGATTGGAATCGAAATTTTAAACATGTACCTAATTAGAAATTATAAGTCCAGGTTTCATCACGATGATTTCATTTTCTTCGTCATCTGTCAATGATGTCTAAATAATCACACAGAACACGAAAATAGATACAGTGTCGCGCTTCGAAATCTCACCATTATGCATGAAGAATGGGTGCCATAACATCTGATCCACCACAACAATACACCATATGCAAATCAACTCAGAAAACACACTGTGACACAGTAAAATGTTGAGTACAAAACTGTCTTCCAGGCACGATATTCCGCATCATCTTTGAGATTAAGGACACGGATGTGATCACGATTTACTGCCAGGGCAAGTTTCATTCAAATTTCCTGCCGAAGATACCCCTGACTATGGCACGTTACATCGTCGCATGGGCTGATGTCGAGAGAGTCACTCACTGCTACTTCCACTTGGTTACCAAGGTAAGATTAAGCGAAATTATGTAACGTGGCACCTGCCCGGAGCAGGAGAAGGAACGAGGTGGCTTTTAGTCAGTAAGAGTCTGACACTCTCTCTCGCAAAATAATTTTCCACATTATTTCACCACATTTATCTAAGTACCTGATTAACTTACGTGCCAATAATCATCAGTCAGCCTGATTCCATTAACTGCTAGACATATTATGGCTCTCCAATTGCCAAAATCGCTCGCATCTTCAGCAGCTCAATCGCAAATCTTCAAATATGCCACTGATTTCGATATTCAGCTTATCTCAAAAACATGAAATGGCTCCTACATCCATTTAAATTTTGAATTTAAACCTAACTGAATATAATGTTGCTATATAAAATTAATTTGAGAATTTAGTAGTTTTTTTGCAATTTAATAAAATATATTTTCTGTGTAGCCTTCTGTAGGTGGGGACGAAGCGGCTGCTGCTGGTGCTACGGGGACTTTCCAACCTCAATCCCCTCTGCCTACTATGGTCGCTAGCGATATCAAACGATGGTAAGTGTATTATAATAATCGTCAGCTCATTTCAAATAGGGCGTATGACTTACCTGTGTTGCTTATGCAAAACCAACTCCAAGTAGAAGGTTACGAGGTTGGTTATCGTTTATACCAAGATTAAGTTAGTTGGCGAATAGGTGGAGGACTTTTAAATCATGGCAATTTTAGACATATTCGGCGTTATTACAAGGTTTTTCTTTAGGTGTAAACTATTGAGTCAGTTTTTGTATTTCGAATTTAAGTTAGGTAAGAATAAGATTCAAAATACAAAACTGACTCAATGCTTTTAACCTAGACTAAATATATATATATATATATATATTTTAATTATGAAGTTAAACTTAATCCTCTCTGGATTAAGTTTTACTTCATAAAGTATGAATATAGCATATAATGTCATCTGTCATTAGTGTCATCAACATCGGCTCCGTATTTAAGGCTTAAAGTTAATACTTAAATCATCAAATACGCGAATATAGTGGTGATATTACATTCCAAATGAATAAGACTTTCCGTGATATTGTTCGTGAACAATGGATCAGACTCTGTGAACATTAGCTGTGATACAAAGGGCAAAGTGAACTTATGAACTAAAGTTAAATACTCAGTGTTTTAAAGTAATCTGTGCACTAACACATCACTGTTTAGTGGCGTTTGATGTAATACGAATCACTCAATTATAAACAAGTACAACAGTGAATTGAACTTACAAAATAAGTGACCGTTTTTTCTTACATTCAAAACGTAAACAAATCACAGTCAGTTGTGATTAACAGTGCTACCAACATAAGCGTGCGTACTGACCATAGACTGTCACCCGTCTTTGTGGGCGCGTTCCAGCAACATCAATCGCGCATTGTCAAGCATAGTATTAAACTGAATCGAAACCGGGTCTTTTGGCACAGCAACCAAGATAACTTTTTTCTTTTCTATAATGGCTGAACCATCATCTCCGACATCAAAAGGGAACTCCGAAAATACTGTAACACCCCTCAGATCAGAAGAAAATGTAACTTCACGCGCCAAAAAAAGAATAGCTTTGTCGTCACCTGAATGTAGCACTTTGACTAAGACTGATGTTCAAGGCATAGTAGAGGAAGTGATAAAAAATGCAATATCTGACATGCTAGCAAAATTAAATGCCAATATGAACTCGGAGCTCAAAACAATCAGAGAAGAACTGAGAGTAGTAACAGAATCTATTTCTTTTATGAATATACAATATGAAACTGCTATTTCGGAAGCCAAGAAATATGCACAAACTGCAAAAGATCTAACAGCAAAAAATGAACAAATGTCCAATACCATTGTAAAGCTTACAAATCGCATAAACCAGATGGAACACCATGCTAGATCAAGTAATATTGAAATTCAATGCGTTCCAGAAAACAAAGCAGAGAATGTTATTGGTCTAACAAAACAGCTGGGGTCTGTCATAGGCTGCACCGTTGCAGATAATGATATTTTAAGCTGCACACGAATTGCCAAGTTAAACCGTGATTCTCCCCGGCCTCGATCTATTATCATTCAATTCAGTACTCCAAGACTTCGTGACCAATTTTTGGCAGCGTCGATTAATTTCAATAAGAAAAACAAAGATAAATTGAATTCCTCTCATATTGGGTTGGCAGGACCTGTACAACCTATTTACGTAATGGAGCACCTATCGGCAACCAATAAAGAAATCCACGCTGCAGCCAGAACCAAAGCTAAAGAAATAGGATTCCAGTTTGTGTGGGTTAGAGGCGGGCGTATTCTTATGCGTAAAGACGTTACATCAGAATATATAGTGATTAAAGATTTAAAAATGTTGGATAATTTGAAATAAGTTTGGTTTTTGTAGTATTCTTGAAGGCATGTTTCCTTGAACGCGCAAATAAAATTCAGTTTATCTAATATAGAGATTTATTATCAGAATGTAAGAGGCCTGCGGACGAAAACGCACGATTTTTTATGTAATATAGCAACTTCTAATTACGATGTTCTAATTTTGTCGGAAACATGGCTTAAAGGAAGTATAAGCAATAATGAACTGTTTGATGGTAGGTACTGTGTTTATAGAAGAGACAGGGAAAGCTCGGGCTTCCACAGGGGCAAGGATGGCGGAGGTGTTTTAATTGCAGTGTCTAATAAACTAGCATCAAAAAGATTAATACATAGACAGAGTAATTGCGAGGATCTATGGGTGTCTGTAGAAATACCGTGTGATCGCACAAAGCAGCTCCGCCGTATAAACCTTTGTGCAGTCTACCTGCCACCACCAGTCTCTAAATCAATGTTGGAGCATTTTGTTGCTAACTGTAACTCTTACCAAGATGATGATAATGCGTACACATGTATTGTGGGAGATTTTAACTTGAGGACTATAAGCTGGAGCGAGTTAGATAATCCTCTCAAAAATCAACATAATAGTAGTCTCGATCAAATTCTCATTGATTTCACTTCAGTTAATAATCTCCGACAGTGCAATAATGTTACCAACAAAAACAGTAGACTGCTGGATATTGTGTTGGTGGATGTCCCGGGTTGCTGCGTTAGCGAAGCGGATCCCTTAAGTGTTGTAGACCCTTATCATCCCCCATTAGAAATACAAATCACATTGACGGAATCGACAAAACTTAAATCTAATAGCATTAGAAAATTAAACTTTCACAGGGCTGACTATGAAGCTATAAACAAGTACCTAGAGGATAAAGATTGGCAAGAGCAGCTGGGATGTTGCCGTAATGCTGACGAAATGGTGGATGTTTTTTACGACGAGATTGCGTCAGCCATTGCAGATTTCGTACCTATAAGTCGAAGGCAAAGTAGGAATGTTCCAATATGGTTTGATAAGAAACTTGTCAAGTTATTAAAGGAAAAGAACAAACTTCGAGTTAAATATAAAAAATACAAGAACCCTCTAGACAGATTATCACTGAGATTAATCTCTAAAAGATGTGATAATTATGCTAAGGAGTGCTATAAAACTTACATTGAGAGTACAGAAAAATCTATTGTCAGCACTCCTAAAATGTTTTGGTCATATGTTAAGAATAAACGTGGTGGAGAAAGTTCAATCCCTGCATCAATGACATATGGTCCGATAACATCTTCGAATGGAGAAGGAATATGTGAACTATTTGCTTCTAATTTTAGCAGCATTTATAAAGATGAAACAACCTCACGCCCAGATCAAAACAACGTTCCCTCGGAATACTTGAAAGTAATGGCTACACACTCTGACAGTATAGCTTCTGTAGATATCAGTTATGAGGATGTTGAAAAAAAATTAAAAAACTTGGATATTACAAAGGGGGCAGGCCCGGATGATATACCTCCATTATTTATTGCCAAATGTGCACCTAATTTGATTGCTCCGTTGATGAAGATATTTAACACATCAATCCGATCTGGCCAATTCCCCAAAAAGTGGAAACAAGCGAAAGTAGTACCGGTATACAAGAGTGGTGACCCTTGCGACGTCAAGAATTATAGACCAATATCTATTCTCTCAATTTTTGGTAAAATATTGGAGTCGTTGGTTTGTCCGCATATTCAACGCTATTTTGCTAAATTCTTAAGCAACGATCAGCACGGCTTTGTAAAGAACAGATCAACGAGTACTAATCTGGTGTCGTTTGTTGAAGCATCATACAAAGCCATGGATGAAGGTATGCAGGTTGACGCTGTCTATACGGATTTTAGCAAGGCATTTGATAAGGTTTCACATGAACTGCTTATTAAAAAACTTGCTGCGTACGGCGTCGCCGGCAATCTTCTGAAGTGGTTTGATTCTTATCTTGCTGGTCGGGAGTTTTATGTTGTTGTCAATGGATTCCAGTCAAAAAGATATGTAATTGCCTCAGGTGTTCCCCAGGGATCTCACCTGGGCCCTATATTGTTCAACATATACATAAACGACGTGACATTGAGCTTCCATAATACCAACATATTTCTTTTTGCGGATGACGTAAAAATCTCAAAAGCCATTAAATCTCAGCAAGACGTAAAGCTTTTGCAGGAAGATATCGACCGACTATCTGTATGGTGTCATCACAATAAAATTTCTTTGAATAACTCGAAGTGTAGCCATATAAAATTCACCAGGAAATTAAATATAGTAAACTCGTCATACCATATAAACGGAGTGGCTTTACGCGAGGTGGATGTGATACGGGATTTGGGGGTTATCTTAGACGCCAAACTCACATTTCTACCGCATATTGATAACATAATCAGTCGATCTCAGCGTATGCTTGGATTCATCATCCGCAATGGAAAGGTATTTCAACGCCCACAAACTAAACTTGTTTTATACAACAGCCTTATTAGAAGCATCCTGGAATACTGCAGTGTGGTATGGAGGCCTCACTACGCAACCCACTCGCTGCGGATAGAACGGATCCAAAAAAGGTTCATCCGACACCTGGGGGCCTCAGGAGGTAGGCAATTTAGAAATCTCTCCTACCTTGAAAAACTAAACCACTACAAAATGAGTACCCTGGAAGCCCGTAGGGAGCTTCTGGATCTGAGATTCGCGCATAAACTGCTCAATAACAAGGTTGACTGCCCTCAATTATTGCAGAAATTCAATTTTAGAGTGCCCCGTAGACCGCCTCGTAAACCTGTAACACCCCTAGTTCCACCTGCTCGCCATACAGTGTTTGGTACTAATTCGCCTATACCCCGCATGTGCAAACTCATCAACGACTCCAGCAACCTGGCTGACGTCCACTCAGATTCAGTGTCAACATTTGTCAGAAATGTCAAACATAAGAGAACTGATGTATAGCGATTTAAATTGAAGAATATGTTTATATTGTCTAGAATTAAGTACGTAGAAATAAGTTATTAAATTATTGAATAGTTGTAAGATGTTGATAGTGTATTTTGCATGAGGTGTTTACCTGTAATTGGTTGTACAGTTGGATATAAGACACCAATATTTTAAGTTCCTGTTCCTATTACATCTGTAACAACTGTTGGTAAACCTAAATAAATAAATAAAATAAAAATAAAAAAAAGTAATTTATTTCCAGCCAAAGACTACACAAGAAGTCAGCCCCGGGTTCACCACAGTTGCATTCGTCGAACGAGAGTTCTGACGAAGATCAACAAAAGGTCAGGCCGAAGTCCGACGGCAGAGCAGACCGATTCTTTTACGACACTCTAATGTGCCAGCCGCCTGAACATCCAAAATTCGGCTCACCGGAATCGATGAAACGGAGAGATCCAAACTTAGCTAGAAGTAAAATAGATTATGGTAGGAAGTTTAGAGAGGTTTCAGATACCGAGAAAAATGATAGTGAAGACTACTCAGAGGATGCAGCGTCCAAAATGGATTCCTCGGTCGTGGAATCTGATGATGTACTACAAGAGCTTGGTCTAAAGAAACGGAACAGACGCGGCAAGTTCGCGCCCTTCGCTCAAGTAGTAAATTTTATGGGAAAGACGACGAGGAGAAATTAGTGTTGTGCTTCGGTAATCGACTATATTACAACTGGTAGTCGATTTTTCTTGTTTATGTATTGTTTTTGTAGTTTTGTGTGTATTTGTTAATAGTGATGTCCTTTTGGAGTTGTAGAGACTTTTTAAACTATTATCTTTGTTTTTGTTTATATGTTTATTACAATGTTGTAGAGGATTATGCGTGTCGTCTTAATGGTTTTAAAGCATAAAGGTTTACTTGTAATATTAGAAATAACCGTTTGGTTTAAAAAACATTTTGTATGTAACAGTGTTAAAATAAATGTTTTTAAATTATTCATTGATTTTTATTTTTGTTTCTGTTTTTCAATTAATATTTACAATTCGTTATAAAAATAGATACAGGATAAAATTATTGTAAAATATAAATAAGTTTATCACTTAAATAAGCTAGCTGTACAATTAAGATAATATTGCCAAAAACATGTCAGTGGGAACTTTTGACAGACAAAACGAACCGCAAAAGCGAGGTAATTAAAGTTCATATTTGTTTCCACTGACATGTCTTTAGCAGTGCGAAACAATCTGAGAATTGATCGATTAAATCTACCCCTATTTTTAAACAAAACATCATTTTAATAAAACATGTTTAACAAAAATTGCAATTTCGCCAATTAAAATACGTGGGTACATCAATATAATAAGGTTGTATTGCAATCATTCGAATGTCGGAATTAAGCGAAATGCGAAAATCTGGAAAATGGAGAAATCGAGATTGTTTAAAATAATATTTACATATCAACACATAATTCCAAAACAATCATTAATTCCCACAGCTTATCATCAACTATGATTTTTCGTCATTATTTCACCACATTTATATAAGTACCTGATTAACTTAAGTGTCAAATAATCATCAGCCTGATTTCGTCCATTGCTGGACATAGGACTATCCAATAGCAAACTGAGTTCGATGTTCACCTCTTTTCATCCAACCACTGCCAGCCACTCTACGGATATCGGCAGTCCACCAAGCTGGAGGGCGCCCTACACTACGTTTGCCTTATGTGCCATATAACTCATACAGATTATTTTTTCCATTCTAATTTGTCTAATATATTACAGAGTGGCTATTCAGGCTTTCTGAAAAAGATCCTCACACACTTTTTTATCTTCCATCACGTTCATACATCTTTTGTCATACAATCGCATCATCATCAGCCTATAAGTGATTAATCAATAGGCTTGCTCAAGGCGGATCAACGATTTCAAAAATATAGTTAGGAACTATAAATTCAGATTTCCTCACAATGTTTTTGTCCATTCGCTCAACATGGCTTAATAATCATAGAAACATCAGATTTACACAATATGTTTAAATAATCGTTATCAGCACGTTTCCTTTCGTAGTATTTTAAAACGTTTAACAAAAACTTCGTAAACCATTAAGAAGGAAAAGTTTATACACATTCACAATGACTGTACCTATATTTTTTCTGTAATCTTGTATTACAAACATATGTATAGCAATCAAAATGCGTCATATCAACCATAAAACGGTTGTCGCTTAATAAAGTTATACGCCAATGACTTCAAAAAGCATTATCTTCAAAAACTTATAAAAAAAAAAACGTTACAATTAAAAATTCCGACATTCGAACGATTTTTCGAACATTCGTTCAAAATCGACTAAGAGTGTTGCCACACTAAATTATTATTTACATTTTCTAACGTATACACCCTGATTCCATTTGGAACCGAAAACATCTCCGGAAAAATACCTCCGAAGTTTGAATAGAAGAAATTATCTATATATTTATATATTTTTTTATCGAATTTCATCCAAATTAGTTTTGCTGTTATGTGTATTATACTAACAAACATTCAGATTTAAATATTTTTCATATAAATTTCGACATTTATATTTATCGTTATTCGGCCAGCTTCATCAACCTATCTATGTGTACTTTTACTTACTAGAGACATACGTTTGACAAACTTTCAATGAAGCTAATTTTTAGATAATACTTATATATTAAGGCCTGATTTTCAATGGTCAGACAAAAGTTACCTGGGGAATAATTATGATGCTGTCGCGTCAGAATGTTTGTATAAGACAGTGGCAGCAACAATTATCCAAGGTATTGGAGAAGGTCGTCAGCGAACAGCTAACCCAATTTTTGGAAAAAAACAACATTCTGCCTGACTTGCAGTCTGGTTTTCGGAAGCAACGCAGTACGTCTACAGCTTTACTGGACGTTATCGATAATGTTTTGGCTGCCCAGGATCGGGGAATGTGTACAGTGCTCGTCTTGCTAGATTTTTCCCGGGCTTTTGATGCAATAAATATTCCGCTTTTATTGCGCAAGTTGAAATATTACGGTTTCGACCCTAGCGCCGTTCAGTGGTTTCGCAGTTACCTCACTAATAGAAAGCAGTTTGTCGATTTGCGTTTGGGCGACGGCACTACTCTGAGATCAGAACTCATAGCAGTAGAGAGGGGAGTGCCACAGGGATCCATTCTAGGCCCAATTATCTTCATTTTATATTGTGCAGATATAATCAAGTGTCTCCATAAATGTAAATATCATATATACGCCGATGATGTTCAGGTTTACATATCTTTCCGACCAGAGGAGTTCGAGGATGCTGTAAAGGATCTTAACGATGATCTCCGGAGAATTGCCACTTGGGCTGAGGAAAACTGCTTGTCGTTGAATCGTCGTTGAAAAGTTTGTAAGCATGCTAAATCACTCTATATTAGCAGTAAAATCCGGACCGCGGAAAATAAAATAAAAGCTACCTGGAGTATAATTAATAATGAAACAGGTAGAAACAAATCTAATAAGACAGAATTTAATTTAAAAACCGAAAAGGGATTTACTAGTACAAATTCATTAGTTGCCCAGGAATTCGAAAATTTCTTTCAAAATATTCCCATCAAAACTACGGAAACGTTGCAATCATCTCCAGCACTTGCGGTCGAGCTTCTCAGAAGTAACGTAGAAGAATGTCCTGCGGACTTTAGGTTTAAACATACAAACCCCCAGGAAGTAATAAAGGCGTTTAAAGATATCAAAGTAAAGTCAAGTGAAGATCTCTGGGGAATGTCTGTTAGAGTGTGCAGGTCTTTTATAGAGACTATAGCGCCTTACTTAACTTTAATTTTTAATAAAAGTGTAGATCAAGGGGTTTTCCCGGATTTAATGAAACATAGTAAAGTAGTTCCATTACTTAAATCAGGTGATAGCACAGAACGCAATAACTATAGGCCGGTCTCTATTTTGCCAGTGCTCAGTAAAGTGTTTGAAAAGTTGATACTTACTCAAATACTGCGTCACTTTAACGCGAATTCTATTTTCCATGACCAACAATACGGGTTCACTAAGGGACGTTGCACTACGGACGCAGGAGTATCGCTTATAAAACAAGTTTTCAAATCGTGGGAAAAAGCACAGGATGCCATCGGAATATTTTGCGATCTTTCGAAGGCTTTTGACTGTGTTGAGCACGAAACGCTATTACTGAAGCTGCAACACTACGGCATTCGGGGGGTATCCCTAAATTTATTAAAATCATACCTTCTAGAAAGACTTCTTACAGTACAAGTAAACAGAGTAAACTCCCAGGGTGCTAGCGTATCTATGGGCGTACCGCAGGGCTCAATATTGGGTCCATTCCTATTTTTGGTTTATGTCAATGACCTGCCCCATTTATTCCAAAGTGAACCGCATATGGTATTATTCGCTGATGACACATCCTTGATTTTTAAATTAAATAGACGATCAAATAACTATGACGAAGTGAATAATGCCTTAACGAAAGTTCATAATTGGTTCACAAAAAACAACTTAGTACTTAATGATAAAAAGACGAAATGTATTAGATTTATTTTGCCAAATCGTATGCTTAATAGTAAAGAGCCATAACTCAAAAATAAGGTATTTGAATCTTAACAATTATATCTCAGTAATAAGGTTAAATTTTGATGTACCCTCTTTTCTGAGTTAGTTCTATTTTCTATTAATCGTGCGAAATGTTAAAAGTAACGTATGCGATGATATATTATTAAATGGTCAGAAACTGGAATTTGTAAAGGAGACCACATTCTTGGGGATTACTGTAGACGACAAGCTGCAATGGGGGCCCCACATTAGATCTTTAGCAGGGCGGTTGAGCTCGGCAGCTTATGCTGTCTGGAAGATCCGTCAGCTAACCGACGTAGGCACGGCACGACTAGTGTACTTTAGCTACTTTCACAGCATCATGTCGTATGGAATTCTGTTGTGGGGACAGGCATCCGACGTTGAGTCTATCTTTATCTTACAAAAGCGTGCAGTCAGAGCTATCTATAACTTAGGTCGTCGCGAATCTCTCAGAGAAAAGTTTAAGGAGATCAACATTATGACCGTACCATGTCAATATATTTATGAAAACATTATGTATGTTAGGAAAAACCTACAGCTATTTGTAAAAGTATCTGACAAGCATGACTATCTTACTAGACATAGAAATAGATTAAGTCAGCCTTTATTTAGATTAGCAAAAGTGCATAAGTCGTTCATGGGATTATGTGTTAAATGTTATAATAAAATCCCAACTGAAATACAAAATCTTAATGAAAGTAAATTTAAATTATGTATAAAGAAAGTATTATGTAGGAAAGCATACTACAAACTAAATGATTATATAGAAGATAAAAATGCTTGGAGGGTGGCTGGTTTGACTGCACAGGATAAAAATTGTTAAGGTTAAGAGGAATTTTGATCTCAATTATTAAATTATTCACCATGTTGTTGATTGTTGATAAACTGGATTTTTGTAAATGTGAGAGCCCTGTAACTTATTATAATTGAGTTAGACTTATAGACTTATAGTATATTGGTACTTGTGTCAGTTGGGAGTTGTCATGCTCACTCAGGAGTCTCATTGGCGGTGGCACGGGCACTGGACCGCTCGGTTCCCTATAATATGGTTGAGTTGGGCGGTGCTGGTGTACGTGTCATGTTCGTGAACGGACGCCGCCTATTGGGACTGGTCAACTCGAGACTGTCTAAAGTTGCTGTCCCTGAGGGTTATTTCTTTTTCGGATACTTTGGTTAAACACCTAGTGTTACACTGTTCTCACATAATGGAGCTATCTAAATTATGTAACAATGTATTGTAAAAAGTGATTGAAAAAGAGTAACCATGGAGTTTCTTGCTCGTTCTTCTCCATAGGAATCTACACTTTGGAACGAGCAAATAGCTTCACTAGAGGACAGACGGACAGACTGACACATAAAGTTAAACCTTATGATATCTTTTTTGCTTGACGTTCAAAAGTGCCTTTTTTGGTCTATTTGAAATAAAGAATTTGATTTGATTTGATTTGAATCCTATAAAGACCAAGTATCTGGTGTTTGGCTCAAGACGGCAGCTTGCAAAACTGCCTTTGTCATTCGACCTAAAACTGTTGGGCGAGCGTATCGAGCGAGTGTGTGAGGCGAGGAATTTGGGACTACTTATGGACAAAGATCTTCGTTTTGAAAAACACGTAGCGAACACAGTCAGAAATTGTTTCTATCGGCTGAAGGTGTTATACAGGATGCGACCGTATTTGTCGGAAACGTTGCGAGAGCAGCTGGTTGAAACTCTGGTTCTTTCTAGACTAAACTACGCGGACACTGTGTATGGCCCGCGCCTCTTAGCTCGTACAGATCGGCTCATCCAAAGAGTACAAAATGCTTGCGCTAGGTTTTGTACAGCATACCTCGTAGAACCCATGTGACACCATATCTTAATAAGCACTTTACGCTGAAAATGAAATCTAGACGCAAGCTGCACTTGGCTTGCCTTCTGTTCGGTGTGGTTAAACTCCAGAAGCCGGACTACTTATTCAATAAGTTGAGTTGGCTGGCGAGCAGGCGGGAATGTGGAAGGAGACAATGCTCACAGCAGCTTTCAGCCCGGTCTCACGGTACGGCTGCTTTCAAAAGTAGCTTCCGTTGTGCTGCTTCTAAAGTGTGGAACAATATTCCCCCGCCAATCAGAGTGATAAACACGTTAGGCACATTTAGAAGGCGGTTACGACAGTACCTAATCGATGCACAACGGCAGCTGGATATGGTGGTGCAAAATACTTCAATTATCTAATTGCGCCCAGGCACCTACGATTTACCTATATATGTTCAATTTTTTCCTGCTATTACATCGTTTTGCTGTTTATTTCTTATTTTTATTTATTTACATCACACTTCATACACTACACGCAAACACATTATCTTAGTACGCCTATTTATCACACTTACAGTTCTCTAATCAACATTCTATTATGATGTTAATTTTTAATATATTTCAGTAGGTACGTATCACTATATATCACACTACAAAAAACTGTTCTTTGCGTCCGTCACGTCACAACCTCAGGTTCAGTTGAAAACCAGCGTCAGGCACTAGTTGTCTGGCATACATGCTGAACTGAACCTTTTTTGGCGCAGCTGTGAGGCACACCACACTTTATTTTTTATTAATTTTTGGTTATTTTAGGTACCTTTTTGTTTCTTTTTATTCTATTTTTAATTTGTTTTTTTTTTTATTTTTTGAATCTTCTATTTTTTGCTTTATGTTTGTGATTTTCGTGTGCCCTACACTGTGGCAGAATAAATTTATTTTCTTTCTTTCTTTCTTTCAATTTTCTTCCCCAGATAACTTTTATATGACTATTGCAAAATCTGCTTTGAAACAGAAGAGTAGTAAATATTGACGGATATACTACATTTATTGTAAATAATGACCTACTCAGTTTATGAGAATTTATTGTGAGAAGCTCGACTAGTTTCAACTTTTCAAGTCACAACGGGACTCTTACTTATGAGCTGCGTACTCATAACGGCGACGTCCACCTCCAAGCTCCGACAGTGAATTAAAACGAGTAGATTTTTTGTCAGTTCATTCATGTAAGTAAATCGTTATTTAAATTAAATTTTGTGTTTCTTGGTATAAACGCGCCATTCTCAACAACTACTATTTCAAATTGAACAAGTATTTTGTTCTAGCTAGACTATTTATCGAAGAAGGCTATGTAACGACCAATAGGCGTCGAGAAGCTATTGAAAATATGGAACTTGCTAGTAAGAAAATATACAGATAGATAGGGCATTAAAACTGACCGTTTGATTATCATGTCTAGGTAGGTAGGTTCTGTAAGACGTTTATTATCTCGAGAAAAAACTTGTTAAAGACTGTTTTATTACCTAGATATTAGCACCGCACATCCCATGGTGTTTATAAATCTCCCCGGTTTTAAATGGAAGTTTTAATTTCATAAACTGGTAACATTATAGTAATGAAATGACGTTTGAAATGTCATTGTGTTTTGTTGTTACGCAAACCGGTACCAACCGGTACCTATTCTATTGTTTATTTTTTTGGGATATGAAGCCCCAAAGGGCTGTGAGTGAGGAAACAAGCAGGGGGCTAACCATGAAGTTCAAAGTAAAATTGTTTTAATATTACTTCAGTGTGGGTAAGAGACAGAGCTAGACAACTTGTATAGCTTTCTCTTACCCACACAGATGCATGATTGGATATAATCGATTAGTGGTCATGGACATCCAAAACGCCAGAGGATTTACAAGTGCGTTCTCAGCTATTTTGACAGGCCTCCGGTAATATGGGAGACCCAAGCACGCACGAATGGGTCGGCTCGACCGGAACGATACCACGGCCTCACAGAAAAATTGCGTAAAACAACCACAGTGTTTTGTTTCGGCGTGTGATTAAGGATACCGAAGGCCCGATACTTTCCCTCCGCCAATCCCTAAATCTCCAAAACCCTAATCCCCAAAAGGCCTGTAGCGTACTTGTAACTCTTGTGATGTTGTGAGTGTCCATGGGCGACGCCGACGCGAGTACAGTGCAGCCGACGTATCTTGGCGAGTCTGAAGTTAGCCGATTAGCTGCGCAGTATACGATTTTGTTCCTAAAAGATCCATTGCGCAAACTGCTAACTTCAGACTCAATGATACGTC
The DNA here is from genome assembly GCA_902829305.4 of Spodoptera exigua. Taxonomy (NCBI): domain Eukaryota; kingdom Metazoa; phylum Arthropoda; class Insecta; order Lepidoptera; family Noctuidae; genus Spodoptera; species Spodoptera exigua. The sequence goes on along the minus strand of LR824628.2, from coordinate 6,565,148 downwards.
GGCCGCACTGCATTTCGTCCGCTCGTTTGCCGATCAATCACATTACAGTGCGGCGTCCTACCTACTCATACATGATATTCACAATAAAATTGTTCTAAAAACAATGTATTTACAATTGACATCAATCCAATCGTTCTTCAGTACCTAATATCAAAGATTTTTTATGCGACAAATAAAAATTTAATGCGTAAAAGCTTAGTTGTGGAAATTAAAGAAGGAATGTCGAAAAAACGCGACTATACCGGAATCCAAGTTCATACACATGGTATAAGTTCCAGTCCTGGGAGCAACAATTAAAAAGTACCTACCTAATTAATATCATATGTAGTTACCTAAAAAGACAGTAGGTATTCATAATCTTAAATTTTCAACAAAAACGTTAGCCGCCATGACACTGCAATTTTGACGTCACCGCTTATGTCAATATTGATACATTTTTAAACGCGTGATAAGTACTCTACTATTATTTAAATATCAACTTTACTGTTGTATTTCTAAGGCATTATTCTATTTGTCGCATAAAAATTCTTAACCAAGTCTTGCCATTTATAAATGACACTATCTTTCTTCTCCATAGTGACAATAGAGTATTCTAGAAAATCTGATAAACACCCTTTTAGAAAAACACATTGTTCCAAGGACATGGGAATATCAACTCTACAGACATATAAATAAGGTTAACTATTACCGAACCGTGAACATTTTCTCTATTGTTTTTTTTTGCCTAGTCCACCCTCTTTGTTGATTTTACTAAACTATTGTTACAACACACATTTTTAATTCATAACAACGAGATTTTGAACAACAAATTGTATACATCAAATTACGTATTGTGATGAAAATGATTTGTCAAAAGACCGTCTCATTGGTCTTTTGGAAATACCAAGAAAATTTCTATATGATAAGGGGTGTAAAAACAATAATATCGTTATTTTAATAAAATTTTAAGGTCTCATGCTTAGTAGACCAAAAGACCAATGAGAATAGCTGATACATCAATCAGATTTAAGTCTCATACTGAGGTATACTTAAAAACCAGTGATAGAGTCACTATATCAACCGAATTTATGGAAAAAGGATCAGTAAGACTACATTGATTTTGAATCCACAAGAAGACCGAATGGTCTTTTAAGAAAGTAACCGTCTTATCATAAAAAGACTAAGAGTTAATGTTATACGATGAAGAACTTGGTATATGTGGAAATGCAACTTAACATAAAGAATGCAAAAGTAAGCATGTTTGTTACGCTTTAACTTCTTTGGTATTTTATTAATGTTGCTGCTTAAAGACCAAGGTTAAAACCAACCAAGGAAGGCTTTTCATGCATAAAATGAATGAGAGAAGATTGGAAGAAAAATTGAAAGTATTATTAATGTATTCTTAACGGTTTTTAACGCTTTAGCGTTGGTAATATCCAGAGATTTTTTGAGGTTATCAAGCCCGTAACAACCTTCCAAAACTTTTGTAAGCCAAGGTCTACAGAAGATACAGTATCTATACTATAATGTTATGAAGCTGAAGATTTCTTTTTGTTTGTTTGAACGCGCTAATCATTGGAACTACTTCTTCGAATTGAACTAATTCTTTTTGTGTTGGATAGTCCATTTATAGAGGAAGGCTATGCCTAGACTTTAAAACATCACGCTGCGATCAAATAGAGCCGTACAGCGGGTGAAACAGCGCGAGAGTAGCTAGTTTGAGATAATCAGTCAAATTCCACACATATGTCTGTCGATATATCGAGTCATTCCGGATTTGTAGGTAGTTCAACAAACATTGCAACTTCTACATTCATAATATTAGCAAAACCACGCCATAATTTGCCCTAAAAGTCTTTTTACAATAAAAACGGTCTTTCCGCACCAAATCACCTCCAATTTCCTAAGGGATGCCTTGCAGAAATTCCTCGATGCACTCGGCCTGGTCTTCTTCTATCCCTATTAGGACCAGTTGGTTCTTGGAGACCATGAACAGAGACTCCCCATCTATCTCATTGTCAGACAAAATCGATGCTGTGTCTGACCAACCGAATTTGAGGAGATGACTTGATAGCTCTGCTGCCTGAAATGGAAAAGATGGTTGATTTACATGAAGTTGTATGAAATAAAGATTCTCCCGTTCTGGGTGGGGTAAGAGGGAGTGTCAGACACTTACTGACTAAATCATCATCATCATCATCATCAGCCTATAAGTGCTCACTGCTGAGCAAAGGTCTCTTCTCAAACGGAGAAGGTTAGAGCATTGATCACCACGCTTGCTTAATGCGGGTTGGCGACTTCCAACTTATAATTAGAAATTATAGAAAGAACATATAACTCGGAAAAAGTCTCATAGGTACTTGTCAGGTTTCGAATCCACGCCCTCTTACATGAGAAGCGGGCTCCTTAACCTGCAAACCACCTCGACATACCTATGCATCCTCAACCACTGGTATCATTAAGGCTTAGAAAATACTTTATTGTAAGGACGGAAAATCATCAAACCTCTTCTCCCGTCCTGAGTAAGGTTTAAAGGAGTTTCATACTCTTACTGACTTAAAATCACTCCTTTTCTTACCCAGAGCTTTGGCACCTATCGCCAGTCTACCAAAGAACCCATCAGAACATCTGGTTGCTAATAACCTGCACTGATTGCTTACCATCAGATAATCCGTCTGTTCGCTGCTCGTTTCTCGAACTACTTCTATACTAATATTATAGAGAGGTAAAATTTGTAAGTTTATGTAGGGGGTAATCTTTGGAACCGCTGGTCGGATTTCCAAAATTCTTTTACTGATAGATAGCTACTGAAACCGCGGGACAGTAGCTAGTATCACATAAAAAAAACATCTTTCACTTTGACTCTTTTTCCGTATTTCTGTTGTTCTCAGAGTTTGTCTTTACAGGCAGATCCTGGAATCCTCCGACCTCTGATAACCTCACTTCTCACGATAGTATAATACTAGTGGTAAAATAAAAAGTTACTCTAGTCACATTGAAATAAGTAGACTTACCGTCCAACTTCTAACAAGAGAATGCTGTAGTCTTCTGAATGGATTCAAATTCTCGTTTTCGTCTTCTATTTCATCTTTGATATCTTCTGTAGTAGACTCGGTGCTGGTCTTTTCCGGCACTGTGCTGATCTTCGGGAAAGATTTGCGGATCTGAAATTAAAAATTATTTTATTAGTAAAGTGTTCTTCAAGGATGTTCGAGGGGTTTCAAGCTACACCGGGACCCACAACTGAGCACAACCCAATGAAACTATCGATCGATCTGCAGCCGCTGTCGCCTGTCAGTCTATACTTTAGCAGTGGCCTGATACAATATTTAGCTAAGTGCGGATGAGCCCTGCTTCGGTACTAATGGGCCGGCTCGACCGAATTAATTCCACGACCTCGCAGGGAATCGATGTAAAACAACACAAACATGTTTCGCCGTGAGATTATGGTTCTAGGATTCGTTCCCCCATCCCCAAAGCCCTAGCAACGTACAAAAAGCGTACAACGTACTTAAGAATCCTTCGTGTTGCAGATGTCTAGATCGTCGCCAATTTTTTTACCATCAGCCATTGTAACAAGAAAAATATAAATTAAACAGATACTAACATTCAGACTTACTGGGAAAGGATGATTCGATTCCTGAACAATGAATCCGTCAATGACATGCGTCAGAACATATTTCTTCGCCCCAACTTCTCCTTCATTCTCTTTCTTAGAATCATCAGTCGTTTGTCCACTACTGGTTCCCGGTAAAGGATCATTAATTTCTTGCTTCGCAGCTACGGTGAAATCATAATCATTAACAACTGTATCATTGTTTATCGTTGATTCCAAATTTTGCGCAGCTATTATTTCTCTTTCACCAATGTCGATTGTTTCATTAGCTTTTATTTTGTTAACTTTTTTATTGCTATAAGCTCTTTCGTTATTATTTGTTTCAATATTTTCTTCTACATTTGATGTTCTATCTTCATTGATATTAGCATCATCTGTGTTATATTTATCTAATAATAGACGTCTCAAATTAACGTAAGCTTCTTTGAAAACTATTTCTGATGCATTGTCATTTCCTTTAATAGTTATTTTATTATGAGCACTTTCTTTGTAGTTTCCAGTGTTAATTTCTATGATTACTTTTCCAGGTTCCTCAAGTTTTGTTTCGTTACTGTTAGACGCTGTATTTTCATATACATTTAATGGTTCATCGTTAAATTCATTGCTATTGTTATAACAATTATTATTATTTGCTGGCACTATATAGTTCTGTAGCAAAAGTCGCTTCAAATTTACATAAGCGTCTTTACACACAGGTTTTTCTTCTGTAAAGTGATCGTGTTCGGTAATTTTATCATTTGCCTCGACCTTATTCTGGTTGCCATCGTTATTTTCTTGAATCTCCGTCACAATAACATCATTCCTTTCCAAGCGTTCGATAACCTTTTTCAGTTTTTCAATATTACTCTCAGCTGTTGCTATGTCTTTATCAAAATTTTCTCCTTGTTGTATATTTCTATTACCTGAATTCTGTGTGGCTGCTTTTTGAGTGATTTTGTGTCTTATTGTACTTTGCTTAAGTCTATAGTTGTATGTTTTTGGAATCTGTACATGTATATCTGCATAAATATTAGTATCTATATCTCTATTTAATATATCAACTGTCGAAGAATTCCTCGTATTCTTTGGATTAATCAAACCAAAACCAAATTCTGGTTTACTAAAAGCATTGATGTATCTTTTATCTTTCACAAATCGATTATAAAACGAACGATTACCGGCTCTCGATTGTTTTAAGACAGATTTTCTAGAGTATCTATTGTAATATGAACGATTGTTGACTCGATTGTGAGAGGAACGATTGTTAGTATGTACTCGGATGAAATTCGATTTTATTTCCCAATCGTAATCGATTAGGATCGATTCCTCCCGATTATCTGATGATCAGCTTCTGACGAATGCGCAGATAACGTCTGCATTTTCCTCCGTAACTCCTATACTGACTAGTTGGTTCTTTGAAACTAAGAATAAAGATTCTCCATCGATTTCATGGTCTTGGAATACTGATACAGTCTCCTTCCAATCGAATTTCATTAGGTGGCTTGAGAGATCTTCCACCTGTGGAATTTGAGAAAGAAAAATTAAACTGATTAATCCTTGCAGTCCAGGTCGCTCAAGTAAGGTCAAAAATTGTTTCAAATTGAAGTTTAAAACATTAAATTCTAACAATGCTTGGTTCAATGCAGAACTAGAAATCGTTATTTCCGTTCGCTCCCCTTTTATGATATGAATAGAATAGATAAGTGTGGGAGAGCCAAGCTTCGTCACGAATGGGTCGGCTCGACCGGAGTGATACCACGGCCTCACAGAATACCGGCGTGAAACAACCCACAGCGTTGTGTTTCGCCCTGTGAGTGAGGTTACCGGAGGCCCAATCCCTCCCCTTCCCCTATCCCTTCCCAATCCTTATATCCGCAACCCCCATCCCCAAAAGGCCGGCAACGCACTCGTAACTCCTTTGGTGTTGCGGGTGTCCATGGGCGGCGCCGATTGCTTACCATCAGGTAATCCGTATGCTAGTTTGCCTACTTATACCATTAAAAAAAATAGCGCCTGCGATTTCAAAATTGTTGATTTTGATAAGTTTGGCAAGTAATATACTAATACAATTCTATTACGAAGCCGCTGACAACCCAATGATTAGCCATTATGAATTACCAGATTACGAACTTTTAGCAAAATGGCAATGGAATCGTGTTGGAATGATGTTCTGAAAATAGCAGACTTGGGCCCCAGAATTATGTACATCAGAAACAGTACAAACACTGCGTTATACAGGTTTTAGACTAAATCTAATATTTTCTGATCAACTTTGGAATCGGATTCAAGTCTTCACAGTCCATTTTTACTAAGCCTAATAAAATAGCCATACAGAACCAAAATCTTTAATAAAGAAGAATTTTATAATAAACTTACCGTCCAAGACTTAACCGTGTTATGCTGTAAATCAGCAAACGGGTTCGTCTGCTTGACATCCTCTTTATCCTCTTCTTCTTTCTTCTTCTCGCAATGGAGAAGGAGATAGTGGAACGGTAACAATTGTCCGTCAACTTCAGGATTCTTCATCTCTTCTTTCATACATTCTTTCAAGGCATCCGTTGCTTCACTTTCAGCTTTTAGATTAGCGTGTAGAGTTTTCTCGATGAGAGGTTTTCTTATCTGTAATATTAGTTTAACAATATATATATATTACAAGCAGCCCATCTCGGATTTGCACGGGTTTTGTTATTAAAGATTTAGGAAGGACCATTAATGTTTTCTAGAAATAAATCGAATCTAATATTATAAATGCGAAAGTAACTGTCTGTCTGTCTGTCTGTCTGTTTTTTCTTTACGCCTAAACTACTCACCCGATTTCTGTCAAATTTACATAGGATATATAACATAGGATAGTTTTTTAACCAAAAATCTGCAGAAAGTCACTATTTCACACGAACAAAGTCGCGGGCAAAAGCTAGTTACAAAATTACAAATATGCACACAAAAATGATATTTTTCCTCTTTAAAATAATTTATTGCGAATGCAAGCGGTAATCCTTTTAAAATCATTGTATACGGGCACTCCAATTATAGATTACACAGAGAGTTATTTTTGACCAATACGTGAGACAATTCGAGAAAAAGAAAGAGAAAAAAACACGCCAGAAGATATTCGTATTTACAAGCATTTGTATGGAAATAAAAAATGCTTTCAATAGCTTTGCTTGCAGTCCAAGGCTTAAAATAACCGCCGATATCTTTAATAAGTTTTGTGCTAATAACAGATCTAAATTTTACTTGGTAATACGTATGATTAATATTCGTAAAACTATTAAGTTCATTCGTTGTTCGCTTTCACTCTCTCCTCTATCTCTAACTCTTTCATTCTCCAATAAAATAAGTTCTAAACTTACCGGAAAAGCGAAATTCGATTCTTGAATAACATAACCATCAACTACATGAGTCAGTATATCTTGTTTCTGTGGATATCTTTCAGGAATGTCCATCTTCTCATCCTTAATTTCAGTTATTTGATCTTTCGATTCATCTATAACTAACTTTCCTTCCTGAATATCAGGACTCTTATTTTCTTCCTCTCTCTTAACAATATCTTTCGAAATATCATTTTTAACTTCACTAACTTTCTTTTCTGTAGTAATATTTACATCAACTTTTTGAGTTTCAGTCATTGGTATGCTCACAGCTTTTTCAGGCTGAACCTTTTCAACTGGCGGTTCAGTCATTACCGCATCTTTATCAGTCTGTACCTCATTATCAGTCCTTATTTCAGTCGCATTTTGAACACTTTCTGGTGTTTTATTTTCTACAATTTGTTGTACTGGTAAAGTATCGTTAATTTTGTCTTGTAAAACTCTACCTCGAGCTTGAGTGAACACTGTGTTTCTAATAAGTTTATCGCTCTCAGTTACAGGAGCTATCACAGTCCTTGTATCATTTATAGTTTTCTTATTAGCGTCTGACGTTTCTGGTGCTTCTACCACCATCATCTGTGGGGCGGGTGCCATTTGAACAACAGTACTATTTACTTTAACATTATTTGCATTAGTTTTACTATGCTGAGGACTTGTGTTCGTACCTATTTCATTAGATATCTTAGTGATAGTAATACCCTGTTGTACATTCTTGTATATTGGTTTAGGTGGAGGTGGCGGTGCCATTTTATTTTCTATTTCATCTGGAGATTCGCTTTTTCTTTTTCTACTAATATTTGGATTATTTAAGAAGTTCGTATTAGCCGCTATATTTGTTACTACTGTGTGACTGTTTACTTTCTCCTGGTTATACTGTGTTGGTGGTGGCGGTGGCTGTACCGGTATGTGGAGCGGTTGTTGTACTGGTATATTTGGTTGTGGTTGCATTTTAGGTACATTTGGGCTCTCGAACCTACGTCTCGGCTGTATAGGTCGGCAGTTGTAGTTTTGAGCAAAATTTCTTACGGCAGGCTGTGCTGTGCCAGCGTTATTCATCACTTTGTTTGCTTCTGACGGTGGCTGCGGAGGTTTCATGCCAATATTTTGTACGTTTTGTAGATTTTGAACATTTTGAATATTTTGAACATTTTGTACATTTTGCACATTTTGTATAGTTTGTACATTTTGCAAATTCATCACATTGTTACCACCCATAATCTGTGGCCTAACGGGATTCACGTTTTGCGCCATTCTTGGCCCAATGTTTTGCACAAACGTTTGGCCAGCATTCGCTTGTTGTATCTGTAGGTTTTGCATGTTGGCCATGGCTTGCATGTTCTGTATCTGGTTTAGAGACATGACAGGCCTTGCCATGTTCATTTGTTGGTTCATTTGTGGTCTTACATTCATGTAAACTTGTCTTTGGACGTCAACGGCTTGTGGCTGGTTTTGTACCTGTCTCTGTACATTCATTTGATTCTGTATCATCTGTGTGTTTGTTTGTATCTGTGTTGGGTTTGGTGTCGCTGTAATGTTTCTATCGTTAGGCTGTATACTTGGTTGAACAGACTGCACCATATTTGGCACAATGTTGGCTATTTGCATAGTTTGATTTGATGATTGGTGGTTTTGGGCCAACATGTGCTGTTGGAGTTGGAAGTTGGCGAAGTTTTGTTGGAGGTACAGTTGGTTCTGGTCTATCTGTGGTTGGACCTGGTGCACTACGTTGTTGGGCAGCTGTTGGACGTATACTACTGGGTTCGGTGCCGGCCTGTTCATCCATGGTGGTGGGTTCTGTGGGTTGATGAAGAAAGTCTGGTTTGGCTGGATCTGATCTCCTGGAACAATTTTATTACTATTTACGATCTGTATTGATTTGCTGCATTGAAGATATTAAATGTAGTTCATGTGTTTTATGTACGTTTTGAAAAGAGAGCTTTATTCTCTGCAAAGTAAGGTTTTATTTGAAATGTTGTGTTTTATATTCATGCCTTTAGGTCGGATTAAATATTGTTTGTTATCGGAAAATAAGTTTTATTCCAACTTTATTTAAGACAGAACTTCGTCTTTTTCTTCGCTTTTCAACAGCAAGAAGTTAATTGAAAACATACTTTATTCTCATAAGTATAAAGTTGTCGTTGTTTAATCAAAACTCACCAGGCTGGACCAGTACTTGTGTCTCATACACGAACCGAACCGGACACAGTACCATCTGCTGCTGCATTGCCTGCTGACCCCTGTTATACCAAGATTGAAGATAAAGACCACGATATAGAAAGAAAGAAAGAAAGATATATTAGCAAGAATTCTTTTTGCTATAGGCTAGGTCATTAAGCAAAAGCCTGATGGTAAGCAATCGATGCCACATATGGGTACCAAAAACAATAGTAAGTATTCCAGAAGTTTTGACGGATTTTGACGGTTTGCATGTATTTGGTTTTTTTTTATTGTCAGGGGAAAATCATCAAATGACTTCTCCTGCCAAGTGTCAGACTCTTACTGACTAAAAACCCCCCGTTCCTTCTACTCTTGGCCGAGGCCGCGGTGCCTCATTGGGCTTTGCGGTATCGTTAGATGAAGTATCGGTAGTGCTATGATAGATTTTACTACTTGGGTTCTAGTACCACTTGTGTAAAGAAAAATATTTAAATAAATATTTTTTAAGGGGATAATCATTAGTAAATGTCTTCGCTGAGGTAGTGTTGGACTCTTACTGACTAAAATCGACTCCTTTTCCTTCTTTTATTATAGGCCGAAGTCGCGAGAACTTATTTCGCTTGCCCCGCAGTTCTGGCTGAACATCCACTGTCTTAGGCCCCATTTGTGTTGGATCACCAGGACCGCTAAGGAGTGGCATTCTCCCGAGTCTGTGTTCCCCTAAGGGTATAACCTGGGTGTCTTCACGGCCCGAGTGAATAGGTTATTTTTGGGTTGCCTTGCTCCATCGTAGGTCGCATCATGCATCGCTTACAACCAGGTCAAATGCAAATATGCAATTCTATTACTAATAAAAGGAATAATTCTTACCCTATGGGCTCCGCCTGGTTCATTGGTTGCTGCATCTGTAAATAAACAAAATACAATTAGAAAACAATTGGCATACATTGATAGAAAAATATCGTGAAATAATCTGGACTTGAAGAGAAAATTATTCGTTTGTTAGGTTCAAAACTGAAAACATTTTGTTCAGAAACATTTAAACCGTATTTCGGAGTTTATTTCTGATTTGGAACAAATCACTATCTATACAATATCTTTTTTATATATAAAAATGGATCGCAAAATGTGTTGGTAAGCGCATAACTCAACAACGCCTGGACCAATTTTGATAATTATTTTTTTGTTGTGTTTGGTATTATCAGAAGAAGGTTCTTAGCAAAGAAAATATTAGAATAGTAGAGATTAGGAAAAAGTGACCCTTTGATAGCGAGATAGTTGGACCCGTGCGAAGCGGGGGCGGGCCGCTAGTTCTTATATAAATCTATGCCACTTTTCTTTGTTATGTTATAACTCAACAATGGCTTTACCGATTTGGCTAATTTTTGTCTTGAATTATTCGTGGAAATTCAGAGAAGTTTTGTACGTAGAGACAAATTTAAAAAAATCTTGAAAATGGTATAAGTTAAAGTCGCTTTTCCCGTCCCTATATCCGTATGCATGCTTAAATCTTTTAAACTACGCAATGCACTTTGATGCGGTTTATGTTAATAGATAGAGTGATTGAAGAGGAAGGTTTATATGTATAAAAACATCCATTAGATACTGGAGAAATATAGTATCCGCATTACACCCGTGCGAAGCCGGGGCGGGTCAATAAAAATTAATTGCGTTACTTGATATCTACCTAAGTATATCTTAGCAACAATATAATTGTGTTAAAATATTCAAAATCAAGAAAAAATATCTTAACTTATTCATTTATTTTTCTTCATGCAAAAAAAAAATATCTACATTAGGCGGACTTAATGCCTTGAGCATTCACTACCAGTCAACCTTGCCGGGGTTGCGGGGTAAGCGCAATGAGGCACCGCGGCCTCGGCCCAGACCAGGAGATGGAATGGAAGGTTTTTAGTCAGTAAGAGTCTGTCACTCCCCCACCCTGGGCGGGAGAAGACATTTAATGATTTTCCCTTCACCAAAAAATAACCAGTCAACCTTTGGGTGATGCAGTGACAATCTAGTGGTAAATGTATAGATGTAAGAAGCAAGGCAGCATTTATTGCAATTAAACCTAAAAAAATGTTGTCGTGTATAGGTTTTGAACGTATGACCTCGAGACGGCGCAATAACAACTGGTTGCGCGTGCGCACCCCTAACCACAATAAGTCATAACGCAGCTGTATTCCGAGCAGCGAAACAATTATTATAATAACATTATTTTATTTGTATTTGTATATTACAAAATGCATACATTTGTCTTTTTATACGCATCTAGACGTTGTATGGGCATGAAGGTATTTTCATTTTTAAGGGGGAAATCGGCTATATATCATACCTACTAGCTTTTGCTAGCGACTCCGTTCGCTTCGAATAGTGACTTCCTGCAGATTTTTGGTTTAAAAACTATCCTATGTCCTTTTTCAAGTTCCAAACGATATTTGTACCAAATTTCACAGAAATCTGTTCAGTAGTTTAGGCGTGAAGAAAAGACAGGCAGACAGAGTTGCTTTCAAAATTATAATATTAGTATAGATAGTATAGATTTACCGGAGACCGGAGCGATACCACGGCCTCACAGAAAACCGGCGCAAAACAACCACAGCGTTGTGTTTTGCCATGTAAATGAGGTTACTGAAGTCCTTATCATCCACAATCCCTAAATCTCAAAATCCCTAACCTCCAAAAGGTCGGTAACGCACTCGTAACTCCTCTAAAGTAAAGTTTTCATTGCATGTCCTTGTGAGGTTACTGAAGGTCCGATCCTTCCTCCGACCCCGAATCCACTTAAGCCCTAAAAGACCAAGGCTAGTAAAGCACTTGTAATGAAACAATGAAACAATGAATTTATTTTTGCAAATAGGCCATAAAACGGCACTTTTACACGTCAATTTATATGTGAAAAACTAGATGAAGCTCTAATCTAATAATAGCTCTGGTATATTCATCGTTCAATGTTTCATTGAAACTATGAAACTTTGCAACAATGATACAATGAAACAATGAAACAATGAAACATTGAAACTATGAAAGAATGAAGCATTGAAACTATGAAAGAATGAAGCTATGAAACAATGAAACATAGAAACTATGATGCAATAAAATAATTAAACAAAGAAACTTTGAAATAATTAAGCTATCAAACAATGATACTTCGAAACATTGAAACAATGAAATGTTGAAATATGAAACAAACAAAAAAATACTCATCATCATCATCATCAGCCTATAAGTGCCCACTGCTGAGCAAAGGCCTCTTCTCACACGGAGAAGGTTTGAGCATAAATCACCACGCTTGCTCAATGCGGATTGGCGATTTCAAACTTATAAGTCCAGGTTTCCTCACGATGTTTACCTTCACCGTATGTCAGTGGTGTCTAAATAATCATAGAAAGTACATATAACTCGGAAAAAGTCACATTGGTACTTGCCAGGTTTCGAAACCACACCCTTGTGCATGAGAAGCGGGCTGCTCAACCTCCGGGCCACCAAGACGACAAAAAAAATAAAGAAAAAAAAATACTCATATGTAATGAAATAATCAAACATTGAAACGATTGTCCATTGGACGCCCCGTTTGCTTACCATCAGGTAATCCGTCTGTTCGTTTGTTACACACATACATAAAAACGCATAATAATGTGGGGATCAAGGGTTCGCAGGATATTAAAAATACTTCGTTTTGTGTAGGAAAAATCTTAATAATCGTGTATTTGTCAATTCGTCGTGGTTAAAACAAAAAAATCGTGTCTGTCCTGTCATTCGTCTCATTACCTTCCTTTTTCGGAAATCGCTCTATCTCACTCGCTCATTCATTCTCTCTTACTTCCACACATTCGTTTGGAAACTAGCATTACCTTACACACATCTCACTCGTTCGGAACTATTCACATCCCACATTCACTCGTTCGGAAATATTCACATCCCACAATAATAATATTACTCCGTATGGTTTAGATATGTGTAGCGGAAAATGAGTTACCTATATATAGTAGTACCTAGTACCTAGGTGCCAGTGTGAGTGGTTTTCCTCACATACAATTAAGACAAAATTAATTGGGTGTGGATGTTTTTGTGTGTAGATAGCCTTTTGTGTTATTTAAGGCGATAACTAGGGTTGAGTTTAGCGTCGACCAAATTGGGTTTTTCTATGTCGGGTTTTCCTGAGCAAATATAAAGTTTGTTTGAAAATGGAATATACTAACTTTTACTAGGTTCTAGGTAAGAATAGCTTACTAGGTAAACCTTAATATGAAGTAATGTCAATAAAAAATATACTTGCACATTTCTCTATTCTAGACGTACTTTCTTTACTTCACTACAATTTCTCTATTTCCGTTTAGATAAAAAAATGGCATCTTAATAATGTCTTTAATTTAGTCAGGTTGCCAGCGTACCTAATCATGTAGGTACTGCGGCCTCGACCTGGACCAAGAGAAGGAACACCATGGTATTAAGTCAGTAAGAGTACACCTCTTTCCATACCCTGGACGAGAGAATTCATTCGATGATTTCCACGCTACAAATCGACTCCGTAAGCACGGATCTGCTGGATGACGAGCAAGGGTACCTCGTTAACTAGAACCAGACCCGAGCGCATTCAAAGATCCACGTCACTTTGGCTGATGTTCAGCCAGGGTTGCGAGTACAAACGCAACGAGGTACGGCCCCGGCTCGAAGCAGAAGGAAGAGACGGGGTGGTTTTTAGTCAGTAAGAGTCGGAGAAGTCATTTGAAGACATTCTCAACAACAAACACGTATACATAAATATTTCATACCAAAAAAATCTGTATTTTTTTTCAACGGTAGGTACCTAATAAAAAAAGATTTAATCCAATTAAACTCTAGCATCAGTCAGTCAATTTGTTCGTCAGTGAAGCTAGGAGCTCTTACTAAAGTATAGACTCGAATGGATAAGGGCAAGGAAGAAATGCTATAGATTTATCTGGTACATAGATTAGATGAGGAAGGACATTGTAAAACAAATCAACACTTTAAAAATTTGCGTTGATATTACGTAGGTGAGCTCGGGAGATTACCTACAGACGCGGGACGTAATATCGTTAGGGGAGACAGGGGCTGGTTGCATGCATGGTCGATATTTTAGTGAATTTAATAATTAAAATGTAGTATGTATGTGTATAACGTGCAAGTATGATTAGGTACAAAAGAGAGGGAGGACCTCTTGTTCGAGTAAAAGTTTTATGTAAAGGTTTTTATATATTTTGACGGTTCAAAAGAACCTACCTACTCAGAAGTAATCCTTTTGACTTTGAGCATGACTTTGATGAAAAAAATGGAAACCATAAAACAACGATAATTATGTTCATCTGTAGGTCATTTCCAATTTATTTATTTTTGTCAAAAACACCCTTTTAGAAAACTCAGAAATTATAACCCTTGTAGTTTAATCAATTTCATTATGGATACTTAAAAATTCATCAAATCGGTAAACAAAGAAAGGTCGCCTACTTTACCCTACACATCATCAACCGGAAGACGTCCACTGCTGAACAAAGACCTACCCTAAACAAGCACACTACGGTGAAAACAATACAAAATTAAATGCTAAACTCATTGTAACTTAATTACCAACCAATAACATTTACCGCGACCCTAAGTGAAGCGAAGTGTGGGAGAGCCAAGCTTCGGCACGAATGGTTCAACTCGACCGAAGTGATACCACGGCCTCATAGAATACCGGCGTGGAACAACAGTGTTGTGTTTCGCCGTGTGAATGAGGTGACCGGAGGCCAATCCCTTCCCTTTCCCTGTCCCTGTGTTTGGAACTGTCATGTGGCAGAGCCTAGCTTCGCAGTACGGATGGATCGGTGTGAGTGACACCACGGCTTCACAGAAAACCGGCGTGAAACAACCATAGCGTGACGTGTGAGTGAGGTTATCTGAGGCCCAATCCTTTTCTCTTCCATCCATCACCAATTTCTAAATCTGCGATATCCTAATCCCCAAAAGACCAGTTTTTTGTGAGGCCCTGGTATCACTCCGGTCGACCTGAAAATATTGATCGGGTCGGACTAAAGAATAATTATTGTAATATCGTGATCGTGATGCCTAGAATTAAGATAAGTTAGATAATACTTATCTTTATCAAACAAATTGTTTACATTATTACAAGGGGATTCACCGTTACAAAAAAAATATTTTACGTGGAATCTAGTGATTAGTATAACACAACCTCGCTTTCCTTCAAAGTCGGTTAACACATCTGTGGGTGATACGATCAGCGTAGTGTGTAGTGGTCGTGGCGGCCCACTGGTTAAGGTGCCCGCTTCTCATTACAGGTTCGAAACCTGGCAAGTACCAATGAGAATTTTTCCGAGTTATATGTAATGTATGATTATTTAGACACCACTGACATACGGTGAAGGTAAACATCGTGAGGAAACCAAGTGTTTTTAGTGCTCAAACCGTCTCCGTGTGAGAAGAGGCCTTTGCTTGGCAGTGGGCACTTATGGGCATGGCAATGGCAAACCTATAATTAGAAATTATAAGTTCTGGTTTCCTGACGATGTTCACCTTCACCGTATGTCAGTGGTGTCTAAATAATCATAGAAAGTACTTATAACTCGGAAAAAGTCACATTGGTACTTGCCAGGTTTCGAACCGGGTCACCATGATAAACAAGAAAAACTTTTCGCGTTACTACCCGTGTAATTATTATATGTGACGCACTAAAATATAATCAAACTAGCCACTCTCGCGCGGTTTCACTCGCTGTTCGGCTGCATTTAATCGTAGCGTGATGTTTTATAGCCTATAGCATAGCACTCAGGAACATTGTAGCTATCTATCAGTGAAAGAATTTTGGCAATCCGACCAGCGGTTCCAAAGATTACCTCCTACATACCTAATATAAACTTACAAATTTTACCTCTTTATATATTTTTTATGTAATAGGTCGGCAAACGAGCAGACGGATTACCTGATGGTAAGCAATCAGCGCCGCCCATGGACACCCGCAACGGAGGAGTTACGAGTTCGTTACCGACCTCTTAGGGATTAGGGTTTTGGAGA
Organism: Spodoptera exigua; assembly: GCA_902829305.4. Classification (NCBI taxonomy): domain Eukaryota; kingdom Metazoa; phylum Arthropoda; class Insecta; order Lepidoptera; family Noctuidae; genus Spodoptera; species Spodoptera exigua. Next base: position 6,549,011 of record LR824628.2, on the reverse strand, counting down.
TTAAGGAATTGGGGAGGGATCGGGGGATGGGAAGGATTGGGCCTCCGGTAACCTCACTCACACGGCGAAACACAACGCTGTGGTTGCTTCACGCCGGTTTTCCGTGAGGCCGTGGTATCACTCCGGTCGAGCCGTTTCGTTCAGAATTCTAGTTAAAAAAAAAATACTTACATAGATAGGTTCCTATAATTAGCAAAACATCTATATTACAATTCACCCCTATTCACCCTTTGGAACGAATTCATTATTAAGCTGACACTCGCAGGTCAAACTACACTATAATTTGAAACGATTATCACCTTAACTACCAGATGTTAAGGTTTAAAATCCCATGTCAGGCATAGGTTAAAATGGAATACCTTGATATGAAGTTGTCCCGTGCTAGAACAGATACGAGCAGATCGAACTACCCTATCAATTTAAAAGATTTTCGTCCCTACTACCTGTTTTGTAGGGTTGAAAATTAATTGAAGGTACAGCTCAAAATGGTATACATTGATGTGATTTGAAAGCTTGCCACCTGCAAAGGGTGTTTTTTTTTCGTCAAAAAAAAACTGGATTTAAAATGTCGCCCGTAGGGATGAAATTGGACGAGGTTCAAAAGTAGGGTGCTACGATTTTACAAGGGTGTGTTATAGAGATATAGGTAAGTTTGGGAGAGCCATGCTTCGGCACGAATGGGTCGGCTCGACCGGAGTGATACCACGGACTCACAGAAAACCAGCGTGAAACAACCATAGCGTTGTGTTTCGCCGTGTGAATGAAGTTACCTGAGGCCTTCCCATCCCCCAATCCCGAAATCTCCAAAAGGTCAGTGAGGCACTCTTAACTCTTCCGTTGCTGTGGGTGTCCATGGGTAGTGCTGATTGTTTACCATCAGGTAATGGGTCTGCTCGTTTGCAGTCTTATCACATACAATCACCTAATCACCCTCGTCATGGGTAGCCACAACACCGGAGATGGCATAATTGCTTTGTTTGTCTGGGGGTATGGGATTTGACAGTTGGTGATTTGGGGTTTGTTGATGGTACGGTGGGAGGGTTGGGGATCCCAGTAACCTCTCTCAGATACGACGAAACAGTAGTGGACCAGCGTTTGTTTTAGTCTTGCCTGATGGTAAGCAATGATGCGACCTACGATGGAGCAAGCCTACCCATTAGTATGTAACATCTCCCGCCCAGGATAGAGCGGGAGGCAGTGTCAGACTCTTACTGACTAGAAATACCCACGTTATTTCTCCTGCTCTGGGCCGAAGTCGCGGTGCCTCATTGCGCTTACCCCGCAACTCCGGCTGAACATCAGCCCTATAGGGCCCCGTCTGTGGTGGTCTATTGGCTCTTTGAGGCGCGCGCGGAACGCTACGCGCCGTACGCTCGGGTCTAGTTCTGGTCGGGCGGCGAGCTACACTTACTCGCCGTCCGCAGACTCGCGCTCTAGGTGGCCGGTGATAGTCTCTCGCAAAAAGGTAAGCTGAGATGTATATTTCCGTGATTGACTATTTTTTTTTTTTTAATATCTTAAATCACATCTAACAAGATGTAGAGGGTCTTCAAACCCTGAGTTGAAGAAAAGTCATTATTGATGACCAACATGCCAATCAAAAATGAACCTTAAATCTATGTAAGTAAGACAAAGAACAAAATCGTTCTCACTATCTCTTGGTTGATTCTTGATTGTCAGTCTGTTACCTTTTTACGCTTGAACTGCTAAACCGATTTTGATAAAATTGATAAAAATAATTGGGAATTTTACTGATAAGTCTCTCATTGTCTATTGCTGTGCTAAGATCTCCCATCTTAAAAGGGGGCTTGCTCACCATGTCTCAATCACCATGCTTCGCAAATTGCTTGGTGATTACTAGTAATCACTATGCTGCCTCCCATCCTTCAATAGCTAGTTTTAGTTACAACAACAGAAAAAAAATATTTCTTAAAAAGTTTTTTTAAAAGAGTAGAATGGGGAAAATTGATATACTTTACCTTTCGACAATAAAATACAAAAATTGGCAAACTTAAAATTCTACCAAATTTTTTTTGGGTTGGCGAATAGATGTCATTGTCTACCTTCGTCAACAATTTCAAAAAAAAAATAAGTGCTAAGCATTTTTTTTCTCATAGGTAATGGGTGTAAAGTGATTTTCTTTTGTTTTTTTTTAGGTTAGATATTAATTTTATTTTCCATTTTACCGGAGCCCTTATAAAAAGAAATACTATTTTTTTTTTGTTATACCTAATTTTTTTTTAGGTTGGATATTGATTTAGTTTTATCAGAGCCCTTATAAAAAGAAACTGTGTTTTTTTTTTCTTATACCTTATGGGTGAAAGAGTTTTTGTTTTTGTTTTTTTTTTAGGTTAGGTTTTACATTTTACTTTTCTAAGCCCTATGAAGCCCACCTAGGTGGGACTTAACCAATGTTGTTAGGTCTAAGGGGTCATAATTATGCCATTCACGTGGGTCAATTCCAGAATATAATAATTAATAACCACGTGTGATAATAACTAGGCAGTAATCTATTTATAGAGGTCACGTAGGCATTTTTTTTTAAGACCCAAGCATACTTTTTCAATTTTACTTGTTTTTTTTTTGAAAATCATATAGGTGATTTTGAATATCGAACTTAATAAAAAAAGAGATTTGAAAAGTTTTACTTAAAATTTGAATAGAGACACGTGGTCTGGTCTTAGAAACTTCTAAATGAAAAAAAAAATATTTCTTCTTGAATATATAGGCCTACTTACTATAAAAAAACACAAAAAAGACATAATTAACCAACATCATACATAAAACGATTAAGTGCCTACACATTAACTTAAAAACGCAATCAAAATAACTTAAAGCATCAAAAACGGTGAAGCAGTTTCGGAGAAATGCACACACAGACGCTCCAACTTGCTTCGCGACCACCATCTTTAGCCCCCTCGTAAATCACCATCGAACAATTCAATGGAAACGTATTATTTGCTTTTATTATTACCCCATTTCCAATATTCTAAGCCTTATCTCCGCATTATAAGGTCCAAAATCCAATAACACGCCGAAATCCCTTCGTTCACAAAGGCTATTCATGTACACCAATAGAATATGGACTCTAGTACTTAGTAAATAAGGTTTATTATGTATATAAGGGATGGGAGTAATAATAATCCCTGTGCAGCGGATGGCGGCAGACATTTTATTTTTTTTATCTCAACTCTAGTGATGTGGTTGCGATCGATAGATTTTTTTCGTGGTATTTTTTTATCGACACTTTTTATGCTAATGTTTTTTTTTAAATTAGCTTTAGTTATCACGGTTTTTAAATCGAAGTTTTTTTCCAGAAGCTTTTTATGACTTTTATAGAAAAATATACAGTATCCATAGTTCCAATTAAAAAAATATATGCAATCCTAAGTTACAAGAGGTCTCTAGAGAGAATAAATTTTTTATGGTACGCTTTTTCCTAAATTGCAGACCCAAATTATGATGAATTTTGGCACACATGTAGATTAATAAACACGTGGATACCAATATAAGCTATGTAATTTCAACCAGACAGAAATTAATTAAGTAAGGTTTTGATTTATTAAATAAATGGATGTTAACGCGAGCAAAATAAATATGTCACATACTATTAATGCATTATATGACAACAAACCAGTTTATTTAGTTATTTCATTAGAAAAAATATCTAGATTTTGTCAAATACAATCGAAATGTCCGCTATAAATCTATTTAAATTGATTTTAGAATACATTAAACCACTCACAAATGAATTCTAATCACAATCCCCAAGAAACTGAATTCATACCCACGTGAAGAGCTACGGTGGTTTATTTTTGTTAGGGCCTAGATTTTGCGGAAATACTTAGTAGACATTAACATTCATAGATTTGATATTAAAATGAAAAAATATAATATAACCTTAGTTTAACATGGCTGGTGCATTCATTAACTGTTATGATGCAATACTACATTAAAATTACCATTAAAATTATTAAGTGGGTATTTAGTAAGATGGTAGTCGCTTTGCAAGGCAAAAGTTACCAGGTAGAAAAAGAAATAAGGGAAAAAACGTACTTAAAGTAATAAAAATTGTTGTAAATAAACAGATTAAACTGTGTCAAGAAAATATTTAAAAGACTACTTTTTGTAATATTGGCCAATATGATAATTCAATCGTGAAATTAAACAATACTATTAATAAAATAATGAAGGTAAGTTATTATAATAAAATATAACAACACAAAATCCACACGAATTCACACGAAACATAAAAAAAAACAAAATTATCGATAACGAAACATATCGATAAAAAACACGTGAAAATTACAACACTTATAATAATGTAGGGCGCCACAGGGGAACGCCAAACACGCCGAGTTCTCTATAAATAAGTCGCTCATGCCAGAAAGAGATGCAAACACAATAACAAACACCGCGAGAAAGGGACACAGCATAATATCCAATCAAAATATGCAGTAACAGCATTTTAGGCTTTAATGTGAAGTAATAAGAAACTGTGTTATTGTTAACTCGACGCAAATTGTCATTTGAAGCCATCTTACATAGTCTAATCGCATGACAGACACTATATCCACGCAAAAATGTATGTAAACAAACAAAACCACGACACCAGAAATCGATAATCCACACAATATCCACAGAAACACTATAAAACACTAAAAATACACTGTCCCACTGTAGCAAATCGATTAAAAAACTAACGGAATCAGTAATTGAATTCGTATTTCAAATGGCCGTGACGTCACGCTCGAAATTCGAAGTTATTTCAGTGTTACAACACAGTACTGCTAGTAAAATGGACATTTTTGACGTTTTTCGACCAAAATACGGACTCAAACGCGATTCTATATTGATATTTATATGTAATAACGTGCACTCCACTTACCGTAACAGATCCACAGCGATGGTGTCTTCTTAAACGTCAAAAAACTATAGAAAACGTATCAAAACGTCACGATTAAACTCACTCCGGACATCTTTCGAAACGAAATGGCTGCACGAATAACATAAAAGATACGGTCACAGTGTATAGCTGATCTACCACAAAACTCACAGCGACAGACGTTAGCGACAGGAAAGCGATAGTCCTAGTACTGCACGGTATCGATTTTACAAAAGGCACGACTTTGTGGTACGGGGGCCGCCTAACCAATGATAAAACAGTGAATAACAACGCACGGTATTGGACGGGACGTGTTTCGAAATTCAAACACGTTCCATGACCCCAATATCCTCTCTACGAGACGGGTAAACTGAACAAATATGCGTATGTCTCACTCATGCTTACGTAGATTAGTCATGAGTTAGAGTGAGACGGCTTAAGTAATTTTTTTCGACTTCAAACGGAAAGGCGACTTAAGAAATTACTTTTGACCAGTAATCGATTTATAATCAGCTTTATTAATAGTGGGTAAGGTTGATAATCCTGTCGCAAGTTGGCTGTCTTGGTGGAGTGATGTCATCTGTATAGAATGGTTGATGATATGAATTATTCACATGATTTGGGCCTATTTGCTGACTTCATGTTTAGTCCTGCATCGTAAAATTGTTTATTTATAATGCCACTGTGGTTTTATATTGAAATATATATTTGAATTTATAACCTATGTGTTTTATTTACTTGAAAATAATCGTGTTTTAAATGTGACAATCCATTCTAATTTTCCGACGGGAAACAATGAAACATAATTTTTAAGATGAATTGTTTTTTTTACGTAAATGACTATAATCTATTGCTAAGGAATTATGACAAAAGTACATACGAATGTAAAATTAATTTCGAAAATCGAATCATATTTTCAAATCGATCCACTTACGCCTACCCGGTAGAAATTACCTAACTCGATTTCTGCAAAAATTTTAGTCAAGTTTTTTAAAGACACGAAATCTGCAAGAAGGTTGCAAATCATAATAACGAAGTCTCCTAAAATACTTAGTAAGTAGAAATTTAATATGATACCTTATAATGAAAAAGGTTTTATATGAGTTCTTTTTTTTATGTTACGATGGCTTCTCATATTTCATTGACTAGGCGTCTGACATAATTAGCCTACTTGATATTTAGTAATCAAATGTATTACATTTGTTATTAGTTATTACCCTACATACTTAGGTACTTACCTACTAATTTATTTTAAAGATTTTGTTAGAAAAATTTTTTTTTTGATTTATTTTCGTTTTAAGAAAAAAAACTTTTAGCAAAATAAAATACTTCAATATTTTTTTTTATTGAAATACTCCATATTATTTAATATCTCACGGTAAAAAAAATTTTATTCAGTAGGTAAGTAAAAAAATGTTATTATACCTACTTATGAAAAAGTAACGTCCTTACCTATCCATTCATCCCCAATCTCACCCCTTGACAATAAAATACAAACAAGCCAATTTTTTTTGTTATAAAATATGTTACCTACTTGGTTGTCTGTCCTTGTAATCCCCAATCTCCCCTATAGTTAATACAATTAAAATGCTCACATATGTGTGACCGCCCCATTAAAGGGTGGGGAAAATAAAAATTCTTACGTAAATAGGAAAAAGGCTGGTAACCTTTTTTTATGGTATAACTTGGCAAACGAGCAAACGGATTACCTGATGGTAAGCAATCGTCGCCGCCCATGGACACCCGCAACACCAAAGGAGTTACGAGTGCGTTGCCGGCCTTTTGGGGATAGGGGTTGCGGATATAAGGATCGGGAAGGGGTAGGGGAAGGGGAGGGATTGGGCCTCCAGTAAACTCACTCACACGGCGAAACACAACGCTGTGGGTTGTTTCACGCCGGCTTTCTATGAGGCCGTGGTATCACTCCGGTCGAGCCGACCCATTCGTGCCGAAGCTTGGCTCTCCCACACTTTTCATATTTTACAATATTCCACATTTTAAAATACGTCGTTATTTTAAGTGGTTGGTTGCAGTGGGAGGAATGTCAAAACACCCCCCTCTCTATTTTCACAAACGGGAAATATTCGTTTATTTTTGTAAAACTAAAAATCAAATTTGACTAAACCTTTAAAAACCAGTAGATAAGAATGGTGGTGGCAACTTCCACATTCTTCAATAGGCATAAGTGGCACCATAACATCAGCAGAACGAATATCCAGTCTCAGATCTTCAGTCATCATCCATCATCACATAAAGAAAACTGGGTGCAAAATCATTAAGGTCGTCGGCGCCGATAATCGTCGGCCTCCTACTTGTGGGTGGTTTAAAAAAAAAACACGACGGCTTAGGTTAGCCATCCAACCTTACCTAAAAAACCTAACGTTAACCTAACGAAGTAGGATTGTGCCAACTCGTGGTAAAAAAAAAAATCCAATTCAAATATATCCAAAATGGCGGTTTGCGTTTCGTTTCACTCACGTTTTTTACATAAGTAAGTAAGTAAAACCTAAAAAAAAACATTTGAAAAACTGTATTTATCCCATACTAGAGCATAGATAATCCATTGCAAAATTACTTTGGGGGCATTAAGACTATCCCCCTTTTTTTGTAAGGGGAAAATAATCATTGCAGTCACTGTCTCTTACTGACTAAAAACCCCCCCGTTCCTTCTCCTGCTTTAGGCCGACGCCGCGGTGCCACATTGGTCTTGCCCCGCAATCTCAACTGAACATCAGCCCTATAGGGCCCCGTCTGTAGTGGTCTATTGGTTCTTTGAGGAACGCTGCGTGCCGTCCACTCGGGTCTGGATCTGTTTAGGCGGCGAGCTACCCTTACCCGCCGTCCCCTGCTTACGATGGCAGAAAATCGTCTTTCGATCCCCGACGCCCTGAGTACCTATCACCTACAGCGGCCGCTGGGACGTGAGGAGAAGGATTGATCCACACGCGGTCCGCTTCCTTCTTTGCTAGCACAGCTACCTGCTTCATAGAAGGAGGAGACGGCGTCCCAGTTCCTCTCGCTGAGCACCATGGCCTCGACTAAGGCCGGGCGCGAGAGGACTGAGGACACGGCGGTGCTCAGCCCAAGCACGGAACACCGCCAAAGAATAACTTTCTTCAGGCCACAATACCTCCAAGATCCCTAAATAATGGCTACTCGTTTTAAAATCCAACCCAAAAACCTTTAGATGATTAAGTTCCACCCTAAAACCCTGCCAAATTGGGCAGTTTTTTCAGTGTACTATATAAGAAACTAGCCGTTCGCTCCTGCTTCGCACGGGTAACCGATTGCAATTTCCCGATATCCCCCCTACCTTTCTAAAATCATCTTTCATAAGAACATTCTCCTGACAGTAACAAATACAACAAAAAAAGAATTAGCAAAATTGGTCCAGGCGTTGTTGAGTTATGCGCTTACTAACACATTTTGCGATCCATTTTTATATATAAAGATTGATTTCCACTTTGAAAATACTTATCTAACTACTTAAATAATTCAGTCATTACTTAATTTAACGATACTTATAATTACTTAATACCTACTTACTTATTTGTTTGCGACGATTAAAGAGAAATACTGGGTATTTATGAAAGTATGCTGTTTGACTTGACGTTAAAAAAAAAAGATGTCACAAATTGTTTGGCCATGTCATGTACAAAATCCTTAGAAAATTGTTAGTTTCCAAATGGTTTCCCACTAGTCAAATTCAATTATTGAAATGTCAGAAACTATGTCTACGTTTCTATAAATTTTGTATGAAATCGCAACATATGATGTCATACAAACATACAATGTCACATGCACATGACACCCAGACCCGAAACAACAATTTGTGGATCACACAAAGAGTTGTTCCGTGCGGAAATCGAACCCGCGACACCTTGTATGTACGGCAGCCAGTTGCCCAGCCACCGCACCAACCGTGCAGTCAGTCAGTCAGTAAATAATATTTTAGAATCAAACCAAATAGCTTACTTATCTCTTATTAATTAGCTAAAAATATCTAAAACTTAGTGTATCGATCGATCGATGAATAAGTAAAAGTACAGGTATTTTTCCATAATTTTAATTAATTAATTTTTGATCGAGGAAACTACCCAATTGTAATTAATAGTACCTATTGCAAAATCGAATAATTTATTTTTGACCCAAGAAACTACCCGATTACCGTACCTGCATTTGACATTTGAAAAAAGTAGGTACTTGGACCTTGACTAAGGAGTAATACTTAGTTTGATTTGAAAACTAGGTACTTACCTGCGTACCATAAGTACCTAAGTGCTTAAGTTCGAATAATTGTAAAAATCGACAGAGTTCTATGTAATTTTATAGATAGATACGGCTGTAAATCATGTTGCTTACCTACCTTCCTGTTTTGTTTCTGCATGAAATACCATATTTTTGAGAATGACTTACGTAGATAGAAAGAAAAGTAGGTACCTATCTACGAATGCTAAATTAACGTGTTATAAATTCAATGATTTGTGTCAACTAGTACCTATAATAAGTAAATATCTATCTATAACCTTTTAAGTCCGTTAAGTTTTTCTTCTCCTCAATTAATATCTTCTGATTTATTTCGTTGCGGTATCCAAGATGATCTCGCAGCAATCGCTAAAAGCCAGGATCTACAGTAGATATACAACCATGAAAACACTGACGTACCTACGGCGTCCCAAGGACATTTGCAGCACCAGAGATTAATATCGTCAGATTTATTTCGTTGCGTGATCCAAGACAGTCATTCATGTCCCTAGGATGCGCTGGACTTCAGTGTTCCGGTGTTTTCATGGTTGTATCTACTGTAGATCCTGGTGCACAGGATGTTGCGGTTTTGGGAGGTTGCGACTGGCGTGTCCTAATAAAAAAAGAAAGTACCTATCTTATCAACCTTTTGGGAGATTTTTGGGGATTGTGAGTGCAGTTTCTACACTAATATCATTGAGTCCATCCATGGATAGGTAGATAAATCTAATTATTTATATATATTAATTGCAACCACTTAGGTCGTGGTGGCCCGGAGGTCTACCCGCTTCTCATGCATGAGGGTGAGGTTTCAAAATCTGGTAAACAATGAAACAATGAATTTATTTTTGCAAATAGGTCATAACGTCAATTTATATGTAAAAAACTAGATGAAGCCGACATTTCCTATCTGACTACTCTTAGAAGAATTGCCGAAACAAACTCAGAAGTCAGTCTCTTTAAGAAACAATGTTAGGTTTTCCAAATTACACACATGTTTTCTATGATTATTTAGACACCACTGACATACGGTGAAGGAAAACGTCGTGAGGGAACTTAAACTTTCCTCTTCAATCACTCTATCAAAATCCGTCTCTGAATCTCAAATTATCATTAAAATGCGTTGCGTAAGTAGTTTTAAAGATTTAAGCATATACCGAGGGATACCTATAGGGACAGAGAAAGCGACTTTGTTTTATACTATCTACCTATGTAATGATGAGTTGTTACAATAACAATTGCTCTAGTACCTAACTATGTCTAAGAAAATCAAATAAATAGAATAAGCATTAATTAGTTTTAACCTACCTCAAAGTTAATTATAAATATCTTAGGCGGTAGAAAACAAAAATGATCGATTAAGTACTTAAAATAAAGCACATAAATTTTATTCATCACTTCTTTATCATTACATTAGATAACCTACTAGACACTATCGGCACGAATGAGCTGGCTCGATCGAAGTGATACATTCGTGCCGAAGCTTGGCTCTCCCACACTTGAAGAGGAAGGTTTATATGTAAAATAACATCCATTAAATAGTGGAGAAATTTTGTAACAGCTTTGAACGCGTGTGAGGCCTAGGTGGGTAGCTAGAAGTAAAATCTTGCATAGTTGCGTTGAAATTTTCACATTAAATTTTAAAAGCTAGGGCTGATTTTTCAATGGTTACATAAAATTAACCTGGGGAATAATCATGATGCTGTCGCATCAGAATGTTTGTATAAGACAGTGATAGCAACAATTTTATTCCTCAGATAACATTTATCTGACTATTAAAAACCAGCCCTTAGTTGATTTAAACATTTAGTCGACGTGTACCCCCTACGCTTTTTCGACCGCGACTGAGCGTCTAAAAATGCATCGGCCCCTTTTATACTCACAAACGCACCAAAATATTTCATATTACCTTATTTTTTTGATAATTCTTGTGTTAAATATCGAATCGACGATATTGTCGTCGTTACGGTAAAGCTTGTTCATACTTAAGCGCAAAGAAATAAAAACTCCAACAAAATTTATAAGCGGCCATTTTGAATTTACCATTGACAAAATTATAACCTTAAAATGTCGTCCGAAGAAGGATCGGATTTAGAACTGCAATCTGCATTACCGAAACTAAACAATAAAAAAATGCCTAAAAGTCCCTCAGAGGACTTACTTGAGAAGAAACCAGAAAAGAAGTTATCGACGAAAGAAATGATCAATCAAGCTCTAATCGACCTCAATACACGTAAAGGGGTATCGCTATATGCAATCAAAAAGTACATTACTGAGAAATACAGCGCTGACACTGATAAATTGAACTACTTTATAAAGAAATACATAAAATCCGCTGTCGAAAATGGCAGTATCGTCCAAACAAAAGGGATCGGTGCGTCCGGCTCTTTCAAACTCGTTCCCGCCAAGACAAAACCGAAAACAGACAAAAAACCAAAAGAAAAAGATTCGGAAAAAATGAAGAAAGTAAGAGAAAAAACGAAGAAGACCGTTGAAAAGGGCATGAAAAAGACAACTGGATCGAAAACCGACAAAGAAAAGGTTATGAAACCGAAGAAAATAACGGAAAAAGAAAAGAAAGTTAAAACAAAAGAAAAGGACGGAGTTGAAAAAGAGAAAAAGGAGAAGAAAGAGAAAAAAGTAAAAATGACCAAAGGAAACCAAACACCGATGAAGAAAAAGAATTTAATGAAAAGAAAAAGTGTTGGTTCCATTATAAAAAAACCAAAAATGAAACCCGCTATGAAAGCTTAAATATTTTTAATTGTGACATATTTTTTTTGTTGATATACCTACTTATATAAATTATTTGATTAAATTATTAATGTTTTTTTAAAGATTGGTTATTTTATTTTGTCACATTTCGTATAAAATAATAAATAAATGATAAATACTTTGGCAAAACAACTCTGGCAATATTTCTTGTCAGTCACGTTTGAAATGACACTGCTTATTAAAAGGAATTACGATTGGGTAGTTTCCGAGGTCAAAAATAAATTATTTCGACGTTACAATAAAATATTGAATAATAACTAGGTATACCTAGATACTTTTATTCATTGATATAAAAAATGTTTGATATTTTTTTAGCTATTTTTTAAGAAATAAGTTAGCTATTTGACTCAAAAATATATGAAGTCATAATACGGTAGTTTCCAAATAGTCAAATTCAATACTTTCATGTCAAATACGAATCTGTTCTATGAAATTTGTATGAAACTGCCAACTTTAACGTCATAGTAAGTATTTTAGCGTCAAATAGCTTACCTACTTATTTCTCAAAAATATCGAAAATTTTGTGTATCAACAAATCAATGAATAAAATTGTAAGTCGTTTATTTTTCAATATTTTGTTACATTGAAACTTCGACTCAATTTATTTTTGACCTAGGAAGGTATGGGTTCACTGTTTGATACCTACATAATAATTCATAGAAAAATATCGTTTTTAACATTCGGATAAAAGTACCTATTGAATCTGACTAGTTGGAAATTAGCGGATTCTGATTGGTTGATATAAAATAGAAGCACAGAGCATAGGCACTACTTAAACTATCGAATAAAAGTACTTAAGTATCCATGGGTGATTCTTTTTATAAATTAAACAAATATTAAGTATTACTAACGATGTCACAATCCTAAACTAATGAAGTTAACAGCTCTGACGATAAGAAACAAATCATGATTTAAAAAAAATGTAAGTATAGTTATATCTATGGCTATTTTCAAGGAATCCGATAAAAGTATTGATGACTTGATACTCTCGCGCGGTTTCACCTTCTGCTCAGCTCCATTTGATGGTAGCCTATAGCACTCAGGAACATTGTAGCTATCTATCAGTGAAATAATTGTGGCAATCCGAGCAGCGGTTCCAAAGATTACCCCCTACATCAAACTAACAAATTTTACCTCTTTATAATATTAGTATAAGTGACTATTTTCAAGCAATCCGATAAAAGTTTTGATGATAATAAGTTGTTTACATTGTTAAAAATTCAGGAGAATAATAATTTAAGTGTAGGTATGAGTAGGTAGGTATTCAAATAAATATTAATTTGAGAATTACCCACCTAGCATTGAATATTTCTACATAATTTGTATTTAGGTTATAACAGTTTTACTTTGTTTTTCTTGAATGGCGCAGTGGAGCGTTTTGCTAAGTGTGGGAGAGCCATGCTTCAGCACGAATGTGTCGGCTCGACCGGAGTGATATCACGGCCTCATAGAAAACCGGCGTGGAACAACCACAGCGTTGTGTTTCGCTGCGTGAATGATGCTAGACGCGGCCCATTATTTCCCTATCCCCAATCTCTAAATCTTCAAATCCCTAATCCCCAAAAGGTCGGCAATGCACTCGGCACTCCTCTGTCGTTGCGGGTGTCCATAGACGGCGCTGATTGCTTACCATCAGGTAATCCGTCCGCTTGTTTGCCGATCACAAGTATGATTTTTGTATTTAGAGAATAATACTTATATCTAGGCTTGTTAAACATTTAAGAGTTCCGTACCTACGTGGGAAAGGGTAAAAACGGGGTCCCTATTAGGTAGGTACTAAGACTCAGCTCTGTCTATTTATCCTTTTGTCTGTCCGTCAACATGAACCGTGATAGCTAAACAGATGATGTAAAAGTATTTCTGTTTGGGATGAACAAATTAAAATAAAGAAATTTTATAAATAAAATGAATTTTTAATTAGTCAGGAGTAGGTACATTTGACCGTTATTTTCCTCTGTCTCACGTAAGTAAAGTTGCGAGGGATATTTCGTCATTATTGATTTGCGATTACCTACCTATTTTTACGTTTAAAAAACCCGTTTTTATGATAAGATACCTATGCTACTACCTAAAAATATAATCTATACATAACTAGGTACCTGCCTACCTGAATCGAAAACGAGAATTAGGTAAACGTCACATCGAATATAATACCTATTTAGGTATAAATTAAGTTGAAATTCAAGTTTTATTGATTTTAGCATACATTTTTAAACTAGCGACCCGCTCGCTATCCTTTTCACCTGTTCAATGCAATGCTAATACTAAATTTCTCAACTATTTAATGGATGCTATTACACATACTTATCTAAAGACCTTCCTCTTCAATCACTTTATCTATTGAAAAAACCGCATCAAAATCTGTTGCGTAGTTTTAAAGATTTTAGCATACATAGGGATATAGGGACAGAGAGAGCGACTTAGGTTTATAGGTACCTACTATGTAAGTATTGATGATACTTGAAGTGAAGTGAAAATTACTGTCGCGTTAGATATGTACTATAAATTCAATAATGTAAATCTAAATTGCACCTGAATAAGTATTTAGATACCTTTTTTTTGTCAGGGGAAAATCATCCAATGACTTCTCAAAAACCCCCCCGTTCCTTCTCCTGCTCTGGGCCGAGGTCGCGGTGCCTCATTGCGCTTACCCCGCAACCCCGGCTAAACATCAGCACTTTAGGGCCCCGACTGTGGTGGTCTATTGGCTCTTTGAGGCGCGCCCGGAACGCTACGCGCCGTACGCTCGGGTCCGGTTCTGGTCGCGGTACTCGCCGTCCGCAGATCCGCGCTTACGGTGGCCGGAGATCATCTCTCGATCCCCGACGTCCGGAATGTCGCCTTCTGCGGCGGCTGGGGCGCGAGGAGGATAGTTCCCTCACGCGCTCCGCCTCCTCCTTTGCGAGCATAACTGCTTCGCAGAAGCACGTGCACGCTGCACGCCGCATGGTGCACGCTGCACCATGGCCTCGATTAAGGCCGGGCGCGAGAGGTCGCCGCCGCCGATCACTTCCCTGAGAACACGGCGGTGCTCGGCCCAAGCAGGGCACTCCGCCACCGTATGCTCCACTGTGTCCTCCAGGTGATCCTCACAATGACGACACTCGGGCGTTTCCTCCCGCTGGATCCGAAACAGGAACCTACCAAAGCTGCCGTGCCCGGTAAGCACCTGCGTCAGGCGGAAGGTGAGGACGCCGTGGCGTCTCTCAAGCCACTCCTCAAAGAGGGGTCTTACCGCTGCTATAGTAGCGTGCCCGGCCCTCGGTTGCGACAGTCGCTGCTTCCACTCAGCCATGAAATCTCGCCGGAGCTCATTCCGCCACGCACTAATTTGGCGCGGCAAAGTATTTAGATACCTAAGTACCTATTTCAACCAATTGTAGTACCTAGGTACAATTTATGAACAACAGCGAACAATAAGTATATCATCCAGATTCACATTAGAGTACCTAAGTAAAATATTTCCTCAAAAAATAAAAGATTTTCTACGCAATCAGATACACACAGTACATCGACATATTTAAGTAAGTAGATATAGTATATATCTACTCACTACTATTACTATTACTATCAAAGTAAAAACGTAATTCACTTCAAGCAAGCCCACGCAAAATTACAGGTTACATACCAATTAAAAATGCATAAAAAGTAATGCAAAAAACAGTGTTTTGTTAGGTAAAAAGTACCCTTGTATAACCTATCACCCTATGGGAAACTACCAGTGGTTAACAGGTGGTCACGACCACATAATTACCGCATAAGATCGCTAATTATAGATATACTCGCCGCGCCTACATTATTAGTGTTAGCAACACGCAAACTTACGTTTTTTTGCATTGCTCAATCATGGCGTAGCTTAGGCAATCACGATTTGTAAATTGTACTTACCTACCTAGGCATATTTTGTATAAATTTTTATTCAAAACATGATCCATATGATATGAATGATTGAATCCGTAATGTTCGTTTTGATAGAAGTTTTGATAGAAACTTCACACAATCTACCTACGTAGCTATGTTAAACGTCAATTTTAATTCAAAGATTATGAATTAAATAAATAATCACTTACCTAACTTAATTTTTGCGAATGGAAGGTAAATTAACAGTTAACATTTCATTATTTGTGATTTTAATTTTTAATCTTTTTTTTATCATCTGGTAAGCAATCAGTGACACTCATGGACGTCGGATAACGACAAAGGAGGCACATTTCGCCTTACACGCGTTTAATTAAGTACCTAAGAGTACCTACCTAAGGTGTAAGGTTTAGAGAAATTGACAGAATTAGGTAAATATGTAGCCCTTTCAAGGGAGCATATCTAGGTAGATAGGTACCCAACTTCTTTTAGGTATTTTTGTATTTTAGGTACCTACCTACTTATAGAATCATCGTCAGCGTAAACAGCCTACAGCTGAGAAAGGCTTCTTGGTATAATTACCTATTATCTAATAATATTTAGTTCAATTCCATAATCAGGTTTTTCTTGCTTAAATTTCCTTTTTTTATGGAACAGGAGGCAAACCTGCAGACCATCAGGTGATAGATGGTAAGTGAACAACGCCGCCAATTCACACCTGCAACACCAGAGGAGTCACAAGCGCATTGCCGACCTTTTAATGAAGGTGATTACGCTCGTTTCTTGAAGGTTTGTAGGTTGTATAGATTAAGAAATACCGCCGCCGAAAGATCATTCCACAGTTTTCAGATGTTACGATATAAATACTTACTTATTTGAGAAATCGGTCGACTACGACGGACTGTATTTTAGATTAAGTAAATCGAAACGCGGCCTGAGCCTGGAGCAGGAGAAGGAACGGGGGGTTTCTAATGAGTAACACTGACACTCCTCGCCGCAAACGGGGTGAAAGAAGTCATTTGATGATTTTCTTTTCTTTTCGATCGAAGCCATTTGGAGAATTGCCCTCTCAAAAAGCACTTAGTACCTAATCTTGCGTCTTGCGACCGAAAGTTATGTTTAGTGCACATTTTTGACGGAAACTGCCAGACCAAGGTGACATTACGACGACGGTTCGTTTCGATCGTTTACTTGTGCTTTCAGACCACCACAGACGGCTCCCACTAGCGTGATTGCCTTGCCAGAGCCTCTGGCTATGTGTGTACCCAGGCACCATACATCGGAGGGCGCCTAAATACTAGTTATGGAAGTGGTCAATTCTACTATCCTACTAATCGGCTTACTTCCTACTATCCTACTGATCGGTTAATCCTACTTCCTACTATCCTACTGATCGGTTAATCCTACTTCCTACTATCCTACTGATCGGTTAATCCTACTTCCTACTATCCTACTGATCGGTTAATCCTACTTCCTACTATCCTACTGATCGGTTAATCCTACTTCCTACTATCCTACTGATCGGTTAATCCTACTTCCTACTATCCTACTGATCGGTTAATCCTACTTCCTACTATCCTACTGATCGGTTAATCCTACTTCCTACTATCCTACTGATCGGTTAATCCTACTTCCTACTATCCTACTGATCGGCTCATCCTACTTCCTACTATCCTACTGATCGGTTAATCCTACTTCCTACTATCCTACTGATCGGTTAATCCTACTTCCTACTATCCTACTGATCGGTTAATCCTACTTCCTACTATCCTACTGATCGGTTAATCCTACTTCCTTCTATCTTACTGATCGGTTAATTCTACTTTCTACTATCCTACTAAACAGCTAATCCTATTTCCTACTATCCTACTAGTCTTCCTATTATTTCCTACAATATATTGTAATGTGAAAGTTTATGGGAATAATATGTGGTTTGTTATTCTTTCACGCAAAAACGGATATGTGGTATGTACTCGTAGATAGGTGATACCCTGGATTAACACATACATGACTGATTTACTTTTTATCAACATGCCACGCGGGCGAAGCTGTTGACTGATGCTATAATTTCTAAATCCTAGTCCACTGTAAACTGTATTGCGCCTGATTTTCTATTGGTTTTATACTTATTTATTTATATAGAACTCACAATTATTATAGGTATTAGTTTAGGAGCAAATAGAAGGGGAGCCATAATCGAATCTCATCCATTGTGAAATTTACATTGCGTCACCGCTGCTTATCCTGTTCCACATAAAACAGGGGTAGGAATAAGGTAACTATTCTTACCTTATTCGTTAAGATCTGAGACTGACGCACTGGCTGGGCAAATAGCTGCAGTGCAACGTGTCGCGGGTTCGATTCCCACACGGAACCACTCTGTGTGATCTACAAATTGTTTTTCCGGGTCTGGGTTTGATGTGTAGGTGATGTGAAGTTGTATGTTTGTTGCACAGGAGAATTTGATGATTGGAGGAGTGCTTTTTTAAAATACATCAGAAAATCTTAATCGAGGAAGGCTAAGAAAATTCTAGTGTAGGGCACTACACTAGAATTTTCTAAAATAATAACAATAAGAATATTTAAAAAAAGAAAGAAAAAATATAATCAAAACTTTCATCATATCATAAAAAAATATATAAAAAATACAAACGCATTTTACTTGTAAAGAGTAAAATGCGTTTGTATTTTTTTTATGTAATAGTTCGGCAAACGAGCAGACGGATTACCGGACGGGACGGTAAGCAATCAACGCCGCCCATGAACACCCGCAACGGAGGAGTTACGAGTGCATTGCCGACCTTTTAGAGATAAGAGTTTTGGAGATTAAGAGAGGAGGGATTTGGGGAGGGATCGGGGGAGGGGAAAGATTAGGCCTTCGGTAACCTCACTCACACGGCGAAACACAACAGTGTGGTTGTTTCACGCCGGTTTTCTGTGAAGCCGTGGTATCACTCCGGTCGAGCCGACCCATTCGTGCCGAATCTTGGCTATGTATTATAGGAGTCAGGACTAAAGTTACTACATTAGACAGAAACCGGTCAGCAGCGCTTTGTGATAAACCTGAACCTTTTAAACTGCAATCTCCAACCATCCTGCGAAGCGTGGAGATTACGGTAAACTTTTTAGCGCCCCGTAGTTTTGTTCTGTAAATTTTTAAGGGACGGTGCAAAGCTGATACTGAATTTCTCCATTTTATGGATATTATTATACATATAAAACTTCCTCTTCAATCACACTGTCTATTAAAAAAAAATGCGTTGCGTAGTTTTCAAGATGTAAGCATACATAACATCGATCACTAATTTATTAGTGATCGATGATACATAAGGACAGAGAAAGCTTCTTATAAGGTTGACTGACCAGATTGTCGCCGACTTTATTTGATACCTACCTAAGTAATAAATTTGTCGACATCAGGTTTGCAATATCTCATGGGTAGCACAGTAGAAATATTGTGTAAGAAGAGGAACTTTAAACTTTAGGCATTTGCATTACTGAAACTTTCACAAATTGGTAATATTTTACAAATACTTATTTTTTTCTCTTTAACTGACCATAATTGGGTTGTTTACCCTTCTATGTCTTTTTTGTATTTTTGTTTTTTTATAGGATAGGTCGGCAAACGTACAGACGGATTACTTGATGGTATGCAATCGGCGCCGCCCATGGACACCTGGAACACCAAAGGAGTTACGAGTGCATTGCTGGCTTTTTGGGAATGTAATGATTTCAGGTCAAAAACAATAAAACACAAAAACTCAGCCTATATATTTTATTTCATTATACATAATTTGATATTAGATTTTCATATAAAATGCATACATTTATATACAATACGGTAAAAATTATCATTCACTCATTCATACCTACATTTGATTCCATTCAATCCTGAATCATTCAATTGAAGGTCATTTCTGTATAAATACTACATTTCTGGGTGAAGTTGGGTAACAGTCAGATTTTGAAAAATATAACAATTTTAGATTTTACATACAGATACAGCATTTTTCAAAATTCCCTTAAAATGACTTGCCTATATTGCTAGCTACAATAATAATAATACCCAGAAGTCATTCTCTCATTCATTCACTCATTCATTCATTCGTTCGTTCAGAGTGAATGAACGATTTTGTCATGTGTTTTGAAGCTTGGATAGCTTTAACCTGTACATTTATAGTTTTTAAACATATTTTACTTTTCATATTTACAATGTATGAGAAAATGATCACAATTTTGCTGATGTGGTTCAACACATAAAATAAAATAATTTTGATTTAAGAATTTCTTAAATAAAGATGCATTTTCCATACCAATTGTGTTACTTATAACTCAATTTAAATGAAAAATACATGTCTTTTGCAAAAGCAGCATCTAAAAGTCCTTGTATTTATTTATAGTCTATCAGTTTAATTATTTAATCAAGGACTGATTTTTCAATGGTTAGATAAAAGTTACATGGGGTATTATTATAATGCTGTCGCGTCAGAATGTTTGTATAAGACAGTGACAGCAACAACTTATATGATTATAGAAAAATCAGCCCTAAATGTACACAAACTTGACATGTCTTTTTATCTAAACTTGCTTAGAAAAATGTTTACAATCACATATTTACCTACATCGATGTTAGCTTATAAACAAAATGAAAATAATCTTTTTGTGTATTTTACACGACTACTTTAATATATACTTCTATACTTATATTATAAAAAGGTAAAATTTGTAAGTTTGTATGTAGGGGGTAATCTTTGGAACCGCTGGCCGGATTGCCAAAATTCTTTCACTGATAGATAGCTTAAAGGTTGCTTTAGGCTATAAAACATCGCGCTACGATTAAATGGAGCTGAGCACCGCGCGTGCGTAGCTGGTATAATATAAAAAGACATACCAAGATTGCTTACCTACCTTTAATTAGTTACCTAAACAGACCGATGGACCATAGTTACTTAATTTAATATTAATTAATTATTTAGGTACCTATCTACATAATTATAAGACTTCATTAAGGAGGCAAAGCTCGTCGGGCAGCGCGGTGTCTATTTCATTATACATTACTCTAATGTTTGGGTGAAGGGAAAATCATCGAATGACTTCTCTCGCCCAGGCGGGAGGCAGTGTCAGACTCTTACTGACTAAAAACCCCCCTGTTCCTTCTCCTGCTCTGGGCCGAGGCCGCGGTGCCTCATTGCGCTTACCCCGCAACCCCGGCTGAACTCTTATGTATATGCGACGCTCATCGCCTCCTTAAATAAAGCCAAAAAAACAAATGGGATACGAAATTGCGTTTATGCTATTTCTTTTTTATAACCCTTAATTAAACCTTTGACCGCCATGGTTAATTATAGCCGAGAAACTAAATCTATACTAATATTATAATGCTAGAAATTTGTTTGTTTATTTCAACGCACCAATCTCCAAAGCTACTGGTTGGAATTGAATAATTATTTTTGCTTTTGTTAGTACATTTATTGAGGAAGGCTTTAGAGTATAAAGCATCGCGCTACGATTTGTAGTAGCCGAGCAGCGAGTGAAACTGCGCGACAGAAGCTAGTATACTTTATAATGACGTTTCCTTGTCGTTTTTGCGTATTTGTATTTCGTCTATAGCCGAGAATGGCGGTCAAAAATTACGTGTGTATTTAAATGCATCTATTTTGTATA
Source organism: Spodoptera exigua (assembly GCA_902829305.4). NCBI lineage: Eukaryota > Metazoa > Arthropoda > Insecta > Lepidoptera > Noctuidae > Spodoptera > Spodoptera exigua. The sequence goes on along the minus strand of LR824628.2, from coordinate 6,527,584 downwards.
ACTGTTTCAATATTTCTTTTGTAATTTATTTTATTACATTATCAATAAATGTTTTTTTTTAATTGACTGTGCTCTGTGTTTTGTTGATATTTCTATTTGGGGTAAAGGTGGGTTAAGTGTTTCATAAACGGGGTAGGCAGAGGTGTATACTAAAATCCACACATTTTACTTAATTCAAACTAAGTATAAGAAAAATATATAAGAAATCAAATTATAGGCCATTGATATAAATTTATTGAGTATTGAATCTACACGTAAGCTGTATGGCCGTGGTATTAATATTTTCGAGCCGACCTATTTGTGCCGAATAATCGCTCTCCCACATTTGCTACAAATATATCTATTTTAACTTAAGACTTAGCTGTCAAATATTTTTTTAAATTTACTTGACACCTCTGCCTACATATCGAAAGACTTGAAAGCGTGAAGGTTTTATATATATGTATATAGATATCTAGCATAACTAGTTATTTAATAACGTCCAATTTCATCAATGCACATAGATTTTGAATATAAAAATTAAAAGTAGGTAGTTTCTGTGATCTATGTGCCATATAAGTTTATCATGAACTTTTATGAAATTTGTGAAATAAACGCTTAAGCTCATAAACAATTTTTCATTAATTATTAGGTATAGTTCAGTGTACGAACATAGTAATATGTAGTTTTACGTAGACAAGAACTGAATGAACTTATACTGAATGAGTAGGAAGTCGAAACAACCATTCATTCGGTCATTCATGCACTCAATGAACGAATGGAAAGTTATCTAGATTTAATTTTGTGACAAATTAATGATTGCATATTTCAGTTCTTTTTTTAATTGAAATATAATAAATAAAAAATATTAATAATACCAAGTAAAAAAACCATACATAATAAATATGCAAATAAGCCCATGGACGCAGCGCCCGGGAGAGTGTCCTCGTAAAAGGATACGCCCTCAACTGCACCCGCATAATAACCATACATAAAGAAGACATTTTGATGGAGTTAGACGTTTATTTATACATAAATATGTTCAAGAATTTTCGTTGTTTTAGTTATTTATATATTAAAATAAACTGTACAATATGTACATTACATTATAAATGTATGTCAATGATCTCACATTAAAACAACAAAAACCATGTTCAAACCGACCAATATTTGACATAAACTTATATTTTTTTATTATTTAAATGTCCTTGAGGAGCACCGAAAAGAGTTGACTGTCGAAATTATAATAATAAAAAAAATAAAAATCTCTGAATCAATCTTGACCAAGAGAAAGTATACAATGAATGTAAAAAAAAAACATTTGCTTAATAGAAATTGGGCTTAACTCAAAAAAAAAGTATTTGAACCTTAAAAATTATGTTTCAACAATAAGGTTAAAGTTTGAAACATTTTCTTTTATGAGTTAGTTCTGTTTTCTATTAAACATGCGTTCTGTTTTTCTGTTTTGAATATAATAATTTGAATTTATTTGCTAACTATTAATTGCGATAAATAAAAAAAATATACGTTCTTCTTAAATAAATCAAAACTGATTAAAAATACTTGGTCATGTCATGTCTACCTTAATAATACATATATATATATATCATGTAAGAAAAACAAAGGTCACCACAGAATTTTAAACACCTAGGTTTTGATTCATATTATTTATTTATTGTACAATATAAAATAATAAACTACACTTCAGTACTTAATTTATTATTTCTATATTCTTACATTATCCTTAAAAAAACAACCGGTTGTTATCAACCGGTTAAAAAATAACCAAGCTGTTATTTTTTGCTGATTAATAATAAGTGGTTGCTCTTAAAACCATTCGTTTTATACATTAAAGCATAGACTTATCAGTCAAAAAGTTTTTCTTAAGCCACTAAAATTGTTGGTTACATAATGATTGGTTGCTGTGAACCTTTGGTTACTTCGGAAACCACGAAGTAAATGCTTAAGCTAATGGTTTTAACACCTTAGCAAATGGAAGCTCCACTCAAGTGACTTTGTTGAGCAGGTAAAAAAAGAACATATACACGGTCAAATTGAGAACCTCCCTCCTTTTTGGAAGTCGGTAGCGAAGAAATAGTAAAAAAGACAGGTGGTTATCGAATCAAAAGTAGGGCTTCCAGTCGCGGGAGATGAGAATGAGCACTGCTTTTCAGGACTGTGTATCAGACCCGTGTCTGGAAGCCCTATTCAAAAGCGATTGGTTGCGAAGAAACCACTGATTATAAAATGAGTGGTTACAACATAACGTCTGGTTGCTGGTTGATAGTAGGTGGTTAAAACCTGCCCTGTTCTTTGGATTCAGCTGCGAATTTCCTAACGTGTACTATGTAGTCTAACATTACTGTGGCAAATGCTGCGTCTAACACGAACTGAGGTATTTTACCTGGAAGAGAGAAAAACAAAATAAATTTACATAATTGTAATTTTATTCGGAAGTCATTTTTTTATGTGATATCCACAGAAAACGATCAGATGAATTACATGGTGGTAAGCAAACGGCGCAGCCCATGGACACCCGCAACACCAAAGGTGTGACGAGTCCGTTTGCCATAATTAACCTATTCACTCGGGTCATGAAGACTCCCAGGTTATATCCTTCGGGGAACACAGGCTCCGAAAAGAATTCCACTCGTTAGCTTCAGTTTATTTGGCAAAATGCTAAATTAAGCAGATATGTCGTCAAAACAATGAATGAAAGTATGATTATATTTAACAATTCATTGTGTAGAAGAGTCGAAAGGAATTTATTTTTGACTTGCGGTCCGGCCCTACTTCGCCCAGGTCCAACTACCTCCCTAACGGCGAAAGGTTCCCCATAAGCCAAATGTCCCCTCTACTTTTCAAAAATTTTCTTTTCTACCAACAATTACAAACACAAAAAAAAGAATAGGTAAAATTGGTCGAGGCGTTGTTGAGTTATTCGCTTACTAACACATTTTGCCATTCATTTGTATACATAAATATTTAGAAAAGTACTCAATTATTACTCAATTAAAGAAGCTTTGACAGGTCACAAGATGGCCGACAGTACGTCTAAGATGGCGGATAACCTCAAAAAAGACTCACCTTTTAGATCGCAACACATGAGCCATTGGAAGACTGTATGCGTTTCTATCTTGCCACCAGCGGTCTGAACTGTGCGAGGCTTCAGGAACCAACAGCCAACCTTATTCTGACCTCTGGAAATTAAAGAATGAATTATTAATTAGTAGATTTTGTGTGCTGACGTATTGACATCACTTAATGGCTTGGTTCTAAATTTTTAAGTTTTATTTATTCCATATTGACATAGTCTACAAAAAAGGAATCACAAGTGTGTTGCCGACCTTTTGGGGATTAGGGATTTGGAGATTTAGGGATTTAGAGATTAAGGATTTAGAGATTTAGGGCTTTATAGATTTAGGGATTTGGAGATTTAGGGATTGAAGCAAGGGTGGGATTGGGCATCCGGTAACTCATCACACGTCGAAACACAACGCTGTTGTTTAATGCTGGATTTTTTGTGACGCTGTGATATCACTCTTGTCGAGCCGACCCATTCGTATCGAAGCACGGTCTCCCACCTCGAAGACAGGACTTACCTGACGAGATCCCTATGCGGCGGATACCCGGGCACAGTGACGCTGACTCCACTGCTGATGTAGCTGTAGGGGTCAGACGTCACGACCTGGCCCTCCTTGTTCAGAGGAGCGGTGCACCGAAGAATCACGAAGTCCCGAGGGGCAATGATACCACGACCTCCTCCGGCAGTCACTTGGTAGGATAAATCTATGCCTGGACCTACTTCCTGTAAAAGAAGAAAGAATATTGAATCTTTAAGACGTTATAACTTTGTTTGTTTACAATGAACGAGTGAGTGAGCAAATGAACGAATGAAAGAATTATCTATTGATGATAATTTTTTATAATTTCGTTTAAACTAACTTTTAAATATTGGCGTTACATAATATTAACAACATAATATTTAATGGGTATATTACCGCGAAAAGTTATGGTTTAATGTCAAGCCTTCTAAGGTGTTTAATTAATTACTTATTACTTTTTGCGTTAATACCCGGTTAATAATATGTTGTTGAGTACGAGTGAATGAACAATTGAATGAATAAACGAATTATTTGTTGCTGATGTAATAGGTCTCTTTACCTATGAAATTGCCGTTTTGCATGAAAAAATTTAAACGATTTTTTTGATTTGAAATGCGATGAAAATGTAACACTAATCAATAAACAAATGACTACTTTTGGAAATAGAATCCCATGTTTTTAAAACAAAATTAATTAGCCTTAGCCTAACAAAAACTATTTTGATTTGAAATGGCCAGTACTGCAGAACGGCAATTTCACAGGTAAAGACCTATTATGTTTTTATTAATATTGAATCTTTAAGAGGTAACAATTTTGATTGTTTACAAGAAACGAGTGAATGTAGCAATGAATGAATGACCGAAATCGCTTTTAATTATGTATTTTTATAATATTGATCCAGAGGTAAATATTTTTGTTTGTTTACAATGAACGAGTGAATGAACAAATGAATGAATGAACGAATTAACTGTTAATTGATGTATTTTCCTATTTTCCTATTGATCTTGAGGTAATAATTTTGATTGTTTACAACGAATGAGTGAACGAACATATGAATGAATGAACAAATTAATTATTGTTTATGTATTTTTTATTGGTTAGGACTGCAAAAAGTCAGTCTTTGTTGCACGTGTCCATGGGCGTCGCTGATCACTTACCATCAGGTGATCCGTCTGCTCATTTGCCTCCTATTCCATAAGAAAAGAAGTTGTACTATACCTTTATAAGTTCACTCTTCAATATGGTAGGATTCCATTCAGGTAGCTTTGTGATATTGTCCTTGAACTCTTCGTACAAAAACTTGGGAGGAGCTTCCACGATACCCTGAAAAATAAAACAGAATTTTAGGGCATATTATAACAAGCTAACTGGCTTTGCAAGGGTGAAACGCTGATACTAAATTTCTCCACTATTTAATGGATGTTATTATACATATAAACCTTCCTCTTCAATCACACTATCTATTAAAAAACCTCATCAAAATCCGTTGCGTAGTTTTAAAGATTTAAGCATACATAGGGATATAGGGACAGATAAAGCGACTTTGTTTTATACTATGTAGTGATGATATGTTTTCTAAGTTTATTATTTTAGACACCGTCTCATATCATATGGGTTTATAGGTCCCGCTTTTCAATCCTGGCAAGTACTAATCTTTTTTCGACTTGTATATGTACTTTGTAAGACACCACTGACATACGGTAAAGAAAAACATGGTGAGGAAACCTGAACTTGAAATTTTTATCGGCCTTGAGCTAGCGTCGTGATTAATGCTCAAACCTTCTCCGTGTGAGAAGAGGCCTTTGCTCAGCAGTGGGCACTTATAGGCTGATGATGATGAAATAAAAAAGATTGTTTATAAAAATGTAAATATATTATCAGGCCTAAGTAACCAATTTTATTAATCTATACATTATTATTATTTTAAAACTATCTACTAGTATAATTATTATCAACTAGAAAAAGGACTTAATCATTGAAACAATGAAGTAAGCAACAAAAATCATGATAACATGTAGGTAATCCTATTAAAAGAGGATTAAAATATTAATTAAAATTAAAATAATTATCTAAATCCGTACTGAGGAGTTGTAATAATTAATTTTGATAAACTATCAATCAGCTACGCCTAAACAAAAATGTAAATTTATTGTAAAAAAATGTAGATTAGGGATTTGGAGCTGTGGTTGTTTCACGCCGGTTTTCTGAGGCCGTGGTATTACTCCGGTGCCGAAGCATGGCTCTCCCACACTTATACTAAACAACTATAGAATTATATGTATGTATAAATACTTACAGTAAACCTGTAAACTTTTCCGAATTGTTCAGTCTTTTTGGACTCGACGAGGTCGCCTTTAGCGCCCTTCTTCTCAACGCTCCAGTTAGATAGGTTGACTATACGCCATGCGTTCTGCATGCTTTCGTGCGCTTGCGCCTTATATTCGTCGATCTGTGAACAATGGAAATGAAATTTTAAAGTTGGATCGCAGAACACGATTGCTTTTTGTTTAGGGGTTGGAGACCGATGGGAGAAGGGGAAGGATTGGGCCTCCGGTAACTTCTGTTATACGGCGAAACACAACGCTGGCCCGCCAGTTTTCCGTGAGGCCGTGGTATCACTCCGGTCCGGAATAATTTTTTTGATATGTAAGATTGAGCACGAGTGAATGTGTGTGAGAGAGAGGACATAAGTGAGATAGAGAAAGGATAAAATAGGATTTGAAAAAGCAAGATGGCGTGGGGAGGTTTGTGTTCGAAAAATGAAAGACGATTGCATTTTCTTTGTCAAAAAAAACATGAAAGCACTTAAAATATTCAAAAGATATCAAAGTAAGTTTGATAGAAATCAATAATACTTATGTATATTTTTTTATCAAACTAGAAGTTACGCGATAATATAATTCTAATTACATCCGCAAAATTATTATGAGATAAAAAAATGAATTGGAACATTGGAACAGTAGGTAATCTATGTAGAAATGGAAGATAATAGTTATACTTAATGCTATGGTGCTATGTTTAAAAAATCAAGGACAGCTCGCGGCCATTTTTTATTGAATCTGAGTTGGTTAAGTCAATGCATGACTCGGCATTTTTTATCTGTGCTAAGCTAATGTATGCAGTATTATAAAGATGGCGTGCCAAGCATAGACTAGACAGTCTCAAAGTAAGAACTAAGTAAAAAAAAATATCGAAAAGTATTTTTTATTTCTGTTAACCGGTAGTTCCCGGTTTTCCTTGCCTTCATTTTTAACACATTCAGTGCCCCCGACGCGTATGTGCGTGCGAGGAAACGCACATACGCGTCGGGGGCACTGAATGTGTTAACCGACTTCCAAAAAGGAGGATAGTTCTCAATTCGACCGTATATATGCTTTTTTTATGTTTTATTTCGAAAATTTCACCGTGTTTCGTGCTAACCACTAGGTAGGTAGTTTTCTCGGTCAAAAATAAATTAATTTGACTCTTAAATACAATAAACTATTAATATACCTATAATCACACTCTAATTCAGTGACATGACGATACACTTAATTGACATTATTTTCTTACAAATTTTTCAGTAATCCGCATACATAAAATAGAGTAAGTAGAGTAATAGAGTAAGTGACCTGGTACCTGCCCAAGTGTCACTCGGCAAGCTCCTCAAGCGCGTAGGTATTCTAAGCACATAGGACACTACTGAGATAATGAGGTTTCGTTTATGTGAAAATAAGTTGTGTCTTATCGCTCTGGGATTTTGGACTATAACGAAAAAACATTAAGACGTCGTAAGTTGCGATTTCATACAAAAATATTTAAAGATGTCATTTGTAACTACGAGATTTCTAAACCGAAAACTGACCCCAAAGACAACAAGTATCTTAAGTTTCATAAGTGAAAAGAAAAACTTACAATAATAAATCACATCTCCATTTATTCTTTTTACGAATTTCTAAACATTTTTCTTTATGTAATTGAATATAAATAAATATATTCTACCCATTTTCGCCTAAAACACAGGTTGTCCTAGTTCAGGCACCCAATATTATGAACTTGCTATAGCTTTAAGCAAAACTGTATATTCTAGATTATGTGTTCTTCAATAAATTTTATTAATTATTATTTTTTATTATATTATAAGACATAAAAAAGAAGACAAAATATGATGAAAGATGAACATGTTCCACATTTCGTACAAAATTCATAGAAAAGTATTTTTGACATTTCAATTAAAAAGTATTGAATTTGACAATAGTACCCATAAATACCGGATTTCCGGATATGTGACAGTGCGATTTACTTGTACATATGTATGTATCTATATAATGTAACAGGCATACTATACTATCTTATCAATAGCAATAATAACCTAGTTACATACAAAACTGTATTATCTGTGAGGTCTGAATCCAAGGACAATCTCAGCTATCCGATCCGAAAATAGGCTATAATTATAAGCCATATTCACAGCTTTTGGTGTATAATTTATTACATGTAAATAAGGGAAATAGTATTGTCATTTTTTCTAACCAAAGTCGTAATGAAAAAAAAAGAGCATTCCAATATTTTTTCGCGGGAATCTTAAAACGCGGGAAAATTAATAAAATATCTTCAGGCAGGTGGAGTGCGGACTTGGCTATCACTGAGCTGATAGTTATGTCGGCCATTGAGAGAGGAGGTTGGACAGAGGGCCTGGTAAAGGGAACGAATAGAAGGAGTATTAGTCTATTACGATTCAGACAAGACGATCTTAAAATTGAATAAGATATTTTTTTAAAGATTTTATTACCCAACTACCTATTACTGTATACCAAATAAAATTAACGATTAAGAAAATTTCCTGCCGTTTCGCAGTTTCCAAACCCTAAATATATTTATGTTCATCATATTTATATTTATCTTAGAAATATCGTCCGCATACATAATTTTATCTGTGTACAGAGCAGATAAGATGTTTTGCAGTTTTAATTAAATAAATTTGTTTGCTTGGTAATTACTATCGTCTTACTAATTAACGTAACAAGCCAAATAATATATTTTTGTAAACTATATAAGTACAGGCTTTGTTCAGTCTGGGAATTGAATCAAGGATTTTCATTTTAACTGGCGCGTTAGTGACCACACAACCAAGAGGCAACAGCTGACTACTATTATACTATTTCGAGGACGCTCGTCTCATTTCGAGCCATACCGGGGCTCATAACTATTTTCGTTTGGCTATATTTTGAGAAATAAACTACTCTTGCCCAGTTCTTTAAGAGGGCAAACGAGCAGGTGGCCTGATGGTAGATCTTCAAAAATACCTGAAAAACGACTTACAGTAAGCCATTCAGCGTGAAACTCCTCTTCCTGAGCGCTGTTGAAGAGCAGCTTCATCCAGTTGGAGACTGAGAAGCCAATCTTGGACAATTTACTTTCAAACTCTTCTGGACTCTTCACTTTTTCCAGTTCCTCCACATGCTTTTCGATCTCTGGATCGTTTAGCGTCGGTGGCAAAGCCGATGTAGAAGCCGCCATTTTGATTTTTTTTTATGAATTGTCAACTGTCAACTGTCACTTTTTTCTATATTGTTTTTAGGTAGGGATTACGGTTTAATAAATGCGTTATTGTAAATATAGGGAGGTACGTGTGTTTTGAAATATTTTTTTTGAAGATTTATAATTTTTTTTGATATAGAGTCAAATTGCCAGAATATTTATTCTGGCAATTTGACTCAAAATAATGATGACGTCATCAAGTTAATATGTCATGTAAAATAAACATCATTCTTAACCCTCCAATGATATAAATTAGTCAAGAAATTAAAAATAAACTGTCTTTTGACTGAGAGGGGCAAATCGTCAAACGACTTCTCCTGGGGAGTGTCAGACTCTTACTGACTAAAAGCCACCCCGTTCCTTCTCCTGCTCCGAGAAGAGCCCACGGTACATTATTACTGGAAATAAACTAACCAAAATATCGCATTTTATTACGTTTGATAACATAACTCTGTCACAAAAAAAGAAAGAGTTTTTATTATCAACAAAAAATAAACAGTGGCTTACTATATTCGCAATGAATTGACCTTTGGACCGCGTATAATTGATGTGTGGACATTGATATTGAAAAACAAAGGAGTAACTGTGTTATAAGTACTTATAAGCGGGTCAAGGTGAAAACAGTTGATAACTGAGTCATTTTACTGCATAGGTACATAATGCTAGCTTCCGCCCGCGGCTTCGCCTGTGTGGCAATGTTGATAAAAAACACCCTATGTATTAATTTAGCTGTGAGGTAAGTGCAATGAGGCACCGCGGACTCGGCAGGAGAAGAAACGGGGGCGTTTTTAGTCAGTAAGAGTCTGACACTTATACCGCGTACATCGAGGGATTGGAACAGTTTGCCGGCTGTAGTCTTTCCGTCCGAATACAATTTAGGTGTCTTCAAGGCTAGAGTGAATAGGCTCTTAATAAACTAGTGCGCCTTACCATCAACGATTGCATCACTGCTTACCATCAGGTGGGATCGCAGTCAAGCACTAGTTTATTGCAAGTAAAAAAAAACTCTCGCTCGACGCTGGACGAGAGAAGTCACTCGATAATTTTACCCTCACAAAAAAGGGTATTACCTATCTACATACCAAATTTCAATGAAATCGGTCCAGCCGTTTTCGCGTGGGAGACAAACAAACATGCATCCATACATTCTCACAAACATTCACATTTATTAAATTAGTAAGATGCGGTAACCGCTGCTTTATCCTACTATATACCCATAAGAGGGGGTTGTCATAATCACCTCGGGCATGCGGGTTGGAGATCAGCAGTTTAAAAGGTTAAAGTTTATCAGAGAGCGCTGTTGTAGGGTCTCTGTATACCGTTGTTCCTCTTTTTTTTTAAATCATGAAATGGTTTCTTTTGCCTTGGGTACGAAGCGAAGGGCGAGACAAAAGAAAACATCCCGTGCCGTCATGGTGGCCGGAGGGTAGGGCGCCCGCTTCTCATGCATGAGGGTGCCGGTCCGAAACCTGGCCAAACCAATGTGACTTTTTCAGAGTTATATGTACTTTCTATGATTACTTAGACGCCACTGACATACGGAACAGAACCAAGACTTTAAATTAATTATACCTAAGTTTGAAATCGCTAATCCGTCTTGAACAAGCTTGGTGATTAAGCTCAAACCTTTTCCGTGTGAGAAGAGACTTTTGCTCTTATGCAGAAATGGGCACTTATTGGCTGATGATGTGGTGGTTGCAGTGGATTCTCGATTTCAAACTTTAGAAATTATAGAATTCCAGATTTCCTCACGATGTTTACCTTCACCGTATGTCAGTGGTGTCTAAATAATCATAGATAGTACATATAACTCGGAAAAAGTCACATTGGTACTTGTCCCGGAGCTGCACCGTCATGCTTGAGAAGTCTTAACCTCAAGGCTACCATGACAATCTTAGACACTGAAGTCAATTTTAGACTGTGTGGTTATATTGGAGTTATTTATTTAAAAGTACTGCAAAATACTTATTAGAACAGCTATTTAAAAAGCAGTGAAAATACTGCTAATGGAAAGCTCTATAGATACCTACTAGGGAAGCCTTCTCTTCCGCCTAGATATTAACAAATAAATTCACACATACACATAAAACAAGTTACTTCCTGATTTTCACAATTTTCCTTAAATTTTCTTCATAAGTAACTTTGAACATAGCATATACCTACTCCCTGTCTATATTAACAAACGCATTCACACACACATAACTTCCTGATATTCACACTATTATTTTTCCTTCTATAACATGCAATACAATCACAATTTTGAACACAGCACACCTACATTAAAAGTATAATTCACAATAATAAAACATTTATAATTTTGAATTTAGAACACACGCACGCACACAAACAAATATTCAATTCACTATTTAAAATTTACCAAAAAAAAATCTATTTATGAAATCTTCATAAAAAATATTTACGATTGAATTTATTTAAGTATTTATTTATTATTAACACCATAAATAAATAAATAAATTTATGAAATAATAATTTATTTAGGAATAAAATAAATCACGTGTATTTACATTTACAATAACGCGACGATATAATATCTACGTATTGACTGTACCGTGTCCACCGACATACTGATTCAATCTATCTCTACGCTATGTATGTTTCACAAAGCAATGACGTCACAAAGTACGCTTGAGTAGTAATTCGTATACATAAGTATGTACAGTATCTACAGTATTATAAACGCTGTCAATTTCATCATATTATCTTTTTTATCATCATCATCATCAGCCTATAAATGCTTACTGCTGAGCAAAGGCCTCTTCTCACACGGAGAAGGTTTGAGCATTAATCACCACGCTTGCTCAATGCGGGTTGGCAATTTCAAACTTATAATTAGAGATTATAAGTCCAGGTTTCCTCACGATGTTTACCTACACCGTATGTCAGAGGTGTCTAAATAATCATAGAGAGTACATATAACTCGGAAAATGTCACATCGGTACTTGCCAGCTTTCGAACCCACGCCCTCATGCATGAGAAGCGGGCTCCTGAACCTCCGGGCCACCACGACACACGTAGTAAGAAATTGGTAGACTAGCTATAAGTCTCTTGTATGTATCATGTTATTGTATCAGTGTATTTAATTGTTGGTGAGCCAAATAAATAAAATAAAAATAAAATATTTACATTTATCGACGGCCCTACGGAGTCTGCCGACTAACACGTCGGGTGAGGCGACCTACCCTAGCTGTCAGCCATTGTTCTGATCGACCATTTTTTTTAGAACCAAAAACGCCGATCGTAGGGCATTTTTAAACGCATAACTTATTCTCAGCCCACGCAACAATGAGCTCTATCACGCTTGCTTAAGGCAGATATTTGGCTAATTCAAATTTATCATTGAAAATTACAAGACCAAATTATCCTACGACGTAGGTACGTCTGTGGTGTCTTAATAATCTTGGAATCTTATCCTATCTTATTATTAATATTATAAATGCGAAAGTTACGATGTTTGGATGTTTGTTACTCAATCACGCCAAAACGGATGGACGGATCTGGATGAAATTTGGCACAGGCATAGGATACACTCCGGAATAGGACATAGGCTACTTTTTATCAACATACTACGCAGACGAAGCCGCGGTCGGAAGCTAGTATAGATATAAGTCGGAAAAAGTCACATTGCATATCTTAGCATATAGTACATTGTCAGGTTTCGAACCGTCGAGTTTCAAGTCGTAACATTGTAAAAGAAATTATATAGTGAAAATTTTACAATGAAAACTGTGAAAATTTTCAAAACCCCATAAAAATGTAATTGACAGTTTATCGTAATCACTGAGCAACGAACAAATCTTAGAGGCATAAAATTTAATTATAGAATATTTAAATATTAAGATCTATAGATAACAATAGATAATTATACATATGCATATACATATACTATGAATAAATAAATTTTAACTACAGCGTCATAGTGTCTGGAAAATATACCTAATACGTATACTATTTTAAATTAATTTGCATATTTATTTTAAACTTCTTTTTATATTTTTCTATTTTTGTATTAATATTAATTTTAGCTAAAAAAATATAAATCGATTTATAAATAACACGCTCTAAAAAAAGTGTTCCACTTTAATCAAATTCATGACAAATATGTGTGTGAAATTCATATCGTATTACTACAGCAGTTTTTGAGTAGGTATTAAACTAACAAAAGTCAATCGTAAACTTTTTCATTCAAAATAAAAATGAGAGCTCGACAATTGAAATTAAGAAAGACACAAAGCAAAAAAATATATACACAAATCACTTAGAGCACAAAGTTTCTGTCAACAAACACTTTTAGCACGACTGTACCGACGGAAAATAATATCAAAATTATCAAAACAAGAAAAGATATCGAACAATTGATTTTTTCAGTCGAAAAAACACGTTTTTGCGCACCAGTTTCTGTTGTTACACAACAACTCGGTTCCCCGGTTAATTCAGAACTGAAGTTGGCAGTTGACACATGTATGTAACCAATATAACCTAATTGGCATACACTGGCGTGCCAAATTAATGGCGCAGATTTTAAAGTCTAAATAAACTTCGATTCCCGCACGGAACAACTCTTTGTGTGATCTATAAATTGTTGTTCCGGGTGTAGGTGTAATGAATGGATAAAACGAGCAAGTAATTCCATCCTCACGCTTTTAATTAAAAAAAAATGTTTTACAAATTTTTACAGAGACAAGTTTTTTATTTTTTACAGAACAATGCAGAGACATTTTTTTTTTATTATAACTTTCGTGAGTAAATTCTAAATTAATTATTATGCTTTATGAATGCTGCTCATGAATATGGGCCTCTAGTATCTGCTTAACTTGAAACTAGTCGAGTATTTCGTCAAATTATTACGTGAGTAAGCCAAAAACATAATAATTAACAGAGACAAGTTATTAAAAAAAGAACAAATGATGGGACCTACCATTAACAGGGATATAGGAACAGAGAAAGCGACTTTGTTGCTATTTAGTGATAGAATTATAGGCAAAAAGTCTTACTACAGTGATACAATTCAAACTCAAAAAATATAAAAATAATCTTTAAATAACTTAAACCAAAACTTTGGCCAATTCAGGAACCGATCTCAGATGACCATCGAAGCAATTTAAAACTTGCAATTTGGACAAAAATAACATGTTTACCTCTTAACGTAAATACTACCTGCCGGCCTTAAAACCAAGTCACATTAAGAAAGCAAAAAAATAACAACCCGATGAAAAAAAACTTTGTTTGGATAATACTTTTTTTAAGTTTTATTTCAAGGATGTGACTGCATTCATCATTCTCTCAGAATCATTTAATGGTGACTTAAACCGATCGTAAGCAATTATTTTTGAAACAAAATCACAACTTCTTCTATCAGCCAACAGTTGGCCGTTCAGAGTGGAGTCGCGAGGGTAGTGACCCTGCTCGGAGGATGGAAACTGTTCGTAAGCGGCGAGTGGGCTAGTTATGCAGGATGCTTAGGCCATGCAAATGATCTATGTAGAAAGCTGGTGGCAGTTTCTTCACCTTTCTGATTATTAGTTTGAGATCGCCAATCCACCTTGAGCAAACGTGGTGATTAATGCTCAAACCTTCTCCGTGTTTTTTTTTTGTAAGGGGAAAATCATCAAATGACTTCTCACGCCCAGGGCCGGGCGGGAGGGAGTGTCAGACTCTTACTGACTAAAAACCCCCCTGTTCCTTCTCCTGCTCTGGGCCGAAGTCGCGGTGCCTCATTGCGCTTACCCCGCAACCCCGGCTGAACATCAGCCCTATAGGGCCCCGTCTGTGGTGGTCTATTGGCTCTTTGAGGCGCGCGCGGAACGCTACGCGCCGTACGCTTGGGCAAACCTTCTCCGTGTGAGACGAGGTCTTCGCTCAGCAGTGAGCACTTATGGGCTGAAGATGTAATGTGACGTTTGAATGATGAATGTTTTTATTTATTTTGTTCTGACTTTTTTTATTTAATAGATCGGTAAACGAGCAGACGGATTACCTGATGGTAAGCAATCCATGCGCGACCCATGGACACCCCCAATAAAGGAGTTACGAGTGCGTTGCCGACCGTTTAGGGATTTTAGATTTGGAATATTGGGGAAGGATTGAGGGATTGGGCCTCCGGTAACCTGACTCACACAGCGAAACATAACGTCGTGGTTGTTTCACGCCGGTTTTCCGTGAGGTCGAGCCGACCCATTCGTGCCGAAGCTTGCCCACAATCTGACTGTATAAGAAATAAGACAATATGGTTCAATATAACGAAGACAGTTTTATGAAACTAAGCGCGTTGAACTCTCTGAACACGTGTTCTGATAACGTAGGTACTGATAATACTATCGCCCTCCATTCTGACACGTGATTGGTGACCGAATTCTAGTTTTGGTCTTGTTTGTATTTATTGTTTGTACGACTGTAGAGAATTGATTACTTATGTTGGACCTTGATTTCCGCGTTTAGATTTCTATTGACTTACAATATGGTATTTGAAAAACTAATCAATGCAAATTATAATAAACGTTGTGACGTCACGTTTTTCTTACGTGTAGTACCTATTTATTTATAAGTAACGTTTGTGATTTCCTGCAGATTTTTGGTTTAAAAACTAACCTATGTACTTTCTTAAGGTCCAAACTATGTCTCTACCAAATTTCACACAAATAGGTTCAGTAGTTAGGCGTGAAGAAAAGACAGACAAACGGACAGAGTTACTTTCGCATTTATAATATTAGTTTGGACTAGCGACCCATATAAACCTTCCTCTTCAATCATTTTGTCTATTAAAACTTTCGACTGCACGGTTGGCGTAGCGGCTGGGCAACTGGCTGCTGTGCAACTGCGAGATCGATTCCCACACGAAACAACATTTTGTACGATCCACAAATTGTTGTTTTAGGTCTGGGTGTCTTGCGTATGTAATTTTCGGAGAGTCCTAGTGTTCGGCAACGTTTTTTCCTCATCAAAATCCGAAGATTTGAGCATATATAGGGATATAGCGACTTTGTTTTTTACTGTGTAGTGATAGCGATCACTTATAATCAAATACCATTTTACACGTGGAAGGAAAGTAAGCCTATAATAGATTTATATGCAACGGATTTAAAAATACATAAGTACTTATTTAGATAATTATTTTTTATCTTTAAAATCAGAATACGTGACATCATTTCGAATTTTGAGGCTTATTTGATAGGCATAAGTTTCTTATCATAATACAGTAATTAATCTTATATATATATATTATACAGTTATTGCTGGGTAAAATAAAATACCTAAATATAAAAAAAAAACTCATGGTGGTGAGCCTCTTTGGGTCTTGAAACTGGTTGAGCATGATCGTCAGTCTATAAGTGCCCACTGCTGAGCAAAGGCCTCTTCTCACAGGGAGAAAGTTAACCCCTAATCACCACGCTCGCTAAAGGCTTTCAAACTCATAATTAGTTTAGGTTTTCTCACATGCCGATGTTTCTCTTCACTATACGATACTTTTAGAGAGACAATACTTTTGATTGTCGTGGTGGCCCGGAGATTAAGGGGCTCCTTATGCCTTATGCTTCTCATGTATGAGGGTTCGAAATCTGGCAAGTACCAATGTGACTTTTTCCGACTTATATGTACTTTCTAAGATTATTTAGACACCACTGACATACGGTGAAGGTAAACATCGTGAGGAAACCTGGACTTATAATTTCTAATTATAAGTTTCAAATCGCCAACCCGCATTGAGCTAGCGTGGTGATTAATGCTCTAACCTTCTCCGTGTGAGAAGAGGCCTTTGCTCAGTAGTGTGCACTTATAGGCTGATGATGATGATATGATGACTTTTAGAAAGAATACTAATACATATGACAAGGAAATAGTCACATTGGTACTCGTCAGGTTTCGAACTCGCTTCGTAATAAAAGAGAAGCAAGCGCCTTTACATCTGGGCTACCAGGGCATTAATTAAACTACTGAATTTATATCAACAACTAGCTACTATCACGTGGTTTCAGTCGCTGCTCGGCTCCTACAGATCGTAGCGTGATGTTATACATCCTAAAGCCTTCCTAGATAAATGGTCTATACAACACAAAATATTTTTTCAATTTGAACCATTACTTCCTGAGGTTGGCGCGTTCAAACAAACAAACTCTTCAGCTTTATAATATTATTATATATATATATATATATATATATATAGTATAGAAGTATAGATAAAACATCACTCACCTCAAAGTCAAAGTCAAAATCATTTATTCCAACTAAACCATAATTAGGTACTTTTGAAACGTCAAAACAGACTAACAGTCTGTTCGTCAGTGAAGCTAGGCGCTCGTTTCAAATTGTAGATTCGAATGGAGAAGAACGATCAAGAAACTCCATCGTTACAACGGCCAATGGGAGGCGAGTAGGGAGTGAATTTGCACAAGAGTAGTTTTTTTTAACTGATAGGTCGGCAAACGTGCTCCCACCATGGACTCCCGCAACAACGAAGGAGTTACGATTGTGTTGCCGAACTTCTGGGGATTTAGAGATTTTGGGATTAGGGAGGGATTGGGGGAGGGAAAGGATTGAGCCGGTAACCTCACTCACAAGGCGAAACAACGCTGTGGTTGTTTCACGGCGGTTTTCTGTGAGGCCGTGGTATCACTCGGGTCGAGCTGACCCATTCGTGCCGAAGCATGGCTCTCCCACACTTATATGTATTAGCTTCCCAGCTAACTATGTATTACAAAATATTAGCTTGCCAGATATTTTTGCACGACATTGTACGTCGTGAATTATACAACACAACCTCGGCAATGAAGAGTGGGTCAGTATGAGAAAATTATTTTTCGAAGTCAAAGTCAAAATCAAGTATTTCAATTACATCTAGGGTTGCCAACTATACTGTTAAAACAGTATTATACTATTTTTCATTACATTATACTGTTTAACAAAAATAAAGTATCCATAATACTGTTTTCACCATCAACATAAAATACTATAATTGTCATTAAGTATAACATTTAGGGCAGATTTTTCAATGGTTACATAAAAGTAACATGGGGAATAATCATGATGCTGTCAGCAACAATTTTATTCCTCAGATAACATTTATCTGACTATTGAAAAATCTGAACTTAGGCGCATATACAATATTTCAAACTTAGACCTGAGCGTACGGCGCGTAGCGTTCCGCGCGCGCCTCAAAGAGCAAATAGACCACCACAGACGGGGCCCTCTAAGGCTGATGTTCAGCCGGGGTTGCGGGGCAAGCGCAATGAGGCACCGCAACCTCGGCCCAGAGCAGGAGGAACAGGGGGCTGTTTAGTCAGTAAGAGTCTGACACTCCCTCCCGCCCGGCCCTGGGCGGGAGAAGTCATTTGATGATTTTGCCCTCACAAAAAAAAAAAAAATTCAAACTTAGAACTACGCTCACTCACTAAGTCTCAGTGCAGCTGATAGGCTGATGATGATGATGATGATAAAACCATATAATCAAAAAGGTACCACTAGGTACTTAAGCTCCTTACAGACAGATGTTCAAACAGACACAAGGACAAACAAATAATGTATGTATGTAAGCTAAATTAGAATCAATTGATCGCCGGCGGTTGCCTCTATGCAATTAATGTCTTCATAATGCAGATTATTGATGCAAATTGTCTGTGAAGTGACCTTAGAGGTCTTTGGACATTATTGGGGATATTTCCGAAGGTTTACCATGTACCTGGGATTATGTTTAACTTCAGGCGCCATATAAAATTTAGAACGCAAAAGAAAAAAATAAATATTTTATGAGGGTTCCTTATAAGTAACTTAGGAAGGTTTTTTTTTATTTCGACCCTAACTTGTTGTGATATATTTTTGGATGAGTATAAAAGAATGAATACGGGTTTACTAAGATTATTTTTTGATAATGATAAAATACCAAATCGACAGAATTTGCACTAGGGCTAAAGTATATTACGAGGATACCTTTTAAATATCAAACTATGTATTCGATTACGGTCGAATCTCGACGGGTTTCGAGCCTAACCGGGGCCTATAATCATGATCTTCTTTCGCGACGAAGAACAGCATTTTTTTCGGTGCACAAATTAACAGATCGTCAGCAGTTGGCACTGACCACACCAAGGAGTTTGCAGTGTGTTGCAAGCCTTTCAAAAGTGGTGAAGTCTTAGTAACCTCACTCTCACGGCGAAACATAGCGCGAGCGTGGGTTCACGCCTATTTTTCGTAGTATCACGTATTTTATTACACAAATATGCTCTACATACCTGTTCCTGAGTCAATATGACCTGTTCACCAGGTCTGCGCGGCCTTGGACTGGATTCTGGCGTCTCGACTGGAGAGAACCACTTGACTGTAGACTCTGCATAATTGGACTGGCCAGCATAAGGAACTTGGGGCTGCAGGAGCGGTGTCCTCTCTGAAGCGTTGTGGTGGACTGGTGACAAAAAAAGAAGTTAACACTAGGATTTTCTCCTGTATCGTGAGTGCGTTGACAAACATACAATTTCTATACACTTGAGACCTGGAACAACAATTAGTGGATCACACAAATAATTGTTCCGTGCGGGAATCGAAACCGCAACACGTTGCGCGGCAGCCAGTTGCCCAGCCACCGCACCTACCATACAGTCAATTTAATTTGTAAACGAAAAACTTTTAAGTCTGACTGACTGAGCAAAAGCCTCTTCTCACACGGAGAAGGTTTGAGCATTAATCACCACACTTACTCAAGACGGTGTTGGGATTTCAAACTTACAATTAGGAATTACAAGTCCAGGTTTCCTCACGATGTTTTCCTTCACCGTATGTCAGTGGTGTCTACATAATCATAGAAAGTCACATTGGTACTTGTCAGGATACGAACCCGCACCCTCATGCATGAGAAGCGGGCGCCATAAGCTCTGGGCGACCACGGTGCGCGATCTAGTTAAAATACCTAAAGACGTAATATATACATACCAATCGACTCCAAGATCTGCTTAGCCTGTAACTCTTGAGGCAGTACCCTGAAGTCCAGAAACCACGCCTCACCCCACGCTAGCGTGAACGAGGTTAGGATTAGGAAGACCTCGTACACCGGCTGGACGGCGTTAGGCCACTGGGGGGAGGGGGGAAGAAAAAGTATGATTACTAAAGCATTTAGTTCATTAGTTACCTATTTAAAAAAATATATACATGTATATTAATCACTACATAGTATAAAATAAAGTCGCTTTCTCTGTCCTTACATCCCTATGTATCTTTAAAACTAAGCAACGGATGTTGATGCGGCTTTTTAAATAGAAAGAGTGATTGAAGAGGACATCGAAATCTTTAGGGCCGTTTCCGAGATCAAATGCTTTTTCAAGCAATCAGCGCCATCTACCGGGCTGATGTGTGAATCTAAACCATCCAAGGCGCCACTCTAACGCATGTTACAGAAAAAAAAAAGCATTAAATCGGTCAAGCCGTTTAGAAGGAGTTCAAGTATAAGACTCTTACTGACTAAAAACCCCTGCATGGGTTCTCCTGCTCTGGGCACGCCTCAAAGAGCCAATAGATGGACCTCTATAGGGCTGATGTTCAGCCGGGGTGGCGGGGTAAGCGCAATGAGGCGCCGCGACCTCGGCACAGAGCAGGAGAAGGAACAGGGGGGTTTGTAGTCAGTAAGAGTCTGACACTCCCTCCCGCCCGGCCCTGGGCGGGAGAAGTCATTTGATGATTTTCCCCTCACAAAAAAAAACTAATACATTTGGCGAATCTATTTATATATGTATACATAGATGGAGAGTTTTTATTTCCGTATGGAAATTATAAAAACAAGTCTGTAACGCTTGAAAAAACATTTTTATAATAAAATTACCTACATTTTATTTTTATTTATTTTTTCTACTTAACCGGACTAACTGCAGTGATTTCAAAGTTAAGACCCACGAGGGCAACAAAATTATTTATTCTCTAAAATCACAATGCATTGAATTACATGTACCTATTTACTATTATTACACAAAGCTGAATAAAAGAGATCTTTTAATGATCTTTGTTTGTTTATTTAAACACGTTAATCTCTGGAACGACTGCACTGGTTCGAATTTGATTATTCTTAATAACATATATTTACGCGGGTATTAACGCGAAAAATTATTATTTGAATACCTTGGTGGGCTTGAAGTTTCGACCCGGTTGCACGGGTGCTACCAAGGTATTCATCCGCGTTAATACCCGCGTAAATATAATGTTATTAATATGAAACGCGAAATTTTAAAAGTTGATATTTTTTTTTTAAATTAGTGACTCCATTTATCGAGAAAGAAGTTAAGGTACTTATCAGCTAAATATACATATTACAAAATAAAAACTATACTTACATCAAAAACAAATACTTTTGCTATTAGCAAGGCACACGTGGACCCTGTCGACAACTGAAACAAATTATATGAATATGTATTAGTTTGTGACAACATAGTCACGACAACGTTCAACAGATGGCGTGAAACTAAAAGAGTAACCATGGAGTTTCTAGCTCGGCCTTCTCCATAGGAATCTACACTTTGGAACGAGCAAATAGCTTCACTAAGAGGACTGACCGACAGACTGACACTTTATATCTTTTAATCTTTGTTTGACGTTTAAAAGAGCCTATTATTTTATGCTAAGTTCGCAAACGAGCAGACAGACTGATGGTAAGCAATCAACGCCACCCATGGACGCTGCAAGTGCGTAATTGGACTTTTATAGCTAGTTAGGTTTTTGGGAATTTGGAGATGGTCCACAGAGTTGTGTTTCGCCGTGTGAGTGACGTTACCGGAGGCCCAATCCTCCCCCAATCCCTAAATCTCCAAATCCCTAAAAGGTCGGCGACGCACTCGTAACTTCTCTACTGTTGCGGGTGTCCATGGGCGGCGCTGATTGTTTACCATCAGGTAATATGGAGCTCGTTTGCCAACCTATCACATAAGTGTGGGAGAACCATGCTTCGGCACGAATGGGTCAGCTCGACGGAAGTGATACCACGGCCACATAGAAAATCGGCGTGAAACAACCACAGCGTTGTGTTTCGCCGTGTGGGTGAGGTTACCGGAGGCCTAATCCTTCCCCTCCCCCAATCCCTAAATCTCCAAATCCCTAAAAGGTCGGCAACGCACTCGTAACTCCTCCGTTGCGGGTGTACATGGGCAGCGCTGATTGCTTACCATCAGGTAATCCGTCTGCTCTTTTGCCGAAAAATAAAAGATGGGGAAAAAGCACATGGACATTCATCGTTCATGAAATAAATGATTCGACTTTGATTGAGAAAAAATAATACAAAGAAATGACTCACCGCAATAATACTCCAATTATTAATATATAGTATGGCGTAGAACAGTAGTAGGACAACAAACCGACAGACAGCTACCATCACTATATCAAATAATGACGTTTTCACATTATACTGAACTATTTCAGAATTCATTATTTGTTGTAGAGTTTCACCTCGCATCTGAAAATTTTATGAAAATATTACTATAATTATTGATGCATGTATTGACAGCAAATCAAATGTAATATTTATATCGAATTTACACTACATAGTATAAAACAAAGTCCCCTTCTCTGTCCCTATATCCCTATGTACCTATGCTAAAATCTTTGAAACTACGCAACCAATTTTGATGCGGTTTTTATCTATACTAATATAATAAAGAGGTAAAATTTGTAAGTTTGTATGTAGGGGGTAATCTTAGAAACCACTGGTCGGATTGCCAAAATTCTTTCACTGGTAGATAGCTACAATGTTCCTGAGTGCTATAGGGTATAAAACGTCACGCTACGATTAAATAGAACCGAGCAGCGCGAGAGTAGCTAGTATCTAATATTATTATGTATGTAAAAAAAAAACTCACCATGACACAAATTAACCACATCAGACTGGTGAATAATAGGTCGAAAGTGACGAACAGACAGAAGAACCGTCTCACTGTAGACATCTTGCCCTGCGGCCTGTGACCCGCCACCAGGTCTTCGGACACCAGGTTCAGAGACGTGGAGTGGGCTGCAAGAAATCGAAAGAAAGAAAGTCAATGCTGGTCACTGGCGAGCAACGAGCCGATCCCGCACGGAACAACTCTTTGTGTTATCAAATTGTTGTTACTGGTCTTGGAGTGCCGGGGTTGCGGGGTAAGCGCAATGAGGCACCGCGACCTCGGCACAGAGCAGGAGAAGGAACAGGGGGTTTTTAGTCAGTAAGAGTCTGACACTCCCTCCTGCCCGGCCCTGGGCGGGAGAAGTCATTTGATGATTTTCCCCTCACAAAAAAAAAACTGGTCTTAGAGTCAGGTGTATATGAAGTTTTATGTTTATAAACGACACAGGGGAAGATCAGTTTCATTTAAACAAAAATTGGCACAGGTCATGCTGCACAAAGTTATAGCCCAAAGATAAACAGATATAAAAAGAAAAAGAAGGAACGTGTGGGAGCCATGCCTCGGCACGAATGGGTCGGCACGACTAGAGTGATACCAAGGCATAACAGAAAACCGGCGTGAAACAACCACAGCGTTGTGTTTCGCAGTGTAAGTGAGGTTACCGGATGCCCAATCCCTCCCGCATCCCTTCCCAATCCTTGAATATCCAAAACCCTTATGCCTAAAAGGCCGGCAACGCACTCGTAACTCTTCTTTTGTTGCGGGTGTCCATGTGCGGCGCTGATTGCTTACCATCAGGTAATCTGTCTGCTCGTTATAACATAAAAAAGAAATTGCTGCATGGTTGGCGCTGGGCAAGCAACGTGTCGCGGGTTCGATCCAACTCTTTGTGTGCTCCACAAATTGTTGTTTCGGGTCTGGATGTCATGTGTATGTGAAATTGTATGTTTGTAAACGGATCCACGACACCGGAGAAAATCCCATACCATATTGTACCTTATTGAATTTTTATCTATACTAATATTATAAAGAGGTAAAATTTGTAAGTTAGTATGTAGGGGGTAATCTTTGGAACCGCTGGTCGGATTGCCAAAATTCTTTCACTGATAGATAGCTACAATGTTCCTGAGTGCTATAGGCTATAAAACATCACGCTATGATTAAATGGAGCCGAGCAGCGGGTGAAACTGCGAGAGAGTAGTAATAAATAAAAAAAAATAGGAAGAAAGAGGCCTTTGCTCAGCAGTGGGCACTTATAGGATGATGATGATGATGATGATATAAATATTAAAATTATCTTACTTAGCGTCCGATGGTGAGGGCTGACACTACTGAGCAGCGACTCCGCCGCCTCCCTGTAGTGTGGATGCGACATCCTGACCTCTGGAACCAAAAGATAATTACGTTTAATTACTAAATCAATAATTACTCTAATTACAATATCATTATACTAATAATACTAATGTGAAAGTTTAGTGCTAATTATGTTTGTCTGTTAACATCATATTGTAGATTTCTTAACTTAATGAATAAAACATGTGAATTAATTTTATACATATATGTAGGTACTTATAATAACGACTGCATGGTTAGCGCGGTGGCTGGGCAACTGGCTGCCGTGCAACGCGTCACGATTACGATTCCCGCACGAAACAACTCTTTGTGTGATCCACAAATTGTTGTTCCGTGTCTGGGTGTGATGTATGTGAAATTACCTGTATGTTTGTAAACACACTTACGTCACAGGAGAAAACCCTATTATGGGGTTTAGTTTAAAACAAAATTTGAAAAAAAAGCTCTCTGTTTCGTTTCTTTGCCGGATCGGGAATGAGTCTAGACTCCTCACCACACCAGTAACTCTGATTACCGACTCAACTTACGAGCAAATTGTTAATTTTATTTACTTGTATATAAATAATTAGGTACTTAAACTTGCTAATTAATACTTACACTAAGAATCTTTATATTGATTTTAATTACTGTTTGAGAAACAAAATAGCTGTTATCTATGTAAACAAAATATTATAAAGAAAGGACTTAATTGATTATTTTTGCTTATTTGCATTGAATATGCTCCGAAACTACTGGACCGATTTGAAATATTCTTTCACTTTTTTTAAGCTAAGTAGATATACGTTAAACACAGGCTACATAAAATGTTCTATTTTATTTTCTTTTATATTTTGGTCGGCAAAAGCGCTGACGGATTACTTGAAGGTAAGCAATCAGCGCTGCCCATATAGACACTTTAAACACGAGAGGAGTTACTACTGGGTTGATGGTCTTTTGGGGATAAAGGTTATAGAGATTTAGGTATTGGGGAAGGGGACGGATTGAGCTTTCGGCAACCACTCACACGGGGAGACAAAACGCTGTGGTTCTTTCACGCCTATTTTCTGTGATGCCGTGGTATCATTCCGGTCGAGCCGACTTATTCGTGCCAAAGCTTATATATGCACACCCGCGCGAAACAAAGGAACCGGGGGAATCTTAGTCAGTAAGAGTCTGACATTCTCTCTCGCCTTATCCTGGATCAGAGAAGTCATTTGATGATTTTCCCCTCAGAAAAAAAAATACTCATTGTTCGAAAGTACTTTAAAAAAAATGCAAAGTTTAACCTTGTATTATAAGTTATTCGTTTTCCTTATCACATAGTGCCCTTTGTATTTTAGTGACAACTATCTCTGTCAAACGTAATTAGTAATTAAGTAATTTAGGTATCTACACCATCACTAAGAATCATTATAACGAGTAAAACATACCTTTACAAATGCTTGTTTAACTTTGAAATTTAGTTTAAATGACCGTTAAAGAGACATTTAATAATATAATCTAACTAATATCAGAAAGCTGTAAAGTTTGTTTGTTTGCATGCGCTTATCTCCGGAACGACTGGTTCGAATGGAACAAATCTTTTTGTATGTTTTTGTATAAATAAATGTCCTGGTGGCCCAGAGATTAAGACATCTGGCAACTATCAATGTGACTTACTTATCTATACTAATATTATAAAGAGGTAAAATTTGTAAGTTTGTATGTAGGGGGTAATCTTTGGAACCGCTGGTCGGATTACCAAAATTCATTCACTGATAGATAGCTCCAATGTTCCTGAGTGCTATAGGCACTACGTACTACATAACATCACCCTACGATCAAATGGAGCCGAGCAGCGGGTGAAACCGCGCGAGAGTAGCTACTATTATATATTACGTGACCTAGTTCTATGTAGGTACTCTATAATTATTAGGCACCACTGATATAGGCAAGATCAAAGACGATATAACCACTATGGATGGTTATATCCTCGTTCGGTAAGTTGAAGGACAACATGAGGAAACCTGCTCTTCTAAACGAAGTATTTTTTTATGGTATACGTCGGCAAACGAGCAGACGGATTACCTGATGGTAAGCAATCGACGCCGCCCATGGACACCCGAAACACCAAAGGAGTTACGAGTGCGTTTCCGGCTTTTTGGGGATAGGGGTTACGGATATAAGTATCGGGAAGTGATATGGGGAGGGATTGGGCCTCCGGTAACCTCACTCACACGGCGAAACACAACGGTGTGGGTTGTTTCACGCCGGTATTCTGTGAGGCCGTGGTATCACTCCGGTCGAACCGACCCATTCGTGCCGAAGCATAGCTCTCCCACACTTATAAGTATAAGTTTGAAATCACCAAGCCTACTAACGCAAGCGTGGTGATTAATGCTCAAACCATCTCAGTGTGAGAAGAGGCCTTTGTTTAGCAGTGGGCACTACAAGAATGAGAGTTTAGAGACATTCTTTTATACGTCAAATTGCATTAGTACACACGTTTCTAAGTTTTTTTTTTTTTGTAAGGGATTATTTTTAATGGTTAGATAAAAGTTACCTGGGGAATAATTACGATGCTGTCGCGTCAGAATGTTTGTATAAGACAGTGACAGCAACAATTTTATTCCTCAGATAACATTTATCTGACTATTGAAAAATCTGCTCTAAATTGAATACTTTCTATAATTGTGTTTTTGGCTTAGCATTGTGTGTCATCAGTGTCGATAAGAAATACTGATAACTATGAACACCTGCGCCTATTTTGAGGATCAACTACCTTGCTATGTGTGACGTCATGTTTCATCAATTTATAGCATTCACATACCTATCTATCTGTATTTTTAAATGCTTTTTACTATTACTACTTAGTATACTAGCCGCTCTCGCGCGCTTTCAGTTATGTTACCCTTACAATAACTAAACAATAAATAAAAAAAATTAAACAATTTCTTTTCTGTTCTATCTATACTAATATTATAAAGACGGAAAATTTGTAAGTTTGTATGTTTGTAAGTTTGTATGTAAGGGGTAATCTTTGGAAACGCTGGTCGGATTGCCAAAATTCTTTCACTGATATATAGCTCCAAGTTTCCTGAGTGCTATAGGCTATAAAACATCATGCTACTATTAAATGGAGCCGAGCAGCGGGTGAAACCGCGAGAGAGCAGCAGGTAATATTATAAGGAGGTAAAATTTGTAAGTTTGTATGTAGGGGGTAATCTTTAGAACCGCTGGTCGGATTGCCATAATTCTTTCACTGATAGATAGCTACAATGTTCCTGAGTGCTATAGGCTATAAAACATCACGCTACGATCATATGGAGCCGAGCAGAGGGTGATACCGCGCGAGAGTAACTAGTATCTAATAAACTCGCATTAGCAAAGAAAAATTACATCGTTAATTAGTTCGTACTAATTTTCATTTTTGAACAGAGACACTCGTCAAATGACTTCTTTCCCTGGATAGGATGAGACGGAGTGTCAGACTCTTACTGACTAAACCCCTGTTCCTTCTCCTAGTCCAGGCTGAGGCCGTGGTATATTATTGAGAATGCCTCATAATCCCTGCCAAACATCGGCCTTGTTGGGTCCCATCTGTGGTGATCTATGGGCTCTGTGAGCCGCGCATAACATGTGTGTGTTGCCAAAAATAGGGGTCTTTTAAATTTTTATTTTTATTTTATACTTTTAAAGTATTTTATGTCATTTTATATTACTAAGAGCAGTCTCGATTAAGTCATTAAAATTCCCTTTAAGTGCGCTTTCATTTGAGATCCCTCTCGAGTATATTTGCAGACCTTCGGTTACCCTTCCCCACTTACACCCCCATAACTTCTAAACGGCTCAACCGATTTTCATCAAACATGTCTGTTCTTAAACATCTCATTGTACGTAAGTCACAGAAACCGCTGCGTCCATTCAGGATCCAGGATGACACAGACAGATAGACAGACAGACATGTCAAACTCCCCTCATTTTCCGTCAGGGGTTAAAAAGAATTAATTTTCATTGGTGTTTACGTAGACTTCAAATTAATATTTATCTAATATTATTAACACACAAAATTAAAAGAAAAAATCGATTTTGTTTTCATAAATCGAAAGAAAAAACAGTTTATTTTTTTTTCTTTATTTTTTCGTGTGAGGGAATCGATCTATTGATTCAGCCCATTAGTTAATATACCTACTTATAGCAAATTGAATTTATAGTTACCACAATCATATGAACAATATTTTCTTATCTTGGAACCAATGGCTGATATACAAAATATATTTGTCAACAATATTGATAGCAACTTTATATTTTGTTGTCAATATTTATTATCTAGTCCTTGTAAATACCTTTATAAGTTTATATTCATATGTATATTCATTTTTCTATTTTTATAGGTTGACTATGTATATGACTCAATATTATTTGTTTTCGTTTTTTTTTTGTGAGGGGAAAATCATCAAATTACTTCTCCCGCCCAGGGCCGGGCAGGAGGGAGTGTCAGACTCTTACTGACTAAAAACCCCCCTGTTCCTTCTCCTGCTCTATGCCGAGGTCGCGGTGCCTCATTGCGCTTACCCCGCAACCCCGGCTGAATTTGTTTTCGTATGCAAGGTAACTTTCAAATGTATATTAAATATTTAATTTTTATAACTAAACATATTTTCTATAAATATTAACATATTTTTGGCTCTTTTATATTTCGTTTCGCATATTTTTGATTAACTAAAGTCCAGTTTATTCCAACTAAACAATTAATAAGTAATTTTGAAACATACTCATTTATGGTTTAGATTAATAATCTGTGAGTCACTTTGCCAGTGAAGCTAGGTGCTAGATTTGGATTGAATTTGGTAACATGGATCAGTCATGCCTAAGTTTAGCACTTAGCAAGCATTTTAATTAATTACATAAAGTAGCCAACCTGCTCTAAGTCATTTCATTCTCATGCAGTTTTGTCTGCTGCTCGGCTCTTATTGACTGTGGTGTGATGAATTAGCCTATAGCCTTTCTCAATGAATAGACTAGCTAACGCAAAAATAATTATTTCATTTGACCCAGTAGTTTCAGAGATGAATGTGTACAAAGAAACAAACTCTTCAACTTTATAATATACTAGCTAGTCTCGCGCGGTTGCACCCCTGCTTGGCTCCATTTACTCCTAGCATGATGTTTTGTACCCTATAGCACTCAGGAACATTGTAGCTTTTGATCAGTGAAAGAATTTTGGAAATCCAACCAGCGGTTTCAAAGATTACCACCTACATACAAACTTATAAATTTTACCTCTTTATAATATTAGTATAGATATACTTATATGTATTTGAAATTTTGACTTTAACAAAAAGTTTTATTGAGCAATATTTATCATAATATTTGGCTGACCTGTGCATCTAACCTGGAACCTCAAACTGAGTTATTGTACCATGTCCCCATAGATTGTCCAAAGCCAATATCGACTTATTATTATAATTATTTCAAGATTTTGAATTATTTCTTATTTATTATATTATGCTCAAAAATGTAGTCAGCACATTACTTATAAATTGCAAAATTAAGTAAAACTGACTAAGTATTAATGGCTTTTAATTCAAACAGCCAAAAACTTAACTAAATACAAATACTGAGTAATTTATAGACCAAACAAAAGGGCATTTTAGAAATTATATTTTAAATTAAAAATCAACTAATTTACCACATTTTTATGACGAGATTAAACTGAAGAGGTTTCATGCATAACCACAGATGATAAAACTAAAGTAATAAATTAAAATAATGAATTTTCTAACAAAAGAATTAGTTTTAACTCACAACAAGGAAGTAGCATGCATTGCAGAACACTTCTCGATATGGTAGACCCAGTAACTATGTCAGTTTTGCATTCTATTATTTATAATTGATAACAAAATTAGACCAACACCAAATGTAGGCCTGTTTTAACTGTTTTATCTCAATCACAGTTAATTATTACTATTATACTGATAACAGACAACATTTAATAGCTCAAATAAACAAAAAATAACAGATGGTTACATACAAAAAGATATTTTCTTACCTTAAGTCGACCTTCACGAATAAGTCTTAAATTTCTTAATAAAAAATCACTTTGTTTACGTCCACGGACAATATCACTTATTTTTAACGAAAACACAAGACCAGACGATGGTGACACATAATTGGTCCTAATAAAAAATACGTAATATAACAAAGACTTACTTGTTTTGTACTATCAACAACACTTTTAAACTTAAATTACGAAATGCATCACTCGCTGGGCGTTGACATATAAATGCAGCTGTCAGGCTAAATGGAGTTATTAGTAAGCTACATCTCGTTTCACAGTTACAGCAATTAGAAAATTGTTATCAAACAGTTCAATTGTTATCAAATTAACACAAAAGCTGAGTAGAAATCACAGTCCAGATGAATAATACGACACTGCGTTCCAGGTTTTAGGACAACAGGATAGGTTAATACAATTTTACACGTGTTAAACAAGGACAGCAATATCAAAATGTTCAAGATCATGATAACTACAATAAGGGAACGTTTCGTGTTGACGCATAGTTTGACAATTACTTTCTACGTTCCATTTTACCGGAATGTCTAATTTGGGATATTATTTTTAGTCAAGGGCAGGGGAATACTACGCCGTTAAACACATCATACATAAAAAAATAATGTTTTATTAATGAAAATTTTACTATAAATAGTAAAGTGTAAAAATCAAACAGTACAAAAAATCATATAAAAAGTAACTCTTTTTAAGCTACTTCTGATTGATAAGATCCGTACTATGGAACGGTTACCTTAGCAGATGTTTAGCGGGAAAGATAGAATATGCCTAATTTTTCCGTGATTTATTATTTTCCTGGTTACCAATATTATAATGTAGTTTAGACGTACCCACGTCAATGATTATAATTTCAATAACAAATAGGCATCACAGAGTTGCTGTTGACAATGTGTGACGACATACCAAACTTACTAAACGTGTTTATATTTTGCAATGTAAGTGAGTCTAATGACGCAATTAAAATGGCCATGATGACGATGATGTCATTTATTACTAAATCAAATAAAATAAAACATTTGTCCTCGAAATCTGCGTTTCATTTGAAAAGAGATTTAAATAATCTCGAATCGAAAAATCGACAAAGCAACAACAGCTAAACCAATATGTACATTATTTTAATCAGATTCGGCTGGATACGAATGGAGTCATCACAATCTGCATTTAATTTAATCTCCAAAACATTTTTATGTAAATAAAATATTGCCCTAGTTTTCAGTACAGAGTTGGTAGGTATAATTAAGTTTACCTAGTTTAGGACACAAATGTCGAGAGACGATCTCCGGCCACCCTAAGCGCGGTTCTGCTGTCGATGAGCAATGGCAGCTCGTCGTCCGACCAGTACCTGACCAGAGCATAAGGCGCGTAGCGTTACGCGCGACGAGCCAATAGACCACCACAGACATAGCCCTATAGGGCTGATGTTTTGCCGGCGTTGCAGAGTAGGCACAATAAGGCACCGCGGCCTCAGCTTAGAGCAAGAGAAGGAACGGGGTGTTTTAGTCAGTAAGAGTCTGACACTCCCTTCTGTCGGGCGGGAGCATCCGGCATCCTGGGCGGGAGAAGAAATTTGATGATTTTGCCTTGACAAAAAAAACACACAAATCTGGCACGAAGTGTTTTTAAATCCTTGTAAATTGTGAGGGTGTGGGTTCGAAACCTGGCAAGTACCAATGTGACTTTTTCCGAGTTATATGTATTTTCTATGATTATTTAGACACCATTGACATACGGTGAAGGTAAACATCGCGAGGAAACCTAGACTTATAATTTCTAATTATAAGTTTGAAATCGCCAACCCGCATTGAGCTAGCGTGGTGAATAATGCTCTAACCTTCTCCATATGAGAAAAGGCCTTTGCTTAGCAGTGGGCATTTAAAGGCTGATGATGATGTACCTTTTTTTCAAAATCTTCTATAATCGATGTGAATTTATTATTTGGTCGGAACCTACAGTTAGTACTACTCGTGCGCGATAAGTTGAGACCTGCTAGGAATGCGACTCCCCGCCCGCTTCCCCTGCACTTCCCCGTTGGCGCCCGTATTGTACCGTTCGCATCACTATTGTTTAGTCTCACAGAACAGATACAAAAGGTTTACCTATACCTTAGGTATACCTTTTTTAACTGGCCTACGTCACGTACCGCTCTGAATTTTTTTTACTTTTCGTTTGTGTTATTTTTTTGTTGTTATAGTTCTTGTTAAGTGTTTTTGTTATCATTATGAAGGGTAAAACTTTGCATAGCGGAGAAAGAAACCTCGTGCTAAAAGTGTTAGAGTTTTTTGAAAACGAAAAACGGAACAAACAGTTTTGTTTACCTATTGACAACTCAATCCAATCGAATATATTTGGAATTTGGTCAAGCAAAGAGTAGCCGATAAAAATATCAACCAGTCTGAAAGGGAAATAGAAAAATTAACGAGAGATGCAATTACCAGCATAAGTGAGAGTGACTGGAAAAAAGAAGTCAACCATGTGGACAGGCTTCGACAAAAGTATTGGGATGATGACCTCCTACAAGAGACAAATGAATCGCAATTAATTGTAAATTTATCGGATACCTCTTCGTCAAGTGATTATAGTGAGACTGAGGACGAAGAACAACAAATGTAAATAATAGATAAAATAAATGTATAAACTTAAACATTGTATTTTTATTCATTATAAAACCATAGTCAACACTTTCGGTGATACATAATTAAATACCTAGTGTCCTATTTTATATTCGAATAGTGTAAAAAAGATTAGATAAATGGCAGCGTCCTCCCTGAGTAACATACTAACATAATAAATTAGGTTAAAAAAAACAAAGACGAAGCCGCGGGCGGCTGCTTGCTAAGTTCGCTTTTTTGCGGGCGGTGCAAACACGCCAATGTGACGTCACCGCGCTCAAGTCTCAACTTATCGCGCACGGGTAGTAATAGAAACTCGATAAACTATCTACCTAATAAGTAAGTTTAGATAAGTCGAAGGCAACTGGCAACCTGACCTATGTAATTAGTTATTTTAATTTTACTTCTGGTTTAGATACCTCCTTTAAAGTACCTTATCATAATAATAATAAACCTACCTTTCACGTCTTTATTTCAAACACGGAAGACAAATCAATCAGGCGGATAACTAGCATTTATCGCTAGTTGTTAAATCTTGGATCATAGTTTTTTAAATAAAACACAAAGCATATAATAGTAATCCAGATTTATTTAAAATTTACAACAATTTATAGATTTAAAACGTACAATCAATATTATTTTTTCCAACTTTGGTTTTTTCGTAATGAGTATACCTAAGTATAATTATAACATTAATTAAGTATAGTCGCCAATCGCCATGATGAATGAGTGAAAAAAAACATTAAAGTAGAACTTCATTCATAATAAAATTATCTTACCAATACTTACTTAGATTTATTTCAAAAGAATAAATACAAAATTAAATATAGTCTACAGTTCAATGGAAAATCGTTACAAATATATCTAAAACGACGCCTGCATTTTATTATATAGCAATTTTATTGAATGAAGCTTGTTGCCGTTTTTATTTTCACAGTTACACTATCGACGGTTACAAAATAGGCAATTGTTTAACAATAGCAATTGCGAATTAATTGGACGCACAAATGGTGTAAGAATCTTCATTTGCTTTTAAATTACTGACTTGCCCTCTTTATTAGAAATAACAGTGAATAAATTACACTTCTTGCTTTCTGCAGGCAGAGAATTAAGATCTAATAAGCCAATTTTACGCGAGCGAATAACATGTATACTTTGTCTCGCTTAGCTCTCTTCGATCCAGCCCTTCATAAATATCATAAAATACCTAACAAAAAGTCGCTTAATTTATTCAATACCACCTTGTAGATCCCACTCTATTATCTGGTGGATCTTTGACACAACAATATGAGGCTAAAACACCGACAGATGCCAAGCATAATGACAAAATACTGAAGCCACATACAGCTCCTGATGTTATATCGTTTAAAGGCGTTCCTGGCATCGGTTCTACTGACAGCAGGATGAGAAGACCAAAGGCGCTGAGGAGCGAGAATGAAGATAGCACGATGTAACCTGAAAAATATATTTTATGTTATTTGGTGCCTGATAGGTTTGTAATAGCAAAATGTTGAAGAAATGCACCAAATGTCTGTGCGTTTTTCGTTTAGTATCGATAAAAAAAAAAGTTTTCTTTTCGGATTGATGTTGAAAAAAATCATAAATGTAAAAAAATATAAAAGTTATTGCCGTAAAGGTTAATTCTAGTTCGGACTCTATAATGCAAAAAAATATTGTAAATCAGTGCGTAGAAAGAGTTTGATACTATAGTTAAAAAAACTGTTAATATTTTAATATTGGACTAGAAAGTTAGATAAAAACCAGTGTCATTCATAATCCTTGCTCCTAATACATGCGAACCGTAAAGTAATTTACTTTACTTCGTGTAGTTCCTGTTCCAGGTCGGTACATTTACCATTAATTATTTTACGGGACCTAAAGCAATCAGAAAAACTCTACTCACCAGAAATATAATTCCTATTCGGTAGTAACTGTTGTCTTCTGGATCTTAACCCGAGTAGTCCTAGTAGAAAGCAGGTGAAACCAGCCAACACGCCAAAGTCCAAATAGTAGCGCCTGCCAATCTGTAAAAGCAACAAGCCGCTAGATTAATACATTGCTCGTTCGTACATAAAAGTGGTTTTGTGAACGAGAGTTTTATTGTAACTATGAATGTTGAGATGTGTCTCATGTCGAGCCTAGATTTATTTTCTAAATACAAACTACTACCTACATGTTTTAGGTACATATACCACTTAAGTATATATAACAATACAACACAATACATATAACAACCAACGAATAATAACCAACATTTATGTTGTATTAGAAAATGTAACCAATAATTTGATTGAACTAGCATTTTAAGCGCTGCCTAAAAGGGATGGCAACATTTTTAATGTTCGCAAATCAAAAACCTACTGCCAACGACAAATGATTTTAAACAAGTAGGTAGTTATACTTCAAAGATTTCGATCTTAGAACAACCCACTTCCCAAACTTTTAAACTTCAATTCGTTTCATCTTAGTAAGTAAATATTGTTTTCATATACAACAAATTAAAAAGTTAAAGAAAGCCAAATAATGACAAAAGTATTAAGTGTAATCGAATAGTGAATTTAAGTGTACCAAGGAGAACAGATTCAACCGGAACTATCAAATCCCGTCTTAAATTACACAAATGTGGTGTAAAACAACGCTCAAACTTATGTTTCAGCGTGAAAGTAAGGCTACGCCCTAAATCACCAAGCTTCAAAATATCCAATCCGGTAACGCTTTTGTTACTTCTTATTTGTGTCCAAGAGCGCCTCTGATTGCAAACCTCCAGGGGATCAGTCTCCAAAGAGGGAGGCGGCCTGCGCAAGGGAGCAATTCTCCTCCTCACGCCCCAGCAGGCCGCAACAGGCGACACTACTGGCGTCGGGGATCAAGGGACGATCTCCGGCCACCTTAAGCGCGGGTCTGCGGACGGCGGGTAAGGGCAACTCGCCGCCCGACCGAGCCAATAGACCACCACAGACGGGGCCCTATAGAGCCGATGTTCAGCCGGGGTTGCGGGGTAAGCGCAATGAGGCACCGCGGCCTCGGCCCAGAGCAGGAGAAGGAACAGGGAGGTTTTTAGTCAGTAAGAGTCTGACCCTCCCCAAGTCATTTGATGATTTTCCCCTCATAAAAAAAAGGGGAATAGTCTCCTCTTTTCCTCGACCTATCCCACTACCAATCGGATCATAACTATCTCGAAATCCAAATCATAACTATCCCATAATCCACCATCCATGCGACCAATATCGAAATATCAAAAATACATTTACTTATTTCCCCATAAAAAACGCAACAGCTGACTGATCATTTTGCATGGAGGAGTTAACATATTTTTTTGAGATTTCCATTCCATTATTGGTCATATGGAAAGAGTTGTTTTATTTGAGCCCAAGAATCGGATCCTTGAATAAGTCCCTCGTTCAAAATGCCACCCTGAGTATTGGAACTACGGAAGCGGCCTCCGCGCATGCCGCTTGTTGTAACACTGCCATGCAGAGACGAGTGAGGTTAATTTATACTATGATAATTACCTAGTGATGGTAGATGTAAATTTATAATTAGTTTGTTTGACAATAAACAAGTACCGTCGCTTAACCTTCTATCATCATCATTATCCAAACTAATATTTACCAACTTTCCAAACTAAGTAATATTATAAATTCGAAAGTTACTCTGTCTGTCTTTTCTTCACGCCTAAACTACTGAATCGATTTCTGTAATATTTGGTACTTACAGACATAGTTTGGAACTCCAGAAAGGACATAGGATAGTTTTTATAACAAAAATTTGCAGGAAGTCAATATTCCACGCGAACGGAGTCGCGGGTAGAAGCTAGTACTTAGCCTGTAATTGCTTACTGCTGAGCAAAAGCCTCTTCTAACACGGAGATCAAAAGATCGAAGATCAAAAGGGTTACTGCTGAGCAAAAAACTCTTCACGAAACACGGAGAAGGTATGAACATTAACTTCAAAAGGTCAATGCACTCGTAACTCCTTTGGAGTTGCAGGTGTCCAAGAGCAGCGATTGCTTACATGTATATATTTATATGTCTGCTCGTTTGCCACATATGTTTGCAGTATAATTATTTTATTTGTATGACTATCTATTATCTATTATCTTTATATAAGCTGACTTTATTTTACAAAGTTGGCTTTGTGTGATTCACTGATTGTTGTTCCGGGTCTAGGTGTGATCTGTATGTGAATTTGTGTTTGTAAACGCATCCATGACACTGGAGAAAATCCTTGTGTGGGGCAAGGAAGCTTAAAGTTCTTTTTAAACGCTAAAGTTGAAGACAAGAGAATGCCATAGCATGCAAAAATACGGCGAAGGAAAACATCGTGAAGACAGGAAACCTGGACGTATTATTCCTAATTAAAAGTTTGAAATCGCCAAACCACCGTAAGCAAGTGTTTGGAAGAGAAGAGGACTTTGATCAGCAGTAGGCACTTGTAGGATAAGGATGACAACGATTTTAATCCCGTTAGGGTCGACAACGCACTCGTAACTCCTCTGTTTTTTTTATGTAATAGTTCGGCAAACGAGCAGACAGATTACCTGATGGTAAGCAATCAGCGCCGCCCATGGACACTCGCAACGGAGGAGTTACGAGTGCGTTGCCGACCTTTTAAGGATTAGGGATTTGGAGACTCAGGAATGAGGAGGGATTGGGGAAGGGGAAGGATTGGGCCTCCGGTAACGTCACTCACACGACGAAACACAACGCTGTGGTTGTTTCACGCCGGTTTTCTGTGAGGCCGTGGTATCACTCGGGTCTTCACTTTGTTGTTGGGGTTAGTCCATGAGCAGACCTGATTGCTTACCATCAGGTTTTCTGTCAGCTATCAAATAAAAAAATGATGATGCAAAATATAAACATAAGACAATAGCTAATTAATTTGTAATACGCCTTTTAGATACTTACAGCATACATCATGTAAAAGCTCAGGCCCGTCGTCAGACCACCACACATAGTCAGCATCACCGCTGCGATCAGCAAGGAGGCGGTCGCTCCCGACATAGTCTTTATGCTCGAAAAAGACTTGTAAGTTTCTTCGGAATAAACTGATGGAGGAGCAGCCACTCTGCAAAATAGAAAAGATGCTTTATATTAATCTCTTTTAATGGATTATCGAACTAAAGTTGCAGTGGGCAGGTCACATTTTTCGAAGAACCGATGATCGGAGTAGAAATTTTCTTAAGTGGGGACCACGTCTAGGCAAACGTAGTGTAGGACGCGCTCCAGGTAGATGGACTGACGATATCTGTAGGTTGGATGGCAGTGGTTGGATGTGAAGAGCTGAACTTGGAGCTCAGTGGTGTGTAATTGGGAGGGCCTATGTCCAACTGTGGACGGAATCTACTGATGATGATGATGATGATAAATCTCTAATAATAATTATACATAATGCCTATTTAGAACTCTGTGCCTAAATGGTGCTAACGTGAACTTTTAAATGAAACTGTCTGTTTGTCATCAACTGTATCTAGGTATCTCATAAACCGTGATATTTTGACTGTTAGCATTTGGAAAGATGGTGTTTTCTGTAGCGGGGAAAATCATCAAATTGCTTCTTTCGAAAGAGTCAAATTCTTACTGGATTCTAAAAACCCTCCCGTTATTTTTTGACCTTCAAAAAGCGACTAGCTTTTGGGGAAAAAGACTAAGGAGTGTGGGATTTTTACCTGACTAAAACCTCTCCGGTGGCTACCATCAACACTTATAAGGGACACCGGGACCTTATAATAGACCACCTCCGTTTCTGGTACCTACCTACCAGGCTGAGGCCACGCATTTTATTGCGTCTATTATTGAGTCGTTTCTTGCCAGTGTGTGCCAGAGTTAACCTCGCACGTGATCGGTTTTTTTAAATATCGGAGAGGTATATTTGAACAATTGCTATAACGTTTTAGCCAGGCGTTATAAATTTTAATATAAAACGTCTTTTTGCGGTTGTTTAAGTAATATTTTTGAATAATTTAATAGAACGTTGTTATGAT
Source organism: Spodoptera exigua (assembly GCA_902829305.4). Taxonomy (NCBI): domain Eukaryota; kingdom Metazoa; phylum Arthropoda; class Insecta; order Lepidoptera; family Noctuidae; genus Spodoptera; species Spodoptera exigua. The sequence continues at coordinate 6,488,645 of LR824628.2, read as the reverse complement.
ATTTATTCCTTGAAGGGGTATTCATAGGACAGGGGTAATTGTGGGGTAATTGTTATTAAAATATGTTCTGTCCTAATTTACATTTGCGAATATGTTAAAATAGTAAGTAAAGTTTTATTTTTTGATATCACCACCACTATTTAAATAATAATAATAAGTAAAATATAAGATTTAAAACGTATTTTTATTAATATTATTTAAGCGCCTACTCAATTAATACAATAAAAGGTAAATTTGAACAATTGCTATAGTTTTATTAACAGGAGAATAATTCCCTGATTAGAATTATTGTTTTACGTACATATCTAAACATCTTGTCATTTTGTGAATGCAGTTCCGGCGTTGGGGGAGGGGGGGGGAGACGGGGGACGACAGAACTGTGCTCTACGCTCTGTGCATATGCATATTTTTATTAATTTTTTTTTTATTTTACTTGGGACCAGCAAAACACTACACTTGATATTAGGTACTTCCATAAAGTGGGCGCCACAATATTTTCACTCGGGGTGGCCCTTACGCCAATTAATAATCATCAATTCTAAGTATAGGCAATATACACAGTCTCCAGATACTTTTATTCGTGTATCTATAGGTGTATATTACTGGTAGAAAATACTTGTTTTAGTTGGAGAATCTATTGAACCACTAATGAGAACCTCAGCAGCTAATAAATATATTTTATAAGGACTACGAAACTCTGTACCTATCTAATTATAGCATATCGGAATTTTAAATAACAGTAATTAATTAAATGGTAACATTTCTTCTTTTTTCTCTTCTCATTTGCAATTTGTCAAATTTTCTCCAATTGTGTATTAGAATTTCTTTATTTATTTTGTAATTCTGTTACTTTGAATTTGTTACTTGCCAACCTTAACCAAAAATGTTAAGCTTTGGGTAGTTTCCTAGGTCAAAAATAAACTAATTCGACGTTTCAATACAATAAAATATTGAAAAATAACCGAACTTTTATTCATCGATCGATAGATACACAAAATTTTTGATACTTTTTAAGAAATAAGTAAGCTATTAACACTTACTATGACGTCATAACTCAATGTTTCATTCCAATTTCAATTTGACATTTGGATAAAAGTATTGAATTTGACTAGTTGGAAACTATACCGTATTCGCAAAACATTCAGTTCAATTAGTTATTTCAATTTTTAGAATCTTGCACATATTGTTTTGATACCTACATACCTACCATGTTTTACATTAAATACTATTCAAATCTATGTAAAATTTGTCAACAGTGTTATTCTTTTAGTGGTTTGTAAAGAGTAAGTATAGTAAGTAAGTAAGTAAGTCTTCTCCGTGGGCAATGCTTTTAACAATTGTTACTAAACTGATGAAGTTATTGGGGCGGGATTACAAAAAAATGGCGCAAAAAATATATCTGACTTTGACACGTGTGAAGCAGCTGTCTACGGCATAGATAAGAACTAAATTCCTTCAATTAAAACACGGTTTTATTAGAAATATTTTAAGTGTGGGAGAGCCATGCTTCGGCACGAATGGGTCGGCTCGAACGGGAGTGATACCACGGCCTCACGGAAAACCGGCGTGAAGTAACCTCAGCCATGCGTTTCACCGTGTGAGTGAGGTTACCGGAGGCCCAATCCTTCCCCTCCCCCAATCCCTCTTCAATCCCTAAATCTCCAAATCCCTAATCTCTAAAAGGTCGGCAACGCACTCGTAACTCCTCCGTTGCGGGTGTCCATGGGCGGCGCTGATTGCTTACCATCAGGTGATCCGTCTGGTCGTTTGCCGACCTATTACATAAAATAAAAAAATAGAAATGGGACAGTTTTTACGTTGTTGAGACAAAGTGTTAGAATATAACTACGAAGTCAGCATCTTTTATGGGAGGCTCACGAGCAGACGGATTGCCTGATGGTAAGCAATTGTGACCGCCCGTAAACACTCGTAATAAAAAAGCAATTATAACAAGTGCTTTGCCGGCCTTTTGTAAATCATTAGGGGTTTTAGGATAGGGGATAGAATTGGGCGTCCGGTAGCCTCACTCTCATTGGCGAAACATAATGTTTTACGCCGATTAGACATGGGTAACTCAGCGAAAATCCTTGCGTTAACTCAGTAACTCAGGCGCAGCTTACTGCGCCGGCTCATTGCGCTAACTCAAAATTGCGCCATGGCGCAACAAAATGAAAACATGGCGCCGAGTGAGAAACGACATGTGCGCCATCTGTACGCCGCGCTGAGCGCTCACAGGTTCTTAGCTTCTTAGCACAAGTAGCGCGCAAACTGCTGAAACTGTGTTAGCTCATTGTTCTTCACTTATCGAATGAGAGAAAGAATGAATAATATCGGGCATGATGACACTTGACTGTGTTGACTGTTGAGTTGAGTCAATTTATATTTTACGGAGTTATATAGATAATAAAGAATTGAGTATTGAGTTGCCGTTTTTAAAAATAATTTTCGGATTTCCCGGTACTGCGCTGTGCGCCAACTCATTTCGAAGAAGTGAGTTAACACATCCAGCGCAGTGAACTGAGTTAGCGCAATTGCGCGGCGCAGCGCAGTGTTACACATCTCTAACGCCGATATTCTGTGAGGCCGTGGTATCATTCCGGTCGGAATGAGGACCTATGTGAGTGAGGTTACGGGAGGCCCGTTTATATAATCCTATTATCTATCCTTAAAGTCCTATAACCTATATTGTATACACGCTAACGCATATTTTTAAACTTATCATCATCATCATCATCACCAGCCTATAAGTGCCCACTGCTGAGCAAAGGCCTCTTCTCATAAGGAGAAGGTTAGAGCATTAATCACCACGCTTGCTCAATGCGGGTTTGCGATTTCAAACTTATAATTTCTTATTATTAAGTCCAGGTTTCCTAACGATGTTTACCTTCACCGTATGTCAGTGGTGTCTAAATAATCATAGAAAGTGCATATGCTGATTTTTTTGTTACTTCTACAGCCCTCATTTACTCGTCCTTCTGAGTGTATAGGATTACGGAGGGGATGGGTTAACCATGACTAAATTACACATTACAAAATGACAACATCACATCAAATCTAATCATTAGCCTATTTGTCTATAATAATATTATAAAGAGGTAAAATTTGTAAGTTTGTATATAGGGGGTAATCTTTGGAACCGCTGGTCGGATTGCCAAAATTCTTTCACTGATAGATAGCTACAACGTTCCTGAATGCTATAGGCTATAAAACATCACGCGACGATTAAATGGAGCCGAGGAGCGGGTAAAACCGCGCGAGAGTAACTAGTGTTTGATATTTTCCCTCACCGTATATCAGTATTGTTGAAATAATCATTAACAGTACGTTTTTATAACTCGAAAAAGTTACATCATTGGTACTTGGCCGGGCCTCAAGTATGAAAAAAGGGCACCTTAACCTCGGGGCCACCACGACAAAAATGATAGTAACTATCATCACTAAACATAGTATAAAACGAAGTCGCTTTCTCTGTCCCTATATCCCTATGTATGCTTAAATCTTTAAAACTACGCAACGAATTTTGATGCGGTTTTTAATAGGTAGAGTGATTGAAGAGAAAGGTTTATAAGTTTCACTAAGTAGCTGACCTGGCGAACTCCGTACCGCCTCAAATATAACTATTTATTTTGGCCCTTTAAACTTTCTGTAAATTCCAAAAATAGAAAAATCGGTAAAGGCTTTATTAAGTTATAAGTATTATAACATTACAACGAAATGTGGCTTTTATTTATAGACTTATATATATAATATAGACTAGCAGACCCAGCCACGCGTTGCTGTGGCTAAGGTAAATAATATTGTGACTATAAATTGAGAAATAGGCTATCCTATCTTTCAAGTTGGATCAAAACGCACACGGAATGCAAATCAAATTAAAAATCGGTTTAGTAGTTTAGGAGTCCATCGCGGACAAACACGTGACACGAAATTTTTATCTATAAAGATAACATCTATTAAATAGTATGAACCCAATAATAACAACTTACCTGGGTATAATAACAGCAGTATTCTTATCCTTCCTCTGGCTCTCTCTTCTTTTATCGTAATCCCGCTTTTCTCTACTCATCTCCCTTTCCAATTCAAAACTCCTGTCTCTCTTCTCTCTAAAACTAGTCACGAAGACATCATGTCTATCGAAGGAAGGATTTTCAGGGACATGTTCCGGCAGACCGTAGTTAAGTTTCTGCTGGGCTTTTGGTGATATTGGAGAAGTAGGGACACTCGTTCTTGATGTTAAGTTAGCGCAAGACTTGGACGGCGTGACTCCCTGTGTTGGGGTGCTCGCAGCGAACTTTCTGGGCGTCTCGGAATATCTATTTTCAATTGATTTGTTAGGTGTTATCCTAACAGAAGGCTGGCTCGCATAGCTCTTTAATTTTCTAGGCGTTGATAGCAGTTCGTGTAGCTTTTGCGTCGCGATCAAATTCTTTTTCGACATCATTGGAGATGTGAATGTGACATTCATTTTTCTAGGCTCCTCGTCTTCGGAAGGTATGATGGCGTACCTCAATGTTCTACCGTTGACTGTCTTCACGATTTCCGTTGGTATCTCTTTCAATTCATTCTCGTCTGGTCCGTCTACATTGTATTCGTCAATTTCGTCAGCTTTAGCTTGAACTATTCTTTTTTTCGTCGGCGAATAATCAACTATATCGTCGAAATCTTCTATGACCTCATACCTATGTTTAGTTCTAGTATCCTCAAGCCCATCATCGCTGTCTTCTCTTCTGTCATACCTTGATAATCTTTGTTGCTTTAACTGTGCCATTTCTAGATCCTCGCTTCTTGTTCGACAGCGAACAGATCGCGTAGGTTTGTAGACTAAGGAGGATTGTCTTTGGAAACTTCTGTTTATGAATTTGGCGGGTTTCGGTGGGAGTTCTGGTGGCTCATCGTCTCTGTACCTTGGCGCTCCAGCTGGAGACATGCGCAAAGGATTATCTGATATGTCCGTCCTTAGTATTCTGTTGTTTTTCTCAGTCTTTCTTGGCGAGTTGGCGCCTAAAGGCGGCATGCGTTGTCTGTCTGGCGATACGATTTTTGGTTTGCATTTTTGTTGAGCGAATACAGCTTCGCTTTGAGGACAAAAAGCTTGGTTTGTGTAATATTTGTACACGATTTTCGGTGAATCCATTGTTTTTTAAGCGTAGTACTTTCCCCGGGTTGAATGCAGTCGTTACAGCATGATTCCTGTTTTGTGAGAAGGGGTGTTCTTTCACCGGAACCGTTCGTCTTGACTGGTTTTCTTATACTAAGACACTTAAACACTAGGTTTTTAAACTATATTGTTACGCACTAGTTTTAAAACTAATTTTGAAAACGTTAGAATTCAAATCTAAACCTTTTTCATGAAGTATTTTGAGATATAAATAGTTTTAACCAATTTTTTTTGGTATTTTATTATTTTATTTTTCACTGTAAACACTTCACACTTCGAAAACGAACACTATAAGTAACTTACTTAAATATTTATGTAAAATTATTATTAAATAAAATTAATTCTTAAAATACACACGTCTAGCCAGTTCGACGTTTAACCGTCAACTGTAAAATTATTCCTTTTTCAAAAAAACACCGGGGTCGGAAACGGCGTCCGCGCACCCCTGCAAATAGGCACGCGCTGTTTGGATTCCATATTCAAATAGTACTTACAAACTGATTATTCACCCTGCCTCCTAACACATAAGGTTCAAAATACCTTAATGATAATGTTTAATTGAATTTTTATACAATAGCAAACGAGTTACACGATTTTGTACCTTATCTTTCAGAGTATAAGGTGAGGAATGGAAAAAATGATTTTTTTTATATAAAAACGGTCTGTTACCTTGTGCAATTACTGAATGAGCTTACAACAAAGTCCAAGGGTCGTGGAACCCCCGTGTTTGGGACAGTCGGTTAAGCCAGATATTATGGTTTTTCTCTTAGAAGCTAGTTCTGTGAAGCAATTTTGTTAATTATGTCTTTCTAAGTGATATTATGATACTATCACTTATATGTCTTTATGTCTCTGAGTATGATGGAATACCTTCCATCATACTCAGAGACATACAAATATTACTAAATTAAGTATGAAATAAAAAAATACAATTGCTTAGCAGTTACTGGATTGAGGAATCATTAATCGTTACTAGATTAATAATGTCCTCAAGTGAACAATGGAAAAAACGAGCTCCATGGCTTGGTACTAATTTTCAATCTGTCTCATTTAAACATATTCTTTGATACATAAGTAAGTACATAATATTATTATTAACCCATTTGATAGGTTAAACTACATATTTTTTTGTGATATAGGTAAGTAGGTACTTATACAACCTTTGTGTTGTGGGATGAAATCATCGAAAGACTTCTCCCGCGCTAGGTAAGGTGAGAGGGTCAGACTCTTACGACATCCCAAGTCCTGCTTTAAGCTGATACGATACGTAATTTCTAGCTACCCCGATCATTAATATCAAATCTCTACTTGGAAAACAAATCTAGAATCCAAAAAAACTTTTAATATTGAGTATATTAGCGACCCACCCATTCTACGCACGGGTGCAAAGCTGATAGGTATACAAAATTTCTCTACTATTTAATAGATATTATTATACATATAAACCTTCGTCTTCAATCACTCTATCTATAAAAAATCGGCATCAAAATCCATTGCGTAGTTTTAAAGATTTTAGCATACATAGGGATATAGGGACAGAGAAAGCGACTTTGTTTTTTATAAGTAAGTACTATGTAGTTAAGGTCAGATTTTTCAATAATTAGATAAGTTATGATGCTGTCGCGTCAGATTGTTTGTATAAGACAGTGACAGCAACAATTTTGTTCTACAGATAACATTTATATTGAAAAATTAGCCCTCTGACTACAAAACTTAACCTTAAAGTTATTAAAGTCTTAAATATTTGTTGTCTAGATGTAATAAGAGTCCTGCTGATCCCACTTTCTATGTCTAATTATTATTATTACGTGGCTCGGTACGAGGGTAGCACGTGCCGTGTAACGGTCGACGGCAGCTGTCAGACACAGCTGCAAGATGAGGTGAACAACCTTTGGTACGAGTTTCACAAATATTGATCAGTAGTAGTTCTTTTCAATGAAGCTAACAGATCATTTTAGGTAGGTAATAGAAGTTTATAGTAACTTAAATACATAACAATATTGCTTGATATATTTAATAAAAGTTTAATCTATACCTACTAATATTATAAAGAGGTAAAACTTTTAAGTTTGTATGTAGGGGGTAATCTTTGGAACCGCTGGTCGGATTGCCAAAATTCTTTCACTAGTAGATAGCACAATGTTCCTGAGTGCTATAGGCTATAAAACATCACGCTACGACTTAATGGAGACGAGCAGCGGGTGAAACCGCGCGAGAGTAGCTAGTACAATAATACATTTATAAATATAGTTGTTCCGGTTCTGTGAATATTAATTGATTTACAAAAGGCACCCACAATTAACCCATGGTACATAGGATTACTGGTAATTAGTGATCGATATTAAACAAAAACTTTAATTAACGTAATGCATTTTGTTGTTCCGGTTCTGCTTGTGATGTGTATACATGTGAAATTGTATGTTTGTAAACGCACCCACGATACAGGAAAAAATCTTAATGTGAGGCAACGTTTCTTTTTAAGTAAAATAAAAATGGCCTACCTTATAGGTTCGCCATGACACTTTCAATACAGACTAAATAATATAAGAAAGTATTAATTAAATAATACAATTCGGCTAGGTATTTAAACAATGAGAGCCAGGATAATGTCTTCCGGGATTGCGGGGTAAGTACAATGAAGCACCGCGGCCTCGAACCAAAACAGGAGGAGGAAAAGGGGAGTTTTTAGTCAGTAAGAGTCTGACACTCTGTCTCGCTTCAACCTGGGCGGGAGAAGTCATTTGATGATTTTTCCCTCACAAAAAAAGCCAGTGTACTTAATGTCTTGATAATACGGTAGTTTCCAACTAGTCAAATTCAATACTTTTATCCAAACGTCAAAAACGATACTTTTCTATGAAACTTGTATGAAAAACTGAGCTATGACGTCATAACTTTTTTGCGTCAAATAGCTTACTTATTTCTTAATAATTAACTGAAAAAAAACTAAAAATTAGTGTATCGATCGATTGATGAATAAAAGTATAGTTATTTTTCAATATTTTATTGCATTGAAACGTCGAAATAATTTATTTTTGAACTAGGAAACTACCCAATTATAAAAATGTTGTTAACGTCTGCATACGTGTGCGCCCCTCACCCGTATCACATTGACATTGTGTGATCTGCTCAGAAAAATCGATAATATAGGTAGGTAGATATTCAATTCAATAATACCCCGTCCTCGGCCTAAAGCTGGAGAAGGAATGAGGTGGAGAATGGTGTGGTGGAATCAGTAAGAGTCTGACACTCCTTCTCGGTATATCCAGGACGAGAGATGATATTTGATGATGTTTTCCTTTCAAAAAATAATGAAGGTGGATGTTATGTTGACCTTAAAACAGTGATGTACCTAATTCTGTCACTAGTTAATGTTCTAAGTCGAAATTATTTCTTTTGTAGTTCACATTAGCTTATTTATAATTAATCTGCTGAAAAAACACAGGCCACTTCTTACATGGAGAAGGCGGTTTCGCGATTTCAGACTTTCAGGTTTACTTACGATGTTTTTTACACCGTATTGTCAGTATTGTCTTAATAAATCTTAGAAAGTAAGTAGATACTTACTACTTACATATAGGTAACACGCAGATAGTAAAACAAATAAATTTAATAATTTAAACCGTTAATTCCCATTGACATCGATACAGATAAATTGTTCGATGTAACATTGATTTTAGTTTTATATTTATAATGAATAAGTAGGTATGTAGGTATGTCATACCTATAAACGACTAGCTACTCTCACGTGGTTTCACCTGCTGCTCAGCTCCATTTGTTCGTAGCGTGATGTTTTATAGCCTATAGCATTCAGGAACATTGTGGCTATCTATCAGTGAAAGAATTTTGACAATCCGACCAGCGGTTCCAAAGATTACCCCCTTACATACAAACTTATAAATTTTACCTCTTTAGTATACTTAGATAAAAAGAAAAATTTCGTTCGATTTTTGCAAACAGATTATAAAAGGGTCAACAAAAAAAATACTTTATCAATTGGGTAGTATTCTAGGTCAAACATTAATTAATTCCAAGTTTCAATGCAATAATATATTGAAAAATAACTATAGATATACTTTTATTCATCGATCAATCGATACACGGAATTTTAGATATGTTTAGCTATTTTTAAGAAATAAGTACCTAACATTTATATTTGACGCAAACAAACTATGACCATAAAACTCAGTTTTTCATAGAAAAGTATCTATTTTTTTTTGACATTTGGATAAAAGTATTGAATTTGACTAGTTGGAAACAACCGTATTGTGAATGGTGTCTTGTAACAGCATAAATTAAAAGGTTCCACAACAAACAGGGTGCGCAGATAGTCAGGTGTATACTTAGCGAGGCAAAAAAATATTGAACGATAAGATAAGCTTAGCTTTATAAAATATCCGGTTTTGATAACAATATCAAACAGAAAACAGAAAATGTCGTTGCAACAAACGTGCCTACTAAGTAAGTATTGGAGTAGTATGTATATTCTCACCAACCCAATTCTTTCCGGGGGTTTCGTTTGAGTCAACAAGTTTAGTGTTGATTGATGGTACAATACCGCCGACGTATCTTGGCGAGTCTGAAGTTAGCCGATTAGCTGCGCAGTACACAATTTTGTTCCTAAAAGATCCATTGCGCAGACAAACTGCTAACTTCAGACTGGCCAAGATACGGCGGCCGTACTGTAAGTAGGTATTCTTTAAAAAGTCGTGTGGTTTAAGTGTCCGCCTCTCATGCATGAGGGGTTTATTTTGATAGGTGGGAGAAGGTCATCGAATGACTTCTCTGGCCCAGGGTATGGCGAGAGAGAGTATCCGACTCTTACTGACTAAAAAACCCCCCCGTTCCTACTCCTGTTTTAGGCCAAGGCCGCGGTACTTTATTAATCTTACCCCGCAATCCTATATAGATAATATTATTACCGTGGAGTTGGTTCGAAACCTACCAAGTATTATACCTAAATGTTTGTTTTTCCGAGTTATACCTATCATATGTAGGTACTTTCTATGATTATTTAGACACCACTGACTTACGTGCGGTGAAGGTAAACATCGTGAGGAAACCTGGACTTATAATTTCTAATTTTAAGTTTAAAATCACCAATCCGCTTTAAGCATGCTTAAGTATTCAACGAATAGTTACTTAATTAAAATTAAAATACTTACACTTAACCAAATTTCCAAAATTATAAAAAGAATGACGGTTTTAAAGTTTATTTCTAAGTAATGTCAGTCTGGTTTTCGGCAAACGAATTTCCGAGGAGGGGCAGATGGTCGGCTGAAGAGGAGAGGTCGCTACGAGTGCTGTGGGGATTAGGGATACGGAGATTTACACATAAAAATAATATATAGGCAAGTATCAATGTCCAAGACCAAGTTTAATTAAAATCTGTTCAGCAGTTTCTGAGTTATTTTGACTAAAAACTTTTATTCAAATATATTTAATCTGTTACCCACACAGAGTATTGATCACATTATTATTAAATTATTACCTACATTCGAATTTGTTAAATTTTTTATAACATTTTAAGCTCATAAAACGTTAGTAAGTAGATATTCATGTGAGCTGGGCAGTGGGTAGTTTTATTTGAGGTTATTTTGAAATGATAGTAAAAAAATAACACCTTGATTGTGTGTACTTACCTTGTGTGCTATGAATATTCTTTAATTTCATTTATTAAAAACTTATATGATTTGATTCACTTTATATATTTTTTCCTGATATTTTCTTAACTAGTTTGAGAACAGCCATCGAAGATTGTAGATTTTGAATGTATACCTAAAATACTGCAAACTAAATTTGAAGATTCATTATCTATGGTCTAGGTACTTCTACCCTGCAAAATCAAAATTATTTTTAGAAAACTAACTGTGATGGACTCCTTAGGTCCGACTGGCTTACTTAGGTACACACAAAAATAGAATACCTACCTATCTTTATTGTTTCTTATGAAATATCTAATGTCACTATTAAAGCAGTTTTTTGTATAGTGAAAAAATTGTTTTAGTAGGTTTTTTTCACTTCATTTCACTGGTAATTTTTCCATATTCCGTACTTGTGTCACGCGATTAAAACGTTCCTTGGACACTCACAAAAATATTTCAAAATTAAAATTAACTAATCCTGTCCAGCTGTTCTAGAGTTTAAGCAAGACTCTCAGACAGACATTTTTATACACCCACCTTATAATATAAAATAATTAAGTATAAGGATTATAGCAATCTGAAGTGCTACCTAGTGGGCAGGTCACATTTGTCGAAGAACCGATGACCGTTATGGTAGACGTGTTCTAGAGTGGAGACCACGTCTAGGCAAACGTAGTGTAGGGCGCCCTCCAGCTAGGTGGACTGATGATATCCGCAGGGTGGCTGACAGCGGTTGGATGAGAAGAGTGGAACATCGAGCTCAGTGGCGTGCTATTGGGGAGGTCTATGTCTAGCAGCGGACGACAACAGGCTGATGATACACTGGCTGGCACTACGCTAAGACTGCACGAGGGGCATGGTGGCAGGGCAACGTTGCCACACACTCAACTCTTTGTGTGATCCACAAATTGTTGTTCCGGGTCTGGGTGTGTGTGGAAATTGTATGTTTGTAAATACACCCACGACACAGGAGAAAAACCTAATGTGGGGCAATGTTTTTTAAATAAAAATAAACGTTATTCGACTTCAGTTTAAAACAGAAACTCAATAAACACAATGCAGTCCTGAAAAGGACTTTGTCAATTGGCTGGACGACTTATAACATCTTCGTTTTAAGTCGTATTATCATTTTTCATAGTTTTCTTCGGAAGTAAAATGGGGTTGATCGACGGTAGAACGCCTCCTTGAGAAATTGTGACACCAGAAAGCATTTTACTTAGTTCCTCATCGTTCCGAATGGCGAAAAGAATATGTCTTGGTATCACTCTTCCTTTTTTGTTGTCCGAAGCGGCTTCAGCGGCTAACTCCAAAATTTCTGCTGCCAAATACTCCAACGCAGCCGCCAAATAAATCGGCGCTCCACTGCCAATTCGAGGCGCATAGTTCCCATTTCTCAGTATCTTGTGAATCCTTCCGACAGGAAACTGCAGACCAGCCCTCGACGATCTCGACTTGTTCTTTTTCACTTTAGAAGTCATGTTGAATATATTATAGAAATAAATATAGTTTGGTGTTGTGTTGACTAGTTCTTGTTGAAGTTAGTGCGTTTTCGATGAGGTTATGTTGATTTTATTGTGGTACAAGTAGCGGGTGGTTGTGATAGGATCGCGTGGTTTAAGCCAATCAGGTGGTTTGACTTTGTACGTTATTTTTTAATGTAAATTTGTTAAAAACTTTAAGCGTAAGTATTATTAAATACAGAATCATGATAAAAAAGCCTAATAATAATTTGTTGTTAATAATTATTTTTGAGTATGTACTTCAGTAATTCCAAATTTAAATTAGGTATTTATTTCGAGATTTCAATTCAATTGGAACAGATTGGCAACGTCCTTTGCGCATACATCGAAAACAATAGTTTTTGAGAAGAAGCCGTTAAGTATTTAGAATGTGTAATCAATAAAACACGATGTACTGTAGACTTGTTTGTGAGTTATACTTAATTGTTGATTATTAATGTGTCATTTGGTACTTATTAAATTTCTAAAGATGCATATTCACATAACATTTTCAGCCTACATTTGTGTCCACACCGATTGCTGATTTCGAACTTATAATTAGAAATTGTAAGTCGAGGTTTTCTCACGATGTTTTCCTTCACCATTTGTACTTAAGTGGTGTCTAAATGATCACAGAAAGTACATATAACTCGGAAGAAGTCACATTGTTTCGAACCCGCGCCCTCATGCATGCCTCATGAGAAGCCTTAACCTTCGGGCCACCACAATATTAAAGAAGCACATTATTTATATTAAACAATGTGTACATGAATAATTGGGTTTTAGATTTATGCAGTAATACTGTCTTAATTCGTCAAACCCCAAGCTAACGCCGGCGTTCGCGTACCAGCTTATTGTTTTACTATTAGGTATATATATCGAATACCCACGTTTGAAAGGTCTGTGCTGTTTTTTTCTGTAGTCTGTAACAATACTATCATCATCATCATCATCAGCCTATAAGTGCCCACTGCTGAGCAAAGGCCTCTTCTCATACGGAGAAGGTTAGAGCATTAATCACCACGCTTGCTCAATGCGGGTTGGCGATTTCAAACTTATAATTAGAAATTATAAGTCCAGGTTTCCTCACGATGTTTACCTTCACCGTATGTCAGTGGTGTCTAAATAATCATAGAAAGTACATATAACTCGGAAAAAGTCATATTGGTACTTGCCAAGTTTCGAACCCACGCCCTCATACATGAGAAGCGGGCTCCTTAACCTCCGGGCCACCACGACCACAATACTATACAATAAAACAAAATAGAAATTAAGGAGGGCAGGAAAGCCTTTGCTCTGTGTAGCGAGCCGATCTTAAATAATAATTTTCAATTGAAAACGTTTTATCAACTAGCATTTGCCCGCGACGTTGTTCGCGTGGAATAGTGACTTCCTGCAGATTTTTGGTATAAAAACTATCCTATGTCCTTTCTCGAGTCCCAAATTTTACACAAATAGGTTCAGTAGTTTAGGCGTGATGAAAAGACAGACAGACAGAGTTACTTTCGCATTTATAATATTAGTTTGGATCATTAATTTAATGATAAGTATACATACTTGAAAAACTAGATAATATATTTGTAATCGAAATGTTTATGTGATCAAAAAAATTACAAGGGTCATCACGTTTTTGACTGGATATCAAGTGTTATTTTTGTGTTCATCAAAGTAATACCTAATTACGTAACCCAGTCTAAGACTTAGGTTAGCAGTCTGAACTTAATTAGAGAATTAATTTTTTTTAAGTGATAGGTCGGCAAAAGAGCAGACGGATTACCTGGTAAGCAATCAGCGCCACCCATGGACAACAGAGGAACTACGAGTGCGATGCCGACTTTTTGGGGATTAGGGATTTGGAGATTTAGGGATTGGGGGAGGGGAAGGATTTGGGCCTGCGGTAACCTCACTCACACGGCGAAACACAATGCTGTGTGTTTCGCGCCGGTTTTCTGTGAGGCCGTGGTATACTCCGGTCAAGACGACTCATTCGTGCACATGCTCGCGAAATCCGAAGTGGTAGGTAGGTATAAAGTATGACAATTAATTTTTCATATTTCGCCTATTTTGTAGGCGAATGCATTCATTACAGGCACGGTAAGAAAAATTATTAAATTAATTAAGTACTGTGATACAGGTGTGATGACTAATATAAGTGCCCTATTTTATTATGAGAATATTGTGATCAATTAATCGAATGCTTGTTATCAATGAAAAATTTACTTTAAAAGTACCAGCATAACGATAACTTTTGCATTTAACCTGAATGTGTTTATAAAAGTCTTACTTATCTACCTACCTGTATTATGATTAATAAAAACGTTTTTGACCTTTACCAACAGAAACTTCGATAATATGTAGCCCCAAAAAGGGCTGTTGTCATAAATAAAATCGTTGTCCCAAAAATGGAATTCGAAGATCGTCGTCAAAATATAATCACAATATTTTCAAAATTCGAACATCACGCTCGTTCCCCGCGAACTCGTCGGGCTAATTGTATATCTTTGGGCATTATTGTAACCCTTTTTGCATGAATGGCGCACAAGTTCGTATCTTCAAACAATCCGACGAGATAAGCCTCACTCGCTTCCTGCAACGCCATCACAGCTGAACTTTGAAACCGAAGATCAGTTTTAAAATCTTGAGCAATCTCTCTCACTAATCTTTGGAACGGCAACTTTCGTATCAATAACTCGGTACTCTTTTGATATCTACGAATTTCTCGTAAAGCGACTGTGCCGGGCCTGTATCTGTGAGGTTTTTTCACTCCTCCCGTAGCTGGGGCACTCTTTCGAGCCGCTTTCGTGGCTAATTGTTTTCTAGGAGCTTTCCCGCCGGTTGATTTTCTTGCAGTCTGCTTTGTTCGCGCCATTTTTGACAGTTGACAGTTGATGCGTTGTTATTTTTTTTTCAATAGGTATATTTTACACTGACTAGAATGTATTCTCTCTACACTCATTGACTAAGCCGATTGAGCTTTGCGGGTCCTTTATATAGATTTTCATAATAATGTTATAGATGGTGCGGGTAATTTTATAAATTGTTTAGCTAAAATTACCCACTGATGGTAATAAATAAGAAATGACGAAGCATGGAATCTTCCATTATTAGCAAATGGATATTATGTTGTGATTTGACAATTACCTACACACCTTTTTTATTGTGAGTTCTGTTTTAAAATGATGTTCCCTCACTATCTGGCTCGTACATAAGTATTAATTATCAAAGCGTTGCATGCTTAGATATAAGTCTGAATTATATGTAGGCATACTTTTTTTAAGATGACCTACATTTTGAGGTTTAAAATGAACTAGACCTTGAAATAACAATAAAAATTAAAAAATAAATTGCCTTTCAATGATTTAAATAGATCTGTACGAAGTCAGGGTCATGAAGGAAAAATGCCTACATATTCTAGAAATGTTTTTTTTTTTGAGGTGACATGTTATCAGACAACTTCTCTCACCCTCGGTGGGGTGGGAGAGTGAGTAGCAGACTCTTACTTTACCGTTCCTTCTCATGCATCGGGCCGGGGCTGTGATGTATTATTGCGTTTATACCCGCAACCCCGGAAATTATGATCAGATCACTTTTGTGACATTTTTTATATGCCATAGGTTGACAAAGGAGTAGATGGATTACCTGCTTGTAAGCAATCAGCGCCGCCCACCTACACCCGCAACATCAAAGGGATTACGACGACCAATGCATCGCCGGACTTTCGTGGATAAGGATTTTGGAGATTTAGGGATTAGGGACGGATGTGGGAAGGCGAAGGATTGGGCCTCTTATGCCCTCACTTACACGGCGAAACACAATGTTGTGATGGTTTCACGTAGGTTATCTATGAGGCCGTGGTATCAATCTGGTCGAGCCGACGCATTCGTGCTGAAGCGTCACGTGGCTCTCCCACACTTTATATTATTATTTAATTTTAACGTTTTTGACTTCTGTCCAGAAACATGATTAAATGCGGCCCTGAAAAGGGCCATGTCAATAACAACAAATAAAATACTTACTAATTCAAACTCATAATTTATTTCTTCAAAACATAACCTCGAAATTATTTACCCGCCAAAACCGTACAGCGTTCTTCCTTGTCTCTTCAAAGCATAGACAACGTCCATAGCTGTCACTGTTTTTCTTTTTGCATGTTCGGTGTAGGTCACGGCATCGCGGATGACGTTTTCTAGGAAAACTTTTAACACGCCACGTGTTTCTTCGTAAATTAATCCAGATATTCTTTTGACGCCGCCTCGTCTTGCTAACCTTCTGATAGCTGGTTTTGTGATACCTTGGATGTTATCACGAAGAACTTTCCTGTGACGTTTCGCGCCTCCTTTCCCTAGTCCTTTCCCGCCTTTGCCGCGACCAGTCATTTTGACGTTTGTTTTTTTTTAATCGGTTTGTGTGATGGATGTTATGGAATTTATGAGTCGCCTCGCGCGTGTGAGCACCTTTTATATCGCTGGACTGCGGTTTAGTAAAAAATTTGAGGGTGTTTGTAAAAATTTGAACGATTCGTTTTTTGCATTACCTGCCTACCAGAATTTTGTATTTTCTCAAAACTATTATTTCCTTATATTTTTGTGATAGGTATTATAGCGTAAGGTTAGGCATTATATGCAAAATCTTTAATATTTACATATTTTTGGAATTAATAGCTTTAGATACTACTCTGCTGTGATTTATCCATTTGCTCAAATCTTAGATCTCCTTGTTAACCATTTATGGTTTCGTAATTTAAATATCAATACTAACCTAAATAAAATTTAGGTAGGTAAGTACTAAATTACCTAGGTACCTATTGCAATAAACGAATAGTTTCTTATAATATTAGAAAATAAATATCTAGGTACTTTTACTTCTATCATTTGTTATAAATAATTTTCTCGAATAACTTAATTGGCATAAGTAAATAGGTTCTTAGGTATTAACTCAAGTAAGGCACGGTACAAACGAACAAATCCGTGATTCGGCACTACATTTACATTATCTAAAAATACACAGTAATAGCTATTATAATCCCTACCTATTAACGATCATAATTGAAGTCAAGCCGTGATTGGCTAGAACCACAATGAATCAATCACCTCACCCCACTACTTGTGCCGGCGTAAAAAACATAAACTCACGCAAAACCGCGGCAAAATTGACATTTAAGAAAAAAAAATTGACAGTTGTTGAATTTTTAATTCCAACATGGCGCCCGTTAAAGCACCTAAGAAGGCATTAAAATCAATGGAGAAATTAGTTGAAAAACCAATAAATAAATCGAAGAAAATGAAGAAAAAGAACTATCAAAGCTTCTCTATATACTTGTACAAATTACTGAGAACGGTGACGAAGGATAATTTGGGTATTTCAAGAAAATCTATGTTGATTATGAATAATTTCGTCAATGATATGCTGGAGAAAATTGCCGAGGAAGCGGGTCGGTTGGTAGCTCACAGTAAAAAGACCACAATGAGCAGTAGAGAGATCCAGGCCGCTGTAAAACTTATAATACCTGGTGAATTAGCTACCCACGCGAATATAGAAGCAATGAAAGCGATTAGTATGTATCATAAAAGCCACGAACGGGATGCCGCAGCTAAAACTTGAACTCGACGGAACAGTATTTTGTTTGACTGTGTACAGTAATGTGAAGTAATTTATTGAATTGTTTTAAATAAATGGTGATTGTGATTTTTTTGTTGTGTTGTTTTATTTCTTTTTTGTGTGTGTAAGGAGGTAGATAGTTTTTTTTTTGTTGTACTTATGTGAAATTGTTTTAGTAAGATTTGGTATGAATAAGACATTTCATGTGGATATCGTTTTCAAAAAACAATAAATAATAGGTACCCACATGCCGCCGACTTAATATTAGTGTTACCTACATAGAAATAAATTACTTTTCAAAATCTTACATCAATACTAAAATATGTTTCATCTTAATTCCAACCGCTTTATCAAAATCAGTCCAGCTGTTTCGGCGTAAAAGTGCAATACGGGTTTCGAAGTAAAAAAAGTCAGTTTTTATTAGCAAAATATCATTCAATTTATTGTTAAAATTGGTGTTAAAATAAGTAATTTACACAGATATACCTACCTACATAACAATTATATAAAACCTACTTTAAAATACCCACTTAATAAATTATTAAAACTAAGTACAATATAAAACAAAAGAACTAATCAACTACTACATTTTAAATTGAATAATTAAAGTGCCATGAAACCCAAGCACGAATGGGCTGGTTCGACCGGGGTAATACCATGGCCTCACAGAAAATCAGCGTGAAACAACCAGAATGTTGTATTCCGGCGTGTGAGGTTAACGGACCCTTTATCTCACCTCATTTCTAAATTCCCAAAAAGTAGGCAACGCACTTATAACTACTATGGTGTTGCGGGTGTGTCCACGGGTAGGAAGAGTATTTCAAACTAGTCTAGTGTTATCGAAGCCTATTTTAATAAAGAAACCGAATCTTTCTTCTTTATACATTTTGAGTAAACGCATCACCTGATGGTAAGCAATCAGCGCCGCCCATGGACACCGGCAACACTAAAGTTACGAGTGCGTTTGCCAACGTTTTAGGGATAAGGGTTTCGGTATTTAAGGTATTGAAAGGGATGGGGGGCCTCCGGTAACCTCACTCACTTCCCACCAATTCGTGCCGAAGCTTGGCTCTCATTTCTATAGTATATTAATATAATATTCTTTACTGGAACAAAAACACATATACAAAATTATTTGCGTACGTAAATAACTACACTAGTTAGATAACTGTGTTGCAGCTATTAACGCCCACCTCCAGGAAAGACAATGCGTTCCAAATTCAGATATTAAGCAATGAAAATTAACAGATATTAATACTATCAATAAACCCCTAAATTACTAAGCATATGTGTTAATATTATTTGATGAACATCCCTGAATACTGTTCGCACGTTGTCTGTGTCTGTAGCCGTTGTGAAGTGGAAGTAACATTCTCTGGGCCGCCGCGCCTCGGCAATAACGAAACGCTCAGCTGACGCGTCTAAGGCCCGGCGTTCCCGCTTTTTTGTTATCAAATCCTGGAAAAAATGAGGTTGTAATTAATCATGGAAGTTTATAAAGATAAATATACATACCTACAGACTGGCTTTCTAGACATGAGTTTTGACATGACATATCTATACTTAATAATATTATAAAGTAAAAAAAATTGTAAGTTTGTATGTAGGGGGTAATGTTTGGAACCGCTCGTCCGATTGCCAAAATTCTTACACTGATATAGCTACAATATTTCTGAGTGCTATAGGCTGTGAGTTTAAGAGTGCTAGTGAGAGTAGTTAGTACATTATAAAATACTAGCTAGGTACTCTCACGCGGTTTCACCCGCTACTCGGCTCCGTTTGATCGTAGCGTGATGTTTTATAGTCTATAGCACTCAGGAACATGGTACAATGTTCCTGAGTGCTCTATCAGTGAAAGAATTTTTTCAATCCGACCAATTTTACCTATTTAGGTATATTATTAGTATAGAAGTATAGAAAAGCACGCAAGATAACTTATAAATTACTTCTAGTATAGAAGTATAGAAAATAAACTAATTATAAAGTTAGGTTTCATTTCTGTAACAATTGATGCACTGAAACTGCTAAAATTGGCTTCCACATTGGCCAACGATCTGTTAGTTTCCAACTAGTCAAATTCAATAGGTTATAGGCACTTTTAATAAAATCTCAAAAATTTTTCGGCTTTGGAAACTACCTACGTACCTATTTATTAAGATATAAGCAAGTAATTTCTTGGGTGGTAAAAAACAAATTATTTGGACTAGATATTCAAAGCAAAAAAATTAATAAAAAAAACAATCGCCTTCTCAAAAATTATTGTCCACAAAAATAAATGACAAAAACATAATGACATGAAAGATTGCTATAATGCGACGCTGCATAGATCGATAACTAATTATTTACGAATGTAAGGTATTTAGATAAAAACCGCAAAGATTTTACGACGCGACGTATGGTACATATGGAATATGGAAAAGGGACAGCTAACGCCATCTAGTAGCGTCACGAGTAACTAAACATATTTTTAATGTCTAAAAAGTTTGATATAGGTACCTTATTAGCAATTCATAAAGTTGCTCTTCATTTTTGTTTGTTTTTACCAAATAAAAAATGATAAATATTAAAAAAAAATGATTGTAGCAATATTTACCAAAATTTAAAATATTTTACCAAAGAGATAGACTTTTTTCCCGTCATAAAAAGAACTTACCACAAACAAACTCCTAATAAATAGCTTAGTTCTTGTATACTCGTCGCCAGCGGCCTCAAAGTTGTTGTAATTGGGGAAGTAAGGAGCAATACTGCGACCTTGAGCCACCTTGCTTTCTAATAGATCTTGTTTGTTCAGAAACAGGATTAGGCCAGCTTCTAGGAGGAATCTGGAAAAAGATTGTTATTTATTATTATAACAAAGTCAAAGTTAAAATGGTACTGCAAAAGTGTACAATGTTGATCTTATTTTATTGGTAGTGTTGGTATTGTTTCAAGAACTTTTTATAAGCATAGTAATAATACCTACTTGTATCATCCTTATTTAATTTACAAATTTTTTTACAGGAACGGAGCCTATTCGAAGGAAATAAAAAAAACATTATTTTCCTCTAAATTGCTACTTAAAAAACAACAGGCACTTTTGCATAACATTTTTAAAGGTTTATTATGTAGATAAAAAAATAAAACAAAAAAATATGCACCCTACAAGTGACGAAGAAAGACAAGTGAAGAAAGTTCTTGAAAAAAAGGTGATATCACGGCCATCTAGAATACAGGCGAGAAATAACGCTTGGGTTAAAGTTTCTGAGTGACATTCCCGCCAAGTTTGCATTCCTTATGAAAAATAACAATTCTCCGAACTGCACAGTGTGCAATAAAATTGAAGATGGTACAACATTTGCTGATGGATTGTTGTGTCCGGAACGAATGTGAACGTGAATTAATCTTGAGAGAACTAAAACTTAATAGACTAGATGAAGGCTTTCCACAGTCAATACTTTCAACACAATGTTCAGACACAACCAAAAATTTTTGCAATTTAATTACCATACTACCAGAGTGATTCATGTTCTTGTCTTCATTTTTTTTCTCTTTTAATAATATTATATTTGTAAGAAAATAATAAAAATATGATTTGATTTTATATAAGGGTATGATAGGGATAGATAGATGTCATATCAGAAATAAAAATCCCTTAAAAAATTTAGAAAAAAAAAGAGATCCCCAACCCCAACACCAAACTCCCCGTTCTTAAATCCCTAATAGAAAACCCAACAAGAGGCAACGTCCTTGTAGTAACTCCTTTGGTATTACGAGCATCCATGGGCGGCGCCGATTGCTTACCACCAGGTAATCAATATACTCGCTTACAAAACTATACCATAATAAAATGGTGGTGTGCTTTACCTGCTTTGCCAGACATCTTCAAACAACGCGAGGGCCTCCTTAAGCCTGTTCTGAGTGGCATCCTCACGCAGAGTCTGATCGAAGTCACTGCACGCCACAAGGAACCAGATCGCGTTGATACCTTCGAATACCTGGACATTCAAGAGGATTATTTATGTGGGAGAACCATGCTTCAGCACGAATGGGTCGGTTCGACAGGAGTGATACCATGGCCTCACGGAAAACTGGCGTGAAATAATCACAGCGTTGTGTTTTGGAGCATCAATCCTTCCTCTCCTCCATACCTCTCAAGTCATACCTAAAACCTATGAAATGAGAAATCTTAATCCCCAAAAGATCGGCAACGCACTTGTAGTAGATCCTTTGGTGTTGTGTGTCCATGGACAGAGATTGCTTACCATTAGGTAATCTGTCGGCTCGTTTGTCGACCAAATCCACATAAAACTAGGTAGGCGTACTTTTTACCAGTTTTTTTAGGTATATGAATTTAGTTCATAACTAGATTTTGTTGTAAGCTAGGGACCTTAGGTTAGAGATATTATTCGTCTGGCTACGGTGGACATCCCTATAGCCTTTTCAAACATTCTTCCGTCGCGTTTTTCTTAGTACATTTTGTTTTTTTTTTATTCACTTTATCCCTTTTCAACTAAATTAGTATCGTTCAATACTTCGTCTATTAAATAATTTGCATTATTTATTGAAAAGACAGTTTTAAAAACAGAGACTTAAAAAAAACCGAGGTAGCCATGGTTAGTAGTTATAAATTTATAATATTTGCCGCTAGATGGTGTGAAACCAACAAACAGCCGTCACATTCCGAACTGCGAATGGTAAAAAAAATTTCTTTGATGTTGTCTTATATCCATACCTGTATCCATTTCTTTCTTTCCCCCCTCTGACCTCCAACGTCGAACATCCAAAACTCCTGCACGCCACCATGCATTGATTTTGGCACCTAAATATTAGAAAATAGATTTTCATTCGTTTTGGGAATACAAATAATACCTGCTCAAAAATTAGGCGTAAATTCAGTGTTAGGTAAAATTAATTATGTAACTGTTCTGTAGAACTAGTAATGTATGTATCTCTGTATATATTAGTTTATATTACTATGTAGGTATTAGTTATACTTTTATTATTATTTCTCTTTTTCCATTTCCTTTACAAAGGTAATATTTTCTTTAGGTAACTTACCGGAGGCCCAATCCTTCCCCGCCCCCAATCCCTCCTCAATCCCTAAATCTCCAAATCCCTAATCCCCAAAAGGTCGGCAACGCACTCGTAACTCCTCCGTTGCGGGTGTCCATGAGCGGCGCTCTGATTGCTTACCATCAGGTAATCCGTCTGTTTGTTTGCCGACCAATTACATAAAAAAGGGTAACTATTTTTCGCTGATTTCTCTATTTGACCCTAACATTCACTAGTAGAGACTGCCATATGGTATTAAGTCCGCCTTATGTAAAGACAAGAAGTCTTTCATCAGATCATATTGTGTAAATTGAATCCTAAATAAATAGTTCTCAAGAAAGGATTTTTTTCCTCTTTAAATTTCTAGACTATAAAGCAGTATATACTCACATACTAAATAATGAATAGGTATTTGGCAGGCCAGTGATTCTTTATTTAGTGGCACGCGCGAATATTGTGGACTACCCGATCGAATGAAAAAACAATATTTGGTGTAAGATTGTAATGGGTTTATTGATCAACGTGTAAAAATGTATGAAATTATTTATTTACCTTAACTTTAAATTCAATCTTCTGTATACCAGTAGTTTTCTGTCGACACCTCAATATGTCTGCGTCTGACGGTATATAATCAGGTTTTTCAATAAGATCTATTCTATCTAAGAAACTGAAAAAAATTAGAGGAATTAAATAAAACGCTATGTTATAGTGACATCTGTTATTATAAAATAGAACTATGTTTTGTTTAAATGTTTTGTCTCTCTGTCAACAGATGGCAGCGGTATATACATTTATTTACTGTTGCGGTAAAACATTGAATTAGGAGTTTTCTTTAACAGACTATATTTTTGGTGATTTCAAAAATTAGTTAGAATTTTAATAACCTATTCTTATATTTATTGAAAAATGATTTAAAATTAAACTTACTATTCAGCGCTGTCTATTAGTTGATATTCATTTGATCGTCTAAAGCATTCTCTAACACCACCGTCTCGCCATAACGTTCTTACGTGGTCAAAATATTCCTATAAAGAGAGTAACAGTTATAACAAAACCAAGAAAATAAATAAGAAAATATAATTTAGGTAATAATTTTAATTTATAGTGTTACCGGAACGCCTTTTATTTTATTATGTGGTAGACAAAGGTATTTAAATGAAATAAAAAAAAGAATTTATATTGCAAATCAAATACATTCCAAATTTCCACATTATGTAGGTACCCTGGGCCCAATTCCAACCTTAATGTTATTACTGAAACACTGAAAAAACTTCAGTTATTTTTTACTTTACCTCGACTACCCTAGGTCAGTAGTCGCACATACAACCATCAACACACAGACAGAACAACGAAGACCCTACAAACACGTCCGCTAGGTGGCGCTGCACCGAGCATGACGTAAAAGTAGACGCGCCGCATTTAAATTTCTTTTAAAAATAATAGTAGTGCATAAAAGTTAATGAAGACCAAGTACCTCGACAAATTAACAACTAATTACCAAGTGCAAGTGTTATCCAAGTATAAAACTCATAAATAGTGCAGTTTTAACAACATAAACTCGCTACTCATAGCCGACCTAAAAGTCAAGAAACAAATTTAATTTTGTATATAAACTTATTATTGTGTTTAAAATAACTAGTAAATAACCAAAACTAATAACAATAACAATTAGAATGTGTGTAAAAGTGCAAAAAAGTGATTAACAGTGATTTGAAAAATAAAAACATCAACCGCCAAAACAGAAAATAAACAAAAAGGATATTGACCCTCTATATTTCTTAAATAAAACTTTCTCTTATCAATACTCTAATTTTGTCAAGTAATAATATGTTCGAGTGGCTGAATGCACATGACTTGTACTTATACTACGAGCACGTGTGAGTAGACGCGAGTTCGAAACCCAGCAAAGACCGTTCACTTTTTGTACGTTTTATAAACAGATTTATTTGTCAAAAATATTAGTCTGTTTCTCCTTGGTAAAATACCTCTAGAAAAACAAATTTCGAAGAAAAAGTAGTTGATTTTAAAAGGAACAAAACTCAACAACTACCACAAGATGGCGTCACTAGTACGATGTTATAAATGTAAAAAAATGGTAAATATAAAGAAAACAGCACTTTGTTCCGCCTGCGATAATCGTTATGAGTTAGATTGTGATGGTTACCCCGAAGCAACGTACAAACTCAAAGATCCTGAAGGTAAAAAAAACTGGAGATGCAGAGCTTGCATTAGAAACAAGAGATATAACAATGGTGACGTCATCGAGGCATCCAACGTGACCTTGCGTAAAAAACTAACAATAAAACCATCATCACCGACTGAACTATTACATAGCACAAAGGTGCAACGATGCCTAGCACCCAAACCCAATAGCGCACCCAACAGCACATCATTGTTTGATTCGCAAGTACTTAACGACTGTGAAACATCAGATGAATCCTACACTACTCCCAATAAACTGTCAAGAAGTATGGACGGAACAATCTCAGATCTTATCTCTATCTCTGATATGAAGGAAACTATAAATCAACTCACAAACAAGCTTCAAAGTACAGAAAACGAAATGGAAAACATTTCGTTAGAAAACCAGGACCTGCATAAACAAATTAATAAATTAACTATAGAAATTACCACTTTAAAATCCCTATGTCATTCTTCATTATATGAAAGTCCTGTTACTAACAACAAGAAAATAAAACATGTTCCCTCAAAGCAAAACATGTGTTCAACCCCGTCTTCTCCAGTATCATCAAGAAGGAGCACCAAAAGTAACGACAATGAAATAGTACTAGGATTGAAACAGAAAATTCTATCCTTGGAACAGCAATTAGAGGCTGCTCAAAAGGAAATCACCGCTCTCACTGAACGCATCTATTTAATAACTACTACACCAGTGCCGCCGCCGCCGGGAACTACACTGGTGACGCCGCCGCCGGGAACTACACTGGTGACGCCGCCGCCGCCGGGAACTACACTGGTGACGCCGCCGCCGGGAAATACACCGGTGACGCCGCCGCTGCGTCTTCGGTCTCCGAAGCACAAAATACACATGATAAGTAGCGAAATCTCAAATAGGTTATATAATATTATTGAAAAGGCTCATTTACATAATAGTGAAATATGTCACTACCGTATGCCTAAATGTGGTCTGAAGGTTTTACTGGACGGTATTGATAAAAAAGTAGAAAACTTCACATACTCTGACTTTTGTATTATTTATATTGGTGAAGAGGATTTCCGTAGAACACAAAATTATATAAATCTTGTTACATTTATCCGCGAAATACTTATGCCATTGCAACACACTAATTTTATTATATGCCTACCGACATTTAAATATATGGAGCACACAAATGTAATGTTTAATAGCCGAGTGGATACCTTTAACAACTTGCTATGTTTGGATGTGGAAACATATAATTATGCGTATGTTTTAGACTCCAATTATAATTTGCCTTACACTCATGATACATACAATTTATTTGGAAATCTTAATTATAAGGGCATAAGAGTTGTGATATCAGATCTAGTAGATCTTATTTTGTATGTAAGCACATTGACAATAGATCAAATGGAAGCTGACTGCTCCCAAAAAGCTCAATCGCTTTGTTTCTCAAACACCCAAACACAAGAGGAATCTCGTTTTTTTCTATAATTACCTCAATGTTCTGCATCAAAACATTGCAGGTCTAATTAATAAATCGGATGCCCTGTTAGTGAGATTAGAAGAGCTGTCACATAAAGGAATAAACGTAGATGTCATCTGTATTACAGAACATTTTGTAGAATCGGGTTATGAATATTTACTAAACATACCCAATTATTGTCTAGCAGCCCACTTCTCAAGAAATGTAAAGCGGGGGGGCACATGTATTTTTGTTAGGGTGGGTTATGTGTACAAAGAGATATCTGATATATCAAAACAGTCCGTTTCAGGAGTGTTCGAGTGTTGTGCAATAGAAATGATACCGCACAATATAATTATTATTTGTATTTACAGGGTACCTAAGCAAAATTATTGCGTATTCTATGAAAAGCTACATAACATATTAAAAAAAATTAATTTTGCTAAGAAGAAAGTAATCATAACAGGCGATTTTAATATTGATGTGTTAAAGAAAAACAAAATTGCCCTAGAACTAGAATCTTTTCTTTTACAGTATAATTTAAAGTTAGCACTTTACATGCCCACTAGACTAAGCAGCAGTACGTGCATTGATAACTTTGCTCACAACTTTCAAAAGGGATGTAAAGCACAAGTAATCGATTTGGTTCTTTCTGACCACACATCACAATTACTTAAAATTCCCACTAAAAAAACTAGTCTGCTTAAATCCTGGAAAATTGAAAAACAAGAAATCTCCCGCGAAAATTTAATAAAATTTAAATCTTGTTTGGAATGTCTATGGTTTTCACAAGTGTTCAACACAAATGATGCAAACGAATCTTATGACAACTTTATGGAAGATTTTTTGCTTCTATATAAACTATGTTTTCCTAATAAAATCATAACTGTTAAATGTAACAAACGGGTAAAATGGATTTCTCACGGCATTAAATATTGCAGTCAAAAACAAAGGCAGTTGCTTTGGACGTACCGTTTCAACCCTAATTACAAAAACAAACAGATTTTAAAAAATTACACTAAGTTGTATAAAAGAATAATGAAGCTAACGCAAAAAGCACAGAATAACTATTATATTAATACATCCGACAATAAGGCTAAAGCTGCCTGGCAAATAATTAATAACTCCAAATCGTGTTTCCCAGAAGAGTCCATATTAAAAATAAAAATAAATGATTTTATCATTGAAAATCCTACAGACATTGCAAATGAATTTAACAAATATTTTATTGATGACGTTGAAAGTAATATTAGAAATGGCATTCCACCAAGTCATAAATCAAATTCTTCTATTACAACATCACAATCATTGTTCATGTCGCCTGTATCAAACCAAGACATAAGTAAAACAATTAATAGTCTAAAAAATACAAGTACTGTTGGTTACGATGGTGTATCCACTAAAGTAATTAAATATGTAAAGGACGTAATAGCGCCACCACTGACTCACATAATTAATTTGTGTATTACTGAGGGCGTATTCCCAAATAGTCTGAAAAGTGTACTTATTAAACCATTGCACAAAAGAGATGATAAAACAAATATTAAAAACTATAGGCCAATTGCAAAAATACCAATATTATCAAAAGTAATAGAGAAAATAATTTATCAGTCTCTTTACGAATATCTTGAAAAGTATAAATTATTCTGTAACGAACAAAAGGGATTTAGGAAAAATACTACAATTAATATGGCAATTTTTGAACTAATATCTAGAATCATATCATCAGTAGATAAAAGAAATCCCATTTGCGCAATCTACACAGACATGACTAAGGCATTTGACTTTGTAAACCATAAGATTTTACTAAAAAAACTTGATAGCTACGGTATCAGAGGAAATGTATTGAAACTAGTAGAATCGTATCTCACTGACAGATATCAGTGCACAGAGGTTACTAGAATTTGTCCTAAGACTAAACTGGTTACAACCTACAAATCTAAACCAAGACGTATAAATTATGGCGTGCCGCAAGGCAGCGTCTTGGGGCCGCTGCTATTTTTGATATACATCAATGATTTTCCTAAAGTCACACGCCAAAAAATGGTCCTCTTCGCAGACGACAGTACTGCTATAATTGAATGTAACAATCCACATACTTACCAAAATGATATTAATAATTCCCTTTCTGAAATCATTGACTGGCTGAATAACAATAATTTAATTATTAATCTAAATAAGACAAAAGTAATGCACTTTTATCAGCGACGAGAAAACCCAACTTTAAGTGTCTCATACAAGTGTAACGAAATAGAAGAAGTCAGTCATATCAAGTTCTTGGGTATAACGATTGACAATAAACTCACTTGGAAGCCTCATACTGAAGAATTATGTAAACGACTTAGCCAATCAGCATATGCGCTTTCCCAGTTGTCGAAAAAAGTAAATATTGAGACCTTATTAACAGCATATCATGGACTAGTTTGTTCAGTTTTACGATATGGGCTTGTTTTTTGGGGGCAGTCCGCTAATAGAGATCTAGTTTTCAAAATGCAAAAGCGCTGCATAAGGGCAATGTGTAATATTAAAATAACTGATAGTTGTGTACCTTTTTTCAAATCCCTAAAACTACTCACACTGCCATCATTGTACATTCTAGAAACAGCGCTATTTGTAAAAACTAATTTACATCTGTTTGTTAAATTATCAGACGTCAGAAAAACTCCTATGCGTACTAAATACTTAAATCAATTATGTCACACAAAATGTAAAACGGCTTTAATGTCTAGAAGTTTCTTTGGTATTGCTCCTAGAATTTATAATAAAATACCAGATAAAATAAAACAATTACCTGTCCACAAATTTAAGAAAACATTGCAAAAAATTTTAATTGACAAATGTTATTACACAATTGACGATTTCTTAAATGATTAAATTCCTGCCTACAATGTTATTTTTATTATCTTCCGTATTTACTAACTTTATTAGTTTTTTAATTGTGACATTTTTTAATTATGACATTTTGTTAAATAGTAACATGTTTATTTCTTATTGTAAGCCACAAAAATATCTTAACTTAAACTGCAAAATATATTTGTATGTCTTAGCATAGACAAAACATAGCGCACTGTAATTTACCTTTAAGATCTGTATTTTTGTTACCTACCTATGTTTTACAAATAATAAATGATTGATTGATTGATTGATTGATTGATAGGGAATATTGGTTAAAAAGGTTAATACTTACTTCTGAATATTTAGTGGGTCCCTCGGGTCCCAGTTTTAAGATATAGTCTCTTGAGTATTCATTCTTTGGATTTTGCAGTGGAATGTTCAGGACAATCATATTGTCTACGATATCGTGGATAGATTCATGGATGTTGTGTCGAATTAGATTTGCTTTCTCTGCCCGTTCGCTGGAAATAGATGTATTTGTGTTAGGACGGCATCAAGCAATCGTTATGAACGCCCATGGGTACCTGCAGCCCCAGAAGAGTACCATGAGCTTTGCTAGCATTTTGGGGATAAGTGTTTCGAAGATTTGGGGATTGGGGAGGAGGGGAAAAAGCATTGGAAATCTAATCCTCCGAATCGATATTTAAGGATTTTATAAACCTAATTAGACCTCATTAATTGTTAACTTACATTTGAAGCGTTCCAGAGGCTAAGTTCCTCAAGCTTGAAGGTGCGGGTTAGAAACCTATCAAGTACCAATGTGACTTTTTCCGAGTTATATGTAAGTAGGTACTTTCTATGATTATTAAGACACCGAATCTGACATACGGTGAAGGGAAACATCGTGAAGAAACCTGGGCTTATAATTTCTAATTATAAGTTTGAAATCGCCAATCCGCCTTGAGTAATAAAAGGCCTTTGCTCAGCGGTGGACACTTATAGGTTGGTGATGTGATTTGATAATTTCGTGTATAGCAGCTGATATTATAGTTTCTTATACAGAAACTAAAAGTATTAGATGCTACCAATTAGCCAGTTCCCTAAGAAGAACTCACCTAGCGCAGAAACCTTGTACGTGTAAAATTTTCATTTGTTTTATAATTGTTGTTTTACCACTCTCACCAGTACCCAGTAACAACAGCTTTATAGCCTGAAAAAGGAATTATATTCATTTATTCCATTTGGGTTATTTATTTCACTAATAAAAACATAAATACTATTTAATAGGACAGGCAATTATGTTAGAATAATGAATTAATGTCGTGGTGGCTCGGAGGTTAATGAGCCCGCTTCTCATGCATGAAGGGTTCGAAACCTGGCAAGTACCAATGTGACTTTTTCAGAGTTATATGTACTTTCTATGATTATTTAGACACCACTGACATACGGTGAAGGTAAACATCGTGAGGAAACCTGGACTTTTAATTTCTAATTATAAGTTTGAAATCGCCAACCCGCATTGAGCAAGCGTTTGCTCAGCAGTGGTCATTTATAGGCTGATGATGATGATGATGATGAATTAGGTTAGATAATAAAACTTCCGTTATTGAATGAGTTCTTTAACCATTTAATATTTTATGAAATCAGAAGTGAATTTAATCTGCACCATATGTGACTAAGAAAAATAGCTTTGACGTTCAAAAGTGCCTGTAAAGGTCTAATTGGAATAAATGATTTTTGACTTTGACTTTTTGACTTTGATAGCCATTTCAAATTGATCTCTATGATAACTATACTTACTTGATTATAGGATTTGATCCACTGTTTGATCTCGCGGTCGATCTGTTTAGAATGCTCCTCCACTTCATCTCGTGCACCCATGCAAGGTAACCAAACCATTGTGCTTTCATATAATGTTTCTGTATCTGGACTACAAAAATCTGATTGTAAAATGAATTATTTATTTTGTATCTGTCTGACCGAAAATCTCGTTGGATCAAATCCAAGCCGGGCGAAGTGGTCTTTGATTTTTAGAATCTGAAACAAACAATTTTGTTACTGTAGTTAGTGCAGATAGGTACAGTGTATTATAAATTTTTTACATTGAAATATACATCTTTCAATTTCCTTTTCTCAAATTTCCTTATGTTTATCGATTCAAATGAATAGAATCTTAGTTTGACGTCCACAGCTTAAAATTATAAGTTAATAAGATAATTTTTTGATGTTATCTTTGAGCTAACAGTAGCTACCGTGTTTAAGCATGTGATTAGATTAAAATCTTTGATAAGGATCAAGATTAAAATAGTCCATTCACGTTAATATTGTACTTTTTAAGAAATTGCGTAAATTAGTACCTAGCATGCAAGGGAGTTTTGAGTTATTAATGCAAAATATATCTATGGTACATCATTGTCATCGAAACAACTATATTTGTATACCTAAAAGGCCAAAAAAGACGGACCTATGTAACCCTATTGACCACCTTGCATGCTACGTATGTAAACCCATGTTTTCGACAAATAAAATTTCTTGTATCTTGTATAAAAAATATAAAATATAAAATTTCTTGTGTCTGGTTATTGCAATATTATAAAATAAATCGGGTAAGATCTTATTATAGTAGATCAGTTGAAACCTATTTTTTTCTTGGCTGAGACTGATACCAAAGACATAGTAAATGTGAAGATAGTATTGGTAGGTACAACATATTATTATGTGCCTAGAAGTTGCGGTACCTAAGCGACTTTTGAAATTGCAGTTATATGAACAAAAAAAAAAGAAAATATTTTATATTGAATTTGTGTCCAAGACTAAATTTCAAAACAAAAATAATGATGCCGTGTCTAAATTGTCTAGACTGGCCGAGAATTGTTATTGTAAACTGTTCCTTAATATAAACATTACACGTTTCTAAGTACTGTATTCTTATCAAACTAAAGATTCAAGTATCGATATGAAAAACTAACATTTAAAATGTTTTAGTGGTATCCTAAGTCAGATAATAATCGTTTGTGGGCCTATTAATTGATACCTATCATCAAAAACTATTTGCAATAAACAAATAACAACTATAAGGTACACATTACAGGTTCCGTTTTTGCTTGTTTACATTATTTAGGTATTTAGATAGAGAATCTTTTTGTAAATTCATAGTGATTGATAGTTTTATGTCATTAATTAATTGTATTGTAATAAACGTTGCCTTATTGGTCGTATCTATCTAACACTCAAAACTAAAATTAAAATCAAATTCCTAGTTGAATTAAACAGGCATATTCAAATACATTAAATATTCAAAGCACATGCGCTAATAGGGATATTATAAAAAAATATAAGTGCAAGGAAGTTCAAAGAATTTGAAAAAGTGTATTTTTCCATTTTCTTTCATAATCAAGCTTGTTTGACTTTTTTGACTTGTTATTCCCCTACGTTAATGTTTAACCGTAACATAATATTTTAAAAATCGCGGCAATTATGAACAACTATGACAGAAACAAAAAAATAATTCTTTTTCATGGTGCATCTTTACTAGGTACCTATTCAATTGAATAAAAAATACTTACTTAGCTAGTTTATGTAAAACGTCTTTAGTATTTCAAACAATAAAACTAGAAAACTTGTATCTAATGAAAACATAGTTTACCCGCAGAACTCGATGCCCGCAGCGTAGATAATATTTTGATAAGGATATTTTTAAATTATCAGCAAAAAATAAATCAAAACATTAAATGATGACCAAATCATTCAATGAATTATACGTACCGAATAAAAAAATATGATAGATGTTCTTGTAAAAAACACTTTTTCAAAACTTTTTGACAACAAAAATGTCACTAACCTTAAAAAAAAAGTTTTTGACAAGATGGCGTTCCCACCAAATCACAGTACTCAACTAAATATGATTTTTTTATCAAAATTAATATCATTTCTTTGATATCTTTATGTTATCAGTAAGTTATAATGTAAAATAATCGATGTTGATTAAATAGTGTCTATGTATAGCGTTACAATTTTTTGATTTACGATTCGGTTTAAATTTGTCATTATTATTAAAATTACCTTTTTCTAGATTTGATTATTGTTACTCTATCTATACGTAAAATTTCGGTAAGATATTGCAATTTAAATGTAGGATAACCAAGTATAATTTTATAAATCAAGTATAATGTTATGAATGAAAAGTGTAATCACATTCCCAAGTCGAGTCGGCGATACGGGGTTAGCGTAATAAGATACCCCGGCCTCGACCTTAAGCAGGAGCAGGAACGGGTGTGTTTTTAAAGAGTCTAACAATGCCCTCTGGATTCACCCTGGGCGAAAGAAGTGATTAGGTGATTATCCCTTCACAAAAAAATACCCGAATTCTAATTAGGTAGGTTATCTCCTTTAAAATTTCACTGTTATAATAATGCATAGATAAATTACCTAATTCTTAAGTACTGACTGTCTGCGCCGTTCCGCGGCACCTGCGTAGATTGCAGCCCATTTCAATAAGGTCAAGTCAATAAAATCTTTCCTCTTTATAATATTTGCACAGAAAAATATCTTACCATATATATGTATAATTCCTGTAATAAATTACTAATAAAATTGTTATATTTTTTACGATAACTATTTATATTATTCCTTCAAATAACAAATAATTTACAGCAAGAAAAAAAAATATGTAAAACATACAAAAAGATGCGATCGCCCCCGGGTGGGCTTGAACCACCAACCTTTCGGTTAACAGCCGAACGCGCTAACCAATTGCGCCACGGAGGCTTATGGCTACCGTGTCGAAATTGCTAACCATTATATATTTACCTATTTATTAATTTATGAAGATTCATTAATCATTAATATGAAAATAGAGTAAAATATACTGTGAGGAGTGCTGACTTTAGTACAAGTAAATTATGTTTACGTAGAATCTGTTTGTAAGTAATAAGAATAAACTACCTAAGTTCAAAAAAATCGCTTTATTTCTTGACAACAATATCATCACGTTTTGCCGGCCTTTTGAGTAAGGCATTTGAGAATTGGGAACAGAAGGTGAGAAGGGGGGATCGAATCTCCAGCACGGAGCAAGTACATGGCTCCGTGGCCACCAGATTCCACTTACGCGGCAAAGCAAAGCACAACTTAAACACTGTGTTTGCTTCATGCCGGTTTTATTTGAGGCCGTGGTAATACGCCGGCTATCTCTAAGGCCGTGGTACCGCTCCGGTCTATATACACTATACAAGGTACTAAAAGAATTTTCATTGGAGATATTTTTAAAGAAAAGTAATTAAACAATTACCAAATGACAAGACCGATAAAGTGTGGGAGAGCCAAACTTCGGCAAGAATGAAGAAGGTCGGCTCGACCGGAGTGATACTACGGCCTCACAGAAAACAGGCGTGAAGCAACACTTACGTTTCGTTTCGTTGTGTGAGTGAGGTTACCGGCGGCCCAATAGCCTTCCCTCCCTCCCCCATCTTCAAACCCATAATAACGCACAATAGGCCGGCAACGCCTTTGCAGGAAGTCCTTTGACGAGTGTCCATTGGCGGCGCTGATTGCTTACCATCAGGTTATTCGTCTGCTCCTTTGCCAATTTATGACATAAAAAAATCGATTGTTTTATTATTTAGTAGCGAACCGGTTCCGTACGGTTTCAAACTGTGGTTTCAAAGCTGATACTTAATTTCTCCACTATTTAATGGATGTTGTATCTGTTTTAGCTTCTTCAATCATTATAAGTAACTAGCTACTCTCACACGGTTTCACCCGCCGCTCGGCTCCATTTTATCGTAGCGTGATGTTTTATAGCCTATACTATAGGCTATAAAATGTTCCTGAGTGCTATAGGCCCATTGTAGCTATTCAGCGATTCCAAAGATTACCCCCTACATACAAACTTACAAGAGGTAAAATTTTACCACTTTATAATATTAGTATAGATAAAACAACCGTGCAAAATCCGTTGCGTAGTTTTAAAGATTTAAGCATACATAGGGATATAGTGTCAGAGAAAGCGACTTTGTTTTATAATATGTAGTAATATAGTAATAACAATTTAGGTTTGTGATATTAAAAAATATACAAGGGATAGCACCCCCAATCCCTACTTATCAGATTTACTTATATTTTTGTCGAAAAAAAACAAAGGAATTCAAATCAATACGTTTAATTATTGAAATAATATTACAACTAAGAAATTACCAGCTAAACAATTGCACTTATAAATAATAAATTTATTTCCTCTGACTTTAAGTACATTTACAAGAACATTTCAGACATTGAAAGCACTTAAAAAAATTATAGAATAAGTTTTTGTCCGTTAGCGCCTTCAGTATTAAGGTAAAAAGTAACGTATGTATTATTCCAGACTATAATCTAACTGTCTGCCAAATTTCATTTAAATCCATTCAGTAGTTTTTACATAAAAAAGTAACGAACATCTATCCATACTTAGAAACATTCGCGTGTATAACTTTTAGTAGGATTTATGAGCTTATTTAGGCCTCCGGTATCCTCACTCACACGGCGAAACACAACGCTGTGGTTGTTATACGCCGGTATTCTGTGAGGCCGTGGTATCACTCCGGTCGAGCCGACCTATGCGTGCCGAAGCCAGCCTCTAACACACTTAAATCTAGTATAACTCACAATAGTTGATAATTCTATTTAATAAAAACTATAAGGGCTGATTTTTCAATGGTTAGATAAAAGTTACCCGGGGAATAATTATGATGCTGTCGCGTCAGAATGTTTGTATAAGACAGTGAGAGCAACAATTTTATTCCTTAGACAACATTTATCTGACTATTGAAAAATCAGCCCTAAATCATATACATTTAAGCTAAAATCTAATATTATTATACTAGGGAAATAAAATAAATTTTGGTAAAACAAATTATAATTATGAATTAAAAAACCTATCAAGGTCGACGAACCCAGCTCATATTTATAAGAAAAACTAAAATTTGACATTTAAAAATAAACAGTTTTTTTTATTATCAATAAAACACATTTTTATATAAAAATAAAAATTCTTAGACTACAATTTTCTCACACTTTAATATTTTTTTACATCTAAAACATCATCAGCCTATAAGTGCCCACTGCTGAGCAAAGACCTCTTTTCACACGGAGAAGGTTTGAGCATTAATCACCACGCTTGCTCAATGCGGGTTGGTGATTTCAAAGTTATAATTAGAAATTTTCCCTCACGATGTTTTCCTTCACCGTATGTCAGTAGTGTCTAAATAATCATAGAAAGTACATATAACTGGAAAAAAGTCACATTGGTACTTGCCAGGATTCGAACCCACAACCTCATGCATGAGAAGCGGGCTACTTAACCTCCGGGCCACCACGACCACCTAAAACATATCTATGATCATTGAAACTGTCAGACAAAGATTTTTTTAACTTTGCCTCTATTGGCTTTCTCCTGTGTAGTGGATGCGTTAACAAAGATACAATTTCACATACACATCATACGCAGACCTGGAACAATAGTGGATCACAAAAGGTCAAGCCCATCACACATTTCACGGCATCCGATTACCCAGCTGACGCGTCAAGGGTACAATCAAATATTGGTGCATCGTGCCTGGTATCGAATGGGTTTCTTACTGCTATTTTTCTTTCAAAGCAAAATGTTGATCCAGTGTCTGATAGCCTCTTGATTCTGATAAAGTTACGGAGCGAATAAATAGCTTCACTAAGAGAACTGACCGACAGTCTAACACCCGGCTTCCGAAAGGTCGATCAATGTTAAAATCAATTGAATCTCTTGTCAAGTCTTGTGATTCGTTGACTGAATTATCAACAACCAATCAGATGACTTGACAAGAGATTTGACAGGAGATTAGTTAATTTTAGTGTTGACAAGCCTTTCAGAAACCGAGTGTGACACTCACTAAGCTTGGTTTGACGTTCAAAAGTGCCTAAGTTGACTGGCAATTTTAACTGTAGGTTCTAAGAAAATCACTCCATCAGCATGGGATCGTCGAGTTGAAGTTGAACCATTTGGTTACCATCAACTAAAACGCCGTCCCGTAACAATAACTGAACGTTCAAATCGCCAAGTTCCTGAAACAGAGAAAGTTTTCATTATCGTCAAATTTTTTGCGCCTGATAGTAAGCAAGATTGGAGGAGTTACGAGTGGCCATCTTAGGGGGGATTTAGGGATATGGGGATGTGAGGTATGCATCGCTACATCATCCTCAAGTCACGCATCGCATTAAAATGAGTTCTATCTCGCTCGCGCGCGCATCTGTCTTTTTTTTATGTAATAGGTCGGCAAACGAGCAGACGGATTACCTGATGGTAAGCAATCAGCGCCGCCCATGGACACTCGCAACGGAGGAGTTACGAGTGCGTTGCCGACTTTTTAGGGATTAGGGATTTGGAGATTTAGGGATTGAGGAGGGATTGGGGAAGGGGAAGGATTGGGCTTCCGGTAACCTCACTCACACGGCGAAACACAACGCAGTGTTTATTTCACGCCGGTTTTCTGTGAGGCCGTGGTATCACTCCGGTCGAGCCGACCCATTCGTGCCGAAGCATGGCTCTCCCACACTTAAAACATGTCTCGTTTCTTTTAGTTAATTGCAGAGTCACGAGAGGCACGTTCTTATTGGACAATCGCGCAACGCTTTCATAGCACTACTGCCACTACGTCAGCCCCCGAGATTTTGTACATAAGCTCAATGTATGAACGGAAAATATAAGGCCCTATTTCTACTCTCGTTTTATGACAACACAAATTACATCGCTGGTACAGAGAGATTGGAGGTCTTTGGGCCAACGACACTATGCACACGGCATACATTAGCGTGATACACACACTAGCAGCTGATGATTACGAGCTTCAATACGGTAGTTTCCAACTAGTCAAATTCAATACTTTTATCCAATTGTCCGAAACTATACTTTTCTATGAAATTTTTATGAAAAACTTAGTTATGACATAGTTTTTTTTTGCGTCAAATAGCTTATATATTTCATAAAACTTAGCTAAAAATATCTAAAATTCAGTGTATCGATCGATCGATGAATAAAAGTATAGTTATTTTTCAATATTTTATTGTATTGAAACGTCGAATTAATTTATTTTGACCTAGGAAACTACCCAATCGTACTTGACATGAATCAGGCATGACCGCGTAGAATTTACATCGTAATGGACATATTTCAAGCATTATGAACGCAAGTAGGTTGAGTTAAGAGTCCCGGTGTGACTTGAAACTAGTCGAGCGTTCCTCGAAAAAGATCATATAATCAAATAATCTATTTTTTTTAATGACGTTCGGTCCCCCACGTAGATGCCGATTTTACAAATTTTTTTACGTAAAAATCTCTGGACTTCCACGAATAATTCAAGACAAAAATTAGCCAAATCGGTGAAGGCATTGTTGAGTTTATAACATTACAACGAAAAGTGGCATTTATTTACATATATATTTGTATCACTCACCTCTCCGCCAACAATGGGGTAAGCAGAGCTGTCGTGTTGCGCATTTTCTCCTCTTTGTAGTATTTTCGGTCGCCGCGGATTTTTAGCGATACCTCGGCCCCGGCGAGCTGGTTGGAATTCATCCACTGAAAGTATTTTTACATTTAAACATTAATATATGGGATGCGATTGTATGTTTTTTTTATACATTTAATTTGTGCTTATTCAGAATGCTTAAGTTAAGCCAGAGTTTAATAAGATTGTGCCATATAATAAAGTTACTAATATGCCATGATGACACGACCGGAGTGAAACCACGGCCTCACAGTTACGCCAGCGTGAAACGAACACAGCGCTATATGTAGCAGCGTGAGTGGTGTTATTGGAGACTTTATGCTTCACCCCATCTCCAATCTCTAAACCCCATTCCTCAAATTCTCTACCTCCAAAAACTTCTTCTCAAATCTAGACCCAAAAAAAACCAACCCCCATGTTACCAATCCCCATTGCCCACAATCCCAAAATCAGTAAGCCTCAAATTGACCCTAGTGTAGTTGAATCTTCTCTGTACACTACACTACTACTCTACACTGTTCTTGAGCGGCGCTGATTGCTTACCATCAGTTAATCCGTCGTTGGTTGAATGACCTATCCTAACTAACTTCAAAAGGCAAA
Source organism: Spodoptera exigua (assembly GCA_902829305.4). Classification (NCBI taxonomy): domain Eukaryota; kingdom Metazoa; phylum Arthropoda; class Insecta; order Lepidoptera; family Noctuidae; genus Spodoptera; species Spodoptera exigua. The sequence continues at coordinate 6,449,141 of LR824628.2, read as the reverse complement.
ACGTACTCGGTGACCATGGGCGGCGCTAATTGCTTACCATCAGGTAATCGGTCTGCTAGTCGACCGCCTATCCAATAAAAAATGGCAATATACGTAGGTATAGCTCAGTAACACCCGATTTGAAAGGCTGATCAACGCTAAAATTAACTAATCTCCTTTTAAATCTGGGTTGCATAAAGCATGATTAATTAACGAATTTGACCATCATGTCATTTGACACAGCTGTCAAATCAACTCAAGAATCGAATGTAAGACAAAGGTACGCACGCATCCTGGCGGGCGTGGGTTTGATGCAGGCGACGTGCGTCCGCGGGACTGTACTCAGAGCTGACAGAGCGCGGGCTGTCGACGGAATCACACTCGACGTACCCTGCAGAGGACCAAAAAACGAATTAAGATTCATTATTTTTATTACAATTAAATATTGCAGTAGTTTAAATAAATTTTATTGACAATAAAAACATTTCACAATGTCGCTTCAAGGGTGAGAGAGCCATGCTTCGGCACGAATGGGTCGTGATACCACGATAACCACGGCCTCACAGAAAACCGGCGTGAAACAACCACACCGTTGTGTTTCACTGTGTGAGTGAGGTTGGCAAACGAGTAGACGGATTACCTGATGGTAAGCAATCAGTGCCGCCCATGGACACCCGCAACAACAGAGAGGATAAGGAGGATTTTGGGGATAAGGGATTGGGGAGAGATTGAAGGAGAGGAAGGATTGGGCCTCCGGTAACCTCACTCACACGGCGAAACAACGCTCAGTTTCACGCCGGTTTTCTGTGAGGCCGTGGTATCGCTCCGGTCGAGCCGACCAATTCGTGCCGAAGCATGACTCTCCTACACTTACACCAGCACAGTTCCACCACGAACGCCCTGAAGTTGGCATTATGGTTCCAGCAAGCACTCAAGCTGCTAATTATGACGATCTTACTTACCTTGGAGAACGACATTTTAGTAATCTCAATAAGCTTGTCATGAGGTACGTTTTGCAATGCAAGGGTCTTCATAATCTCTTCGGAAGTAGGGTTCAGGCCTTCCATCTGAAAGAAGAAGGCGTTCGCTGCAAAATATAGTCAGAAAAAGATAAAAGAAAAAGGATAAAAATGTGCTTTTTGTTTTTAAAGATCCGCGACGCGTACGCTGCTCATGATTAAGGGTCCCGTTGTGAGTTGAAACGAGTCGAGCTTTTCACAGTTCACTCACTTGAGTAAGTCGTTATTTTTAATAAATTTAGGATGTCTGACAATAGTCACTATTCTAAAAATAGTACAAAATATATCAAACGTACAATTTAATTATCTATACTAATATTATAAAGAGGTAAAATTTGTAAGTTTGTATGTTAGGGGTAATCTTTGGAACCGCTGGTCGGATTGGCAAAATTCTTTCACTGATAGATAGCTACAATATTCTTGAGTGCTATAGGCTATAAAGCATCACGCCACGATCAAATGGAGCTGAGCAGCGGGTAAAACCGCGGGAGAGTAGCTAGTTTGTTATATAGGTAGAGTTAATGCCTTAGGCATTTTCTACCAGTCGAGAACAGATGAACCAATGATTGAGGCCAGAAGCAAACAGAATAATTTTAGAATAGTAACTATCCTGAAGTACCTATACATACTATAATTTGTTTAAAATAACGACTTACCTGAATTTACTACTAGACACAACGGGACTCATGAACAGTTCACGGGTTAAATCTCATTCTCTCTATCTCTGTTTCTTTCTCGCTCTACCTCTCTTTCTCTGTTTCTATGTCGCTCTATCTCTCTGTCTCTGTTTCTATCTCGCTCTATCTCTCTTTTTCTCTGTTCTATCTCGCTCTATATCTCTCTTCCTGTTTCTATCTAGCTCTATCTCTCTCTTCCTCTGATTCGATCTCGCTCTTTCTCTCTCTCCCTCTGTTTCTATCTCACTCTATCTCTCTCTTCCTGTTTCTATCTCGCTCTTCCTGTTTCTATCTCGCTCTATCTCTCTCTCCCTCTGTTTCTAACTCGTCCTATCTCTCTCCTCCTATCTCGCTCTTTTTCTCTCTCCCTCTGTTTCTATATCGCTCTCTCACTCTATCTCTCTCTCTCTCTCTCACTCTATCTATCTCTCTCTCTCTCTACAGGTATTTATAAAAAATATAAAAAAGACGAAAGTAGCGTTTACCAATTAATCAAAAGAAGCTTCTTTCCAAGTGGTCTCATGGCTACATTTTTTTTTTAAAGTCAGCATTCTCCTCCCCTAACAGTTCCCAAGTTCGCTTCCCAGTACTGACCTCGACAACAAGGATGGTGGCGGGATGTTTGAGGCGGAGATGCGTGCGCAGGTCGGACCGGATCCGGAACCGCTTGGGGCAGCGGCCGCACGCCCAGGCGCGGACCCCGCTGTGGATCAGACGGTGGTTGCGCATCGCTGTCGACCTGCGGAGGGGGGGGGGGGGGGGAGGTCTTATAAGTGCCCACTGCTGAGCAAAGGCCTCGTCTCACACGGAGAAGGTTTGAGCATTAATCTCCATGCTTGCTCAAGGCAAATTGGCGATTTCCAACTTATTAATAGGTTATGAGTTCAGGTTTTCTCGCAATGTTTTCCTCCATAATAATGTCATATTTTTTATTTTATTTTTTAATATAACGTTGCCCCACACTTGGATTTTCTTGTCTGTTTCTGTGTCGTGGGTACGTTTACAAATTACAAACATACAATAATTCCACATGCACATCACACCCAGACCCGGAACAACAATTTGTGGATCACACAAAAAGTTGTTCCGTGCGGGAATCGAACCCGCGACAGCCAGTTGCCATAGAGATAATAGTTTGAGAATGCAAAACGCACGTCAGATCTGCATCGCCCCTTATGAGAATAAGAAGGCAATTTTGTTGAGAGGGGAATATCATCGAATTATTTGAGGGAGATATATGTCAGACTCTAACTGATTAAAAAACCATCCCGTACCTAAAAATACGTAAAAAAATCAAGAATCGAATCCACGAAACGTTGGACAGCAGCCAGTTATCTAACCACCCTTGTTCTGACCTTTATTTATTTAAACTTTATGCAGCAAAAAATTACATAGTCGGATGTAATTTCGTAGGTAATGTATATTTAATTGTAATTTTATAGGTAATATTATCGAGTCTGCGGACTCTGCGGACGGCGAACAAGGGTAGCTCGCCGCCCGACCAGAATCAGACCCGAGCGTACGGCGCGTAGCGTTCCGCGCGCGACTCAAAGAGCCAATAGACCGCCACAGACGGGGCCCTATAGGGCTGATGTTTAGCCGGGGTGGAGGGGTAAGCGCAAAATTTAACGGTCCTCGGCCGGAGCAGCAGGTACGGCGGGGATTTTAGTCAAAGTCTGACACTCTCTCTCGCCTTACCCTGGGCGGGAGAAGTCAGTGGATGATTTTCCACTGACAAAAAAATCCATGATATTATAAGTAAAAAGGTGTAGATAGGTCATTAGCGCTCAGCAAGTGATACAATAAAATGTGACTAATAAGCCACACTTTTTCCATATTTGTCTCTTTTTCACTCGCGATTATTGAATCATGCCATCCCACTTTGACGTCTAAACATACTAATTGTTCATGTGTGTATCAGTGTGTTGTTTTTAAAAATCGAATTTTGTTTAGGTAACCTATCTACACCATCTTACTTATAATATCATTGGCCTAAGGCCTTACCTTCTGAAGGCGACTCCACAAACATCACAAGGGAAGGGTCTCTCCCCGGTGTGGACCCTGAGATGTTCGTTCCTCATGGACAAGGTCCGGAAACCATGTCCACAGACGGGGCACGCGTGGGGACGCCGGGGGCAGGATGAGGGCTCCGTCGGACAAGAAGTACTGGATTCCCCTTCTTTACCGTGAACTTCTCTGTTGAAGAGTTGAAATAGGTAAGTGACTTCTTTCATAGCACTTTTCGTTTTAAAATTACAATTTTTTTTCTTATGTGATAGATCACCCACCAAACTAGCTGACTGATTACTTGAAGGAGGGGAAGAATTGGGTCTCCGGTAACCTCAATCACAAGGCGAAACCTAACGCTGTGGTTGTTTCACGCCGGTATTCTGTGAGGCCGTGGTATCACTCCGTTGCGGGTGTCTATGGGGGGCGCTGATTGCTTACCATCGGGTAATCCGTCTGCTCATTTACCGACCTATTATTACATTACATTAAAAAATGCATAATTATATACTCAGGTCAAAAAACGGATGGGTGAGCGTGACTTACTTGATATGTTTGTGTAGGTCCGCTGTGTGAGTGAAGGTAGCGTGGCAATGGGTACACGCGCCACTTCCCTGGTTCGACTCCTCGTTGCTGTACGGACCTGAGTTTTAGAACGATATAACTTAATATCATCATATCGTTTTTTTTTTCTTCAAAGTCAGTCAAAATCATTTATTCAATGAGACCCTAAGTCACTTTTGACAAAGCTTAAAGATAAAAAGTGTCTGTCCTCTAGTGAAGCTATTTGCTCGTTCTAAAGTGTAGATACTTATGAAGGAGAACGAGCAAGAAACTCCATGGTTACTCTTTTTCAATCAGTTACAAATACCGATTCTTTATTACATCTTAAATCCTAAAGTTACGCCGTTTTTTTTAAACGTTGCCCCACACTGGGACTTTTTCTGTGTAATCCACTAGGATGCGCTAAAATTTCACATACATATCACACTCAGACACGGAACAACAATTTGTTGATCACACAGAGTTGTTTCGGGCGGGAATTGAAGGCGCGATAGCTTGCGCGGCAGCCGGTTGACCAGCCATCGCACCAACTGTGCAGTCCAACACAAGTTCACGGCCACAGTGGCCGGCGTGACTCAACGAAAGCGTAGTGTTACGCCGTGGCAGTGAGGTTACCGGACCCGTGCAAACGAGCAAATGGATTACCTAATGGTAAGCAATCGGTGCCGTTCATGGACACTAGAATTCTTCACTAAAATATAAATTCTTCAAATGACTTCTCTCACCCAGCGTAAGGCAGAGAGAGAGTGTCAGACCCTTACTGACTTAAAACGCCCCCGTTCCTTCTCCTGCTCTGGGCCGAGGCTGCGGTGCCTCATTGCGCATGGGCCACAACCCTGGCTGTGCAAACGAACGCTATTATGTACCATGGCCCAGCTAGACGCAGGAGAAGAAACGGGGGGTGTTTAATCAGTAAGAGTCTGACACTCTCACAGTCTGACCTCTCCTCTCAACAAGGGCGGGAGAAGATAGTTGACGATTTTCCTCCCTCAAAAAATACACTTATAACTCGTTGCTCCATGGGCAGCGCTGATTGCTTACCATCAGACAAATAACAGGCTAGTTTACCCACATATCCTATAAAAAATGTGCTGTAGTTTTCGCTACCTGTTTTACTAATAGGTCTGATCGCTCCATCGCTATGCTCTTTCTTCCTGTGTTTGTATAACGCCGTTTTATTCGGTAAAACTTCGCTACAATCTCTGCAAGGTATTCTGAAAATAATAAAAAAATTATCTATACTAATATGTATTATAAAGAGGTAAAATTTGTAAGTTTGTATGTAGGGGGTAATCTTTGGAACCGCTGGTTTGCCAAAATTCTTTCACTGATAGATAGCTACAATGTTCCTGAATGCTATAGGCTATAAAACATCACGCTACGATGAAATGGAGCCGAGCAGCGGGTGAAACCGCGCGACAGTAGCTAATTTTTACGTGAAACGACAGCGTTGTGTTTCGCCATGTGAGTGGGGTTACCGGAGACCCAATCCCTAACCCTCCCCCAATCTCAAAATATTCAAATCCTACTCCTCGAAAGGTCGGCAACGCACTCGTAGCTCCTGCATTGTTGTTGAGTCTCCTCGTATGGCGACCAAGCTCACAAAATATAATGAAACACATTTTGTTTCATTATATTTTAATTCAATGAAACAAATCAGTTTAATTGGATTCCATAACGTTCCTGAAATAATTGCATGTATTCTATTCTTACACCCTGTATATACATAGATACCTGTAATCATCTCTATTGATCTTGGTGGTGGCTCCAGCATCATCCGGTCCAGTCTTACCGTGTATCTTCTTACGATGGTACGCCAGGCTCCAACTACGAAAAAAAAAGAGCTCGTTAAAAGGTACGAAAAATTTTTCTCAACTCGTCTCATTTTCTCTTCTCAAATTTTTCAAGGTTTTTTATTAAAGTACTAGCGGCCCGCCCCCGCTTCGCACGGGTCCAACTACCTCGCTTCAAAGGGTCACTTTTTCCTAATCTTCCCCTCCACAGTGCGGCCGACGTATCTTGGCGAGTCTGAAGTTAGCCGATTAGCTGCGCAGTACACAATTTTGTTCCTAAAAGATCCATTGCGCAGACAAACGGCTAACTTCAAACTCGCCAAGATACGTCGGCCGCACTGTACTTTTCTTATATTTTCTTTGATAAGAACTTTCTCCTGACAATAACAGATGAATAACACCCGGTTTCCGAAAGGCCGATCAGTGTTAAAATCAATTTAATCTCTTGTCAAGTCATCTGATTGGTTGACTGAATTATCAACAACCAATCAGATGACTTGGCAAGAGATTTAACAGGAGATTAGTTAATTTTAGCGTTGACAAGCCTTTCTGAAACCAGTTGTTAGCAAAATTTGTCCAGGCGTTGTTGAGTTATGCGCTTACTAACACATTCTGCGATTCATTTTTATATATAAGATGTTGCGCGCGGTCGTTGGTTTACGGAGCGTGTACAATGTACTACTACTTACGACTCGCACCGACTCCGCAGTGCGCATTACAAGTCATTTGTTCTTTTTTTACAACTTTTCTCTGCATTGTTCTCACATAAGGGTACACTAATGTATACTAAATGTTATATTATTGAAATAGTAACAATTGTTTTAAAAGAGTAACGATGGAGTTTCTAGCTCGTTCTTCTCCATTCGAATCTACAGTTTGGATTGAGCACCTAGCTTCATTGACGAACAGACTGACAGACTACTATTCTATTTTGACGTTTCCAAAGTGCCTATTTATGGTTTAGTTGAATTAAACGATTTTACCTTTAACTTTGACCAATTTTGTCAATTATTTAATTGCTATGTTTGTTATATTCCGTTTGAAGGTTTACCTGTTAGGAAAGGTCAATTCACACTGGTTACATTTGTATAAGAAGTTTTCGTTCGCGTGTTTCATACGTCTGTGTACTTGTAGATATGTCCAGTGTAAGTAGGACCGGCCGCAATCCTGTCAACGAAATTATATGATGAGAAGGGGAATGCAGAGATTTCATTATAGTAACTTAGGTTGTGAAATCAGCGCGGGTCTGCGGACGGCGAGTAAGGGTAGTTCGCCGCCCGACCAGAACCAGACCCGAGCGTACGGCGCGTAGCGTTCCGCGCGCGCCTCAAAGAGCCAATAGATCACCACAGACGGGGCCCTATAGGACTGATGTTCAGCCGGGGTGGAGGGGTAAGCGCATTGAGGCACCGCGACCTCGGCCCAGAGCAGGAGAAGGTTTTTTAGTCAGTGGGAGTCTCATATTCCCTCTCGCCTCGCCCACTCTCAAGAAGTTACCTGACGATTTATCCTCCTAAAAAGTCAGATTAAGAGATTGCAGGAACATACATAACAAGAGTGTTTCTTATTTTATATGATACCAAAGTCGGAAAAATCTGTTCCAAAAAATCCAAACTAATATTATACATGCGAAAGTAACTTTGTCTGTCTGTCTTTTCTTCACGCCTAAACTACTGAACCGATTTCTGTGAAATTTGGTACAGACATAGTTTGGAACTTGAGAAAGGACATAGGATAGTTTTAATACCAAAAATCTGCAGGAAGTTACTATTCCACGCGAACGGAATCGCGGGGAGAAGCTAGTACACAATATTATTCTTTACTAACTTTTGCTACCACGACCTGGACCTGTGCAACCGGGTCGAAGCGTCAAGCCTACCAAGGTATTTAACTAATGTTTTTTTTTTTTAGCAATTAATATTCGTGTAAATACACATTATTCTTAGTCAAATAAAAAAATAACGATACTGACCTCGCAAAGAAAATGCTTCACAACAGGAAAGTCTCCATATCCGAGGATACCAGTGGCTGATCGACTGGCCCCCTCAGTGCCGGGGATCCCGTCAGTTTTCTTAGCGTCCGCCAGAGAGCGCTTGTAGAAACCGTGCGTAGTTTTGTGAGTGGTACATCTGGAAATAAAGCATCAAATCTCCTAATTTATTGGAAAGTAACGACCGGAGTGATACCACGGCTTCACAGAAAACCGGCGTGAAACGACCAGAGCGTTGTGTTTCGCCGTGTGAGTGAGGTTACCGGAGGCCCAATCCCCACCCCTCATCTCAACCCCAAAATCTCCAAATCCCTAATCCCCAAAAGGCAAGCAATGGACACGAAGCTCTTGGTGTTGCAGGTGTCCATGGCGCCGATTGCTTACCATCTGGTAATCCGTCTGCACGTTTGCCGACCAATCACTAATCTGCCTTGTGCGCAAGGGTGGCGATTAATGCTAAGACCTTCTCCGTGTGAGAAGAGGCCTTTGCTCAGCAGTAGGCACTTATAGGCAGATGACGATGATGTGACTTCGTAAACTCTTACCTGGAGTATGTAGCGAAGCTGACCTTGCAGATATGGCAGGTGAAGGGGTTCTTGACTCCCTTGTGTATAGCGCGGTGCGAGTTCAAACCGCTTTCTAGGTAAAATACACTGTGGAAGAAGAAAATTCACTATTAGACTAACACTTCATAGTAAAGGGGATTTGGTATAGAGTAGATGGAGATCTGTTGCACCGCGACCTCGGCCGAGAGTAAGAAAAGGAACGATGGGAGGGGTGGGGGAGGGGTTTAGTCAGTAAGAGTATGACACTCCGTCCCGTCCCCGGGAGAAGTCTTTTCAAATATCATAAAATAATAAATTGTTCAAATTAAATATCATATTATTATTTTATGCTATGAATTCTCTTATTTTCAGACACTGTCAGCGTCTGAATATGGGAAAGCACATAATACTATCTTTCCCGAATCCAGCTTTAATAAGGTGTTGATACCATCCAGAATGTACCGCTTTCTAACACCTGTACTATCTGTACAATATGAGTACAGAGTGCCTTGAAGTCAGGGATCCCCGAATGAAACTATGTACCTCAGAGCAAGACAATGTTATTCTTGTCAAGTTTGCTATATACCATTTGCCGTGTAACGAAACCACATCGCCATTTAACTCGATCCCAACGCCATCTATCGAGCTATTCGGTACTACATTTTATAAATAATTAATTTCAGTTATATGATAGCTTATACAGATTATATGATAGATTATATGATTAATTCTTATTGTTTTCCTTTTTCCTAATTGTGTTTACACAGTCAGTCTACACAACTTTTTATTCTAACTCTCCCATAACGGACCTGCTGGAAGAGATTTTTGAAGAAATAAGCTGTGCCTTTGTGCCTAATTGTTGTATTATTTTTCTTGTCCAACTTACTGGGTGTACAAAAAACATTAAATAAAAAATAGCGTGGGGATCAAGTATACACCCGTTTTATTATTATTTCTACATTTAACACTATCACCCATTAGTATAATTACTGGCTGATGTCTTGTAATATGTTCCCATGAATAATAAAATATCAGCTAGACTTACTCTTCACAATACTCGCAGCGGAATGCCTTCTCGATCTCGACGACGCGGATGAGGGCGCGCGCCTCGTCCGGCAACTGCGACAGTAGCGCCGCCCCCACCTCCTGGGATACCTCGCGTTTGATAGGCTTCGACAGTTTCGGGGATTCTGTTTATCATTTTATGATGTTAAGCTAGATTTATGTGGAAAATTGGGTCGATTTTGGGACCAAAGGATATTAAAATATGTTTTTTTATGTATGATAGTTCGGCAAAATAGCCTATGGATTACCTGATGGTAAGCAATCAGAATGGCCCATGGACACACCCAATAACAGAGGAGTTACGAGTGCGTTGCCGAAATTTTAAGAACCTCTTCAAATACTAGCTTTTGCCCGCGACTCCGTACGCGTAGAATAATGACTTTCTGCAGATTTTTGGTATAAAAACTATCCTATGTCCTTTCTCGAGTTCCAAACTATGTCTGTACTAAATGTTAAATCGGTTCAGTAGTTTAGGCATGAAGAAAAGATAGACAGAGTTACTTTCGAATTTCAACAATTCGTATTTGAAATAAATGTTTTCTGTCCACTCACCGACAATCTGCACAGTATGCCTGACAAGTCCACTGGTGGGCGACAGCTGGACGGTCACCTCCTCCGCTTCCTCCTTCAGCTCGTTGGCAAACGCCTCTATGCATTCCGTGGATTTTGTTGCGTGCTCCTACGAAAACGAGAAAAGGCTTGAATGATTTTTTAATGAGACTTCGCTATAACCTTGAAATGGTATGTTCGAAAACAAAAGAAAAATCAACGATACAGTTTAATTCATTTATTATGTGCTACAATTCAATTTCCTATCAGGTATTTTAGTTATTTATTTAAAGAGTTAAAGAGAGAGCTGAACAGTAATAAAACCTCGACCTTCTTACCGCTCCGTCTGTCTATCTGTCATCGTTTGTATCTCATGAAGCTATCAAGGGATAGGTGCAGTTGAAAACACGACATGACATGGGCAAGTGATGTAATTTTTGGTCCCGGAATGAGCGCGCACAGAGCCCACGTACCTGTGCAGTGGCGAGGTCCCGGAATGCGCGCGCACAGAGCGCACAGAGCGCACGTACCTGTGCAGTGGCGAGGTCCCGGAATGCGCGCGCACAGAGCGCACAGACGCGCACGTACCTGTGCAGTGGCGAGGTCCCGGAATGCGCGCGCACAGAGCGCACAGACGCGCACGTACCTGTGCAGTGGCGAGGTCCCGGAATGCGCGCGCACAGAGCGCACAGAGCGCACGTACCTGTGCAGTGGCGAGGTCCCGGAATGCGCGCGCACAGAGCGCACAGAGCGCACGTACCTGTGCAGTGGCGAGGTCCCGGAATGCGCGCGCACAGAGCGCACGTACCTGTGCAGTGGCGAGGTCCCGGAATGCGCGCGCACAGAGCGCACAGAGCGCACGTACCTGTGCAGTGGCGAGGTCCCGGAATGCGCGCGCACAGAGCGCACGTACCTGTGCAGTGGCGAGGTCCCGGAATGCGCGCGCACAGAGCGCACAGACGCGCACGTACCTGTGCAGTGGCGAGGTCCCGGAATGCGCGCGCACAGAGCGCACAGACGCGCACGTACCTGTGCAGTGGCGAGGTCCCGGAATGCGCGCGCACAGAGCGCACAGACGCGCACGTACCTGTGCAGTGGCGAGGTCCCGGAATGCGCGCGCACAGAGCGCACAGAGCGCACGTACCTGTGCAGTGGCGAGGTCCCGGAATGCGCGCGCACAGAGCGCACAGACGCGCACGTACCTGTGCAGTGGCGAGGTCCCGGAATGCGCGCGCACAGAGCGCACAGACGCGCACGTACCTGTGCAGTGGCGAGGTCCCGGAATGCGCGCGCACAGAGCGCACGTACCTGTGCAGTGGCGAGGTCCCGGAATGCGCGCGCACAGAGCGCACAGAGCGCACGTACCTGTGCAGTGGCGAGGTCCCGGAATGCGCGCGCACAGAGCGCACAGACGCGCACGTACCTGTGCAGTGGCGAGGTCCCGGAATGCGCGCGCACAGAGCGCACAGAGCGCACGTACCTGTGCAGTGGCGAGGTCCCGGAATGCGCGCGCACAGAGCGCACAGAGCGCACGTACCTGTGCAGTGGCGAGGTCCCGGAATGCGCGCGCACAGAGCGCACAGAGCGCACGTACCTGTGCAGTGGCGAGGTCCCGGAATGCGCGCGCACAGAGCGCACGTACCTGTGCAGTGGCGAGGTCCCGGAATGCGCGCGCACAGAGCGCACAGACGCGCACGTACCTGTGCAGTGGCGAGGTCCCGGAATGCGCGCGCACAGAGCGCACGTACCTGTGCAGTGGCGAGGTCCCGGAATGCGCGCGCACAGAGCGCACGTACCTGTGCAGTGGCGAGGTCCCGGAATGCGCGCGCACAGAGCGCACAGACGCGCACGTACCTGTGCAGTGGCGAGGTCCCGGAATGCGCGCGCACAGAGCGCACAGAGCGCACGTACCTGTGCAGTGGCGAGGTCCCGGAATGCGCGCGCACAGAGCGCACAGACGCGCACGTACCTGTGCAGTGGCGAGGTCCCGGAATGCGCGCGCACAGAGCGCACGTACCTGTGCAGTGGCGAGGTCCCGGAATGCGCGCGCACAGAGCGCACGTACCTGTGCAGTGGCGAGGTCCCGGAATGCGCGCGCACAGAGCGCACGTACCTGTGCAGTGGCGAGGTCCCGGAATGCGCGCGCACAGAGCGCACAGAGCGCACGTACCTGTGCAGTGGCGAGGTCCCGGAATGCGCGCGCACAGAGCGCACAGAGCGCACGTACCTGTGCAGTGGCGAGGTCCCGGAATGCGCGCGCACAGAGCGCACGTACCTGTGCAGTGGCGAGGTCCCGGAATGCGCGCGCACAGAGCGCACAGACGCGCACGTACCTGTGCAGTGGCGAGGTCCCGGAATGCGCGCGCACAGAGCGCACGTACCTGTGCAGTGGCGAGGTCCCGGAATGCGCGCGCACAGAGCGCACAGAGCGCACGTACCTGTGCAGTGGCGAGGTCCCGGAATGCGCGCGCACAGAGCGCACAGACGCGCACGTACCTGTGCAGTGGCGAGGTCCCGGAATGCGCGCGCACAGAGCGCACAGAGCGCACGTACCTGTGCAGTGGCGAGGTACCGGAATGCGCGCGCACAGAGCGCACGTACCTGTGCAGTGGCGAGGTCCCGGAATGCGCGCGCACAGAGCGCACGTACCTGTGCAGTGGCGAGGTCCCGGAATGCGCGCGCACAGAGCGCACAGAGCGCACGTACCTGTGCAGTGGCGAGGTCCCGGAATGCGCGCGCACAGAGCGCACAGAGCGCACGTACCTGTGCAGTGGCGAGGTCCCGGAATGCGCGCGCACAGAGCGCACGTACCTGTGCAGTGGCGAGGTCCCGGAATGCGCGCGCACAGAGCGCACAGAGCGCACGTACCTGTGCAGTGGCGAGGTCCCGGAATGCGCGCGCACAGAGCGCACGTACCTGTGCAGTGGCGAGGTCCCGGAATGCGCGCGCACAGAGCGCACAGACGCGCACGTACCTGTGCAGTGGCGAGGTCCCGGAATGCGCGCGCACAGAGCGCACGTACCTGTGCAGTGGCGAGGTCCCGGAATGCGCGCGCACAGAGCGCACGTACCTGTGCAGTGGCGAGGTCCCGGAATGCGCGCGCACAGAGCGCACAGACGCGCACGTACCTGTGCAGTGGCGAGGTCCCAGAATGCGCGCGCACAGAGCGCACAGACGCGCACGTACCTGTGCAGTGGCGAGGTCCCGGAATGCGCGCGCACAGAGCGCACAGACGCGCACGTACCTGTGCAGTGGCGAGGTCCCGGAATGCGCGCGCACAGAGCGCACAGACGCGCACGTACCTGTGCAGTGGCGAGGTCCCGGAATGCGCGCGCACAGAGCGCACGTACCTGTGCAGTGGCGAGGTCCCGGAATGCGCGCGCACAGAGCGCACAGACGCGCACGTACCTGTGCAGTGGCGAGATCCCGGAATGCGCGCGCACAGAGCGCACAGACGCGCACGTACCTGTGCAGTGGCGAGGTCCCGGAATGCGCGCGCACCGAGCGCACAGAGCGCACAGACGCGCACGTACCTGTGCAGTGGCGAGGTCCCGGAATGCGCGCGCACAGAGCGCACGTACCTGTGCAGTGGCGAGGTCCCGGAATGCGCGCGCACAGAGCGCACGTACCTGTGCAGTGGCGAGGTCCCGGAATGCGCGCGCACAGAGCGCACAGAGCGCACGTACCTGTGCAGTGGCGAGGTCCCGGAATGCGCGCGCACAGAGCGCACAGAGCGCACGTACCTGTGCAGTGGCGAGGTCCCGGAATGCGCGCGCACAGAGCGCACAGACGCGCACGTACCTGTGCAGTGGCGAGGTCCCGGAATGCGCGCGCACAGAGCGCACGTACCTGTGCAGTGGCGAGGTCCCGGAATGCGCGCGCACAGAGCGCACAGAGCGCACGTACCTGTGCAGTGGCGAGGTCCCGGAATGCGCGCGCACAGAGCGCACAGAGCGCACGTACCTGTGCAGTGGCGAGGTCCCGGAATGCGCGCGCACAGAGCGCACAGACGCGCACGTACCTGTGCAGTGGCGAGGTCCCGGAATGCGCGCGCACAGAGCGCACAGAGCGCACGTACCTGTGCAGTGGCGAGGTCCCGGAATGCGCGCGCACAGAGCGCACAGACGCGCACGTACCTGTGCAGTGGCGAGGTCCCGGAATGCGCGCGCACAGAGCGCACAGAGCGCACGTACCTGTGCAGTGGCGAGGTCCCGGAATGCGCGCGCACAGAGCGCACAGAGCGCACGTACCTGTGCAGTGGCGAGGTCCCGGAATGCGCGCGCACAGAGCGCACAGAGCGCACGTACCTGTGCAGTGGCGAGGTCCCGGAATGCGCGCGCACAGAGCGCACGTACCTGTGCAGTGGCGAGGTCCCGGAATGCGCGCGCACAGAGCGCACAGAGCGCACGTACCTGTGCAGTGGCGAGGTCCCGGAATGCGCGCGCACAGAGCGCACGTACCTGTGCAGTGGCGAGGTCCCGGAATGCGCGCGCACAGAGCGCACAGACGCGCACGTACCTGTGCAGTGGCGAGGTCCCGGAATGCGCGCGCACAGAGCGCACGTACCTGTGCAGTGGCGAGGTCCCGGAATGCGCGCGCACAGAGCGCACGTACCTGTGCAGTGGCGAGGTCCCGGAATGCGCGCGCACAGAGCGCACAGACGCGCACGTACCTGTGCAGTGGCGAGGTCCCAGAATGCGCGCGCACAGAGCGCACAGACGCGCACGTACCTGTGCAGTGGCGAGGTCCCGGAATGCGCGCGCACAGAGCGCACAGACGCGCACGTACCTGTGCAGTGGCGAGGTCCCGGAATGCGCGCGCACAGAGCGCACAGACGCGCACGTACCTGTGCAGTGGCGAGGTCCCGGAATGCGCGCGCACAGAGCGCACGTACCTGTGCAGTGGCGAGGTCCCGGAATGCGCGCGCACAGAGCGCACAGACGCGCACGTACCTGTGCAGTGGCGAGATCCCGGAATGCGCGCGCACAGAGCGCACAGACGCGCACGTACCTGTGCAGTGGCGAGGTCCCGGAATGCGCGCGCACCGAGCGCACAGAGCGCACAGACGCGCACGTACCTGTGCAGTGGCGAGGTCCCGGAATGCGCGCGCACAGAGCGCACGTACCTGTGCAGTGGCGAGGTCCCGGAATGCGCGCGCACAGAGCGCACGTACCTGTGCAGTGGCGAGGTCCCGGAATGCGCGCGCACAGAGCGCACAGAGCGCACGTACCTGTGCAGTGGCGAGGTCCCGGAATGCGCGCGCACAGAGCGCACAGAGCGCACGTACCTGTGCAGTGGCGAGGTCCCGGAATGCGCGCGCACAGAGCGCACAGACGCGCACGTACCTGTGCAGTGGCGAGGTCCCGGAATGCGCGCGCACAGAGCGCACGTACCTGTGCAGTGGCGAGGTCCCGGAATGCGCGCGCACAGAGCGCACAGAGCGCACGTACCTGTGCAGTGGCGAGGTCCCGGAATGCGCGCGCACAGAGCGCACAGAGCGCACGTACCTGTGCAGTGGCGAGGTCCCGGAATGCGCGCGCACAGAGCGCACAGACGCGCACGTACCTGTGCAGTGGCGAGGTCCCGGAATGCGCGCGCACAGAGCGCACAGAGCGCACGTACCTGTGCAGTGGCGAGGTCCCGGAATGCGCGCGCACAGAGCGCACAGACGCGCACGTACCTGTGCAGTGGCGAGGTCCCGGAATGCGCGCGCACAGAGCGCACGTACCTGTGCAGTGGCGAGGTCCCGGAATGCGCGCGCACAGAGCGCACAGACGCGCACGAGCCGCGGCGCGAGCTCCTCCTCGTGCGCGCGCACGTGCATGCGCAGCCGCGAGCGCCGCGTCAGCTGCTTCAGGCAGATGTGGCACTGGAACGGCTTTATCTAGGGGGAGGGGGGAACGAAAAAAATCAATAACGTCCTGTGTTTACTGTTCCCGAAGTTTCAAGTGATCAAAGCCAAAGGTTCAAACATAAAAACAATTAAAAAAGAGATTTCACAAAAAAAAAAAAAAAATTTTACAAACAAAAAACCGCCTTCAAAAAAAGTCAAGCGATAAAAGTTCCTACACTAAAAAGTTAAAAATAAAAATTTGAAATGCTGTAAAGAAACTTAATTTATAGGCTAAACTTATTTGACATAAACATTTGCAGATATTCAAAATTTTGAAGGCGGTTTTTTGTTTGTATTTTTTTTTTTATTTCTTGCCGTTTAGTGTTTTTTTATTATAATGTGCTATGGCAACGAAGTCAATATCGTTCCTACATTTCTTTTGCAAAATTACCAATGTCAATGTCATATAAGTAGGAATACATATCATCGGTACATTCTTACAGTGTAATCGTTTGATCTCGAGGAGAGATGATATGATGCATGAAATACTTATGATTCTTATAGTTAAAATTAAAAAGTAATCTTTTCATAAATTCAAATTAGTTCTCGCAAAATAACAAAAAACTAGATATTTTCATCAACAGACAGATAAAGTTCAATGATACCAACGCTATGCAATTTATTTTAGTATGATTAAATACATTCGTGCATAGAAAAAAGACCGATGCAATTATTGTTTTGTATCAATTATTGTAATCCATTAAATGAAAAAACCTATTTTGTTATTACACAGAACATTCATATATAGACAAGTTGGTAAAAATACAAAAGACCACCGCTATTGTAAATTTATGACTCATTCAATGTATGAACCTTTTTTAAGTATTATTTACATACGTGCACACAAAAGAGACGCAATTATTGTTTTGTAACCCGTTTAAAATGACTGTTTTGTTAAAAATGCCAATGAATTCTCTTAGTATTACCAGGAGAAACGTTAAGAACACCATGACTCATTTCACCACTTATGTGTAAACGCAGTCCACGTGGACTGATGCAAAATAGCTAATACTAGGCCAAACTCCGCCCCCAAAGGTGTGCGGGTCGCCGCTCTAGAACCTTTCGGCCCCATCGGCCATCTGTTCTACGATCGATGTGCCACTTAAGTTTGGCAATTCTTCTGGCTATGTCGCTGACTCTGGTTCTTCATTTCTGATTCAAACACGCAAGGAAACTCCGAGCGTAGCCCTGTCCATTGCTCTTGACAGCTCTAATAAGCTTAAACAATACTAGGATACATTATTTTATTTTGAAGTTCCCATGTCAACCTTCCACCTTCATCATCACATCAGTTCAATAGTACCTTACAGCCAAAGTGCATCTTATAACAATTCTAACAAGCCCAAACACGGCTAGGATACATTCATTAGGTACGCAGTTCCAGTGCCTACCTTCCAGCTCCATTATCATCATTACATCAGTTGGATGATAACATTTTCAACATAATCATTTAAGATCATTGGTTTATAGTGCATGTTCATAGTTGCTTAACTACCTTGATTGTGATATCTATGCGAGTGTCAAGTTTCGTCACCCATTTCTGATCTTCTTTACCAGTTCCACCTCATCAAATATTACTTTTTGACTGTAAATGCTTGAGTGCTCCATGAAAATATTAAAATTACTATATAGTTGCCTATAATATTTGAGGAGTTCCCTCGATTTCTCATGGATCCCATCATCAAAACTCGATTTTGAAAAGAATGGGACCAATCTGGAAACATATCCTTTCAAGCATAAAAAAATTTTGCAATTCCGTCTAGAAACAACGGAGTTCTGAGGTAACAAACATTAAAAAAAAAAAAAAAAACATACAATCGAATTGAGAACCTCCTCCTTTTTTTGAAGTCGGTTAAAAATTCCTTAAAAGAAAATCAGTTGTAATGGGAACAGTCCGTTACAATCCAAGATGACGCCAATAGAGAGTCCGCTAGAGTTAGACCATTTTGCCGAGAAAATCTTCCATTGAATTCTCTCGCAATGGGTGTGGCGGAAGGCAGCATCAAGACTTTTGTTAACTAAAACGACCCCGTTCCACTCCAGGCCTGGGCCGCAGCCGAGGGACGATTTCCGACCACCTAGAGCGCGGGTCTGCGGACGGCGAGAAAGGGCAACTCACCGCCCGACCAGAACCAAACCTGAGAGTACGGCGCGTAGCGTTCCGCGCGCGCCTCAAAGGACCGAAGGGGTAAATGCAATGAGCCACCGCGGCCTCGGACGAACGCAGAAAAAGGAACGGGGTGATTTTAGCCAGTAAGAGTTTGACGCTCTCACCCTAGACGGGAGAAGTCATTTGACTTCTCAAAAAAAAAAAAAAACGTCCGGCCGCGGCCGCCGAAATCTGATAAATTTTTCCCGACATTACGAAAAAATATTTTATTCAGAAGTGTGTTGAAGAACCTCGTATGATACACGTGTGTATTGATGATTACCGTCCTCAGCTCTCACCAACATTACACACTCGAACCGTAATGTACTATTAATATATCTATACCTATATGTATAATTTTAAGTAGTATAGGTCATTATATTATTGCTGTATATATTATATATAGAATATATGTATATATATATATATATATAAGTATATGTATGTATATTTACAGTATATAATATGTATTTATAACGTCTCTGATGATGCTTGTTTTGTGCACCTTTATATTTATCTCTGCATCATCCAAAGGTTTGGCTGTCAGAGAATGCCCATGGCATTAAGCCCACCTTTGTACATTTGTTTTGTGCATAAATAAATAAATAAATAAATATATCTCACGTAAGTAGAAGTTGGTATTTGGAAACATTAACACATTCAGTGCCCCCGACGCGTATGTGCGTGCGAGGAAACGCACATACGCGTCGGGGGCACTGAATGTGTTAAATAAAGGTCTCACAGTGTCTTATGTCTCTTACATTTTTCCTTTCGAAGGACTGCAGGAAGAGATTCCATATAGGAATATGCAGTACCTATGTACCTCTGTCTCTGTATTTGTTCTCTATTTACTGTATGTGTGATGTGCATAAATAATTAAATAAATAAATAAAATAAAAATTGATTTCAGAAGCAAACCTGTAAATGTGTGACTCCATGTTCGTCCAGCGTCTGCTTGTCCAGGAACCGCTTGTTACACGTCACACACACGTAACGTCGCGTGTCTGTGTGTGTACGACTGTGCTTAGTTAGGGTTGCCCTAAAGACAAAAAGTTCAAATTGGTTCTGACTAAATCGAAAATATACTTTAAAATTATTCAATACAAAAAACATTATTACGCTTAGTTTTTGCATTTTTCTAGCAAATTTTCAAGCTATAATAAATAAGTTTTTTTTTTATGGGATAAGTCAGTAAGCAAACCAGCAGACGGATTATCTGATGGTAAGCAATCGGCGTTGCCTATGGACACCCGCACTACCAAAGGAGTTACGAGTGCGTTGCCGGCCTTTTGGGGATCAGAGTTTTGGATATTTAAGGATTGGGAAAGGTTGGAGGAGGGAAAGGGATTGGGCCTCCGTAAACCTTACTTACACGGCGGAACACAAAGCTGTGGTTGTTTTACTCCAGTTTTCTGCGAGGTCCAATCCTTCCCCTCCTCCAATCCCGAAATCTCCAAAACCCTAATCCCCAAAAAGGCCAGCAAAGGACTCGTCAACTCCTCTGTAGTTGGCTGTCCATGGGCAGCGCTAATTGCTTACCATCAGGTAATCCGTCTGCTCGTTTGCCGACGCATGCCAAGCTACACATACCTGAGAAAGAAGGTCTTCCCGCAACCCTCGACGGGGCACTGCCACCGTTTCTGCTTATCATGTTGGAAGTGCACGTGGTCGAAGAGTTCTGTCTCCGTGGCGAAGGTGGCGCCCTCACACTCCGAACACAGGTAGCGCCCATCCGAGCGGACCGGGTGACTACTGTCGTGGAATTGCCTGGGAGAGGGTTGGAGGGGGATTTAATGGGCGAAAAGGGGAGTTAAAAGAGGTCAAAGGTCTGAAAGATGTGAATATATGTGTTTATTATTATTATTAAATGAGTTTTTGTAGCTGAAAGGTTTAAGAAGAGTATAACGGGAATAAGGGAAGTAAATGTCTGAAAAACGAGTGTGTATATATACGATATATACGATACAAAATTTCGGCTGAAATAGCAGGTTGTGCAACGTAGCCACGACGTGCACTATGCTCATGAATAAGGGTCCCGTTATGACTTGAAACTAGTAGAGCTTCAGTTCATTCAAGTCGTTATTTCTTGAAAAAAAACGACGAAGATTTTGCAAGTTGAACAAGTAGATTCATATGAAAAACAAAAAAGTGCTTTTCATTCATGTTTTTTTTTTGCCTTGGGAGACCAAGACTAAAAGTAGGAAGTCCACAACCATTAATAGATGGGGTTGCGGGGTAAGCGGAATGAGGCACCGCGACCTCGGCCCAGAGCAGGAGAAAGAACGTGGG
Organism: Spodoptera exigua; assembly: GCA_902829305.4. NCBI lineage: Eukaryota > Metazoa > Arthropoda > Insecta > Lepidoptera > Noctuidae > Spodoptera > Spodoptera exigua. The sequence goes on along the minus strand of LR824628.2, from coordinate 6,428,622 downwards.
GTTTTTAGTCAGTAAGAGTCTGAAACTCCCTCCCGCCCGGCGCTGGGCAGAAGAAATCATTTGATGATTTTCCCCTCAGAAAAAAAAAACAACCATTAATAGATTTTGAAAAGTCAAAATAGAATAGTCGTCTGTCAGTCTGTTCGTCAGTGAAGCTAGGCGCATTTCCCAAAGTGTAAATTCGAATGGAGAAGGACGAGCAAGAAACTCTACACGTCTAGTAGGTACCACTACATCAAACTGAACAGCATTTTCCATTAAAAACTTGATATTTTAATACAAAATATACTTACATATGAAACTTCAGTCTAACTTTCGACGTGAATGACTCATTACAATTGTGACAGGTTACAACTTGAGGGTTGGAAGTCAGTTCCCGACTGCGACGTTTTCTTGGACGCTGCGATTAAGAAAAAAATAAAATTATGTTACAGGCAAACTTATAACCAGTCAATACTACACTTTTGAGCCCTAAATTAAAAACATGTTTTGCAATACTTACTATTTTTTTTGCAGTTAAACGCACTTTTGACGAATGTCGGTCAAAATTTCTTTGACCGCTATCACGCCTGGTGTTTAACGATGATGCGACCTACGATGGAGCACGCCCACCCACAAGCAACCTATTCACTCGGGCCTTGAAGACACCTAGGTTATACCCTTATAAGATACTAGCTACTCTCACGCGGTTTCACTCGCTGCTCGGCTTCATTTGATCGTAGCGTGATGTTTTATAGCCTATAGCACTCAGGAACATTGTAGCTATCTATCAGTAAAATAATTTTAGCAATCCGACCAGCGATTCCAAAGATTACCCCTTACATACAAAATTACAAATTTTACCTCTTTATAATATTATGTAGTATAGATACCGTTGAAAAAAAAATCCACTCTTTACCGGTTCTGGTTATAAAATGAATACCACATTACTTTTTTTTTGTCAGAGGAAAATCATCCAATGACTTCTCCCGCCCTGGGTAAGGCGAAAGAGTGTCAGACTCTTACTGACTAAAAACCCCCCTGTTCCTTCTCCTGCTCTGGGCCGAGGTCGCGGTGCCTCAATGCGCTTACCCCGCAACCCCGGCAATATCACATTACTTACCATGACAATAAGATCACTATCAATCCCCGTATCATTTTGCCTGGGACGTCCTTGCGCTCTCTGTAAACAGACACAATCAAAATTGAACTTGAATTTTTTTTTATTGGTATAAGTCGGCAAACGCGCAAGCGGATTACCTGATGGTAAGCAATCAGCGCCGCACATAGATAACTCCTCTGTTGTTGCAACAACAGAGGAGCACAATTTGCTCTCTGTTGTTGCGGTTGCAACAACAGAGGAGTTATGAGGGCATTGCTGACCTTTTGGGGGCTAGGGGATTGGAGATTTCGATATTGGGGAGAGATTGAAGGAGGGCAAGGATTAAGGCCACCGGTAACCTCACTCACACGTGTCGTGGTGGCCCGGAGGTTAAGGAGCCCGCTTCTCATGCATGAGGATGTGGGTTCGAAACCTAGCAAGTACCAATGTTACTTTTTCCGAGTTATAAGTACTTTCTATGATTATTTAGACACCACTGACCTACGGTGAAGGCAAACATCGTAAGGAAACCTGGACTTATTATTTCTAATTATAAGTTTGAAATCACCAACCCGCATTGAGCAAGCGAGCTGATTAATGCTCTAACCTTCTCCGTGTGAGAAGAGGCCTTTGCTCAGCAGTGGGCACTTATAGGCTGATGATGAATTATTAATACACTCAAGTACTACAAACTTTTGTAGGACCCGGTATTCTGTCTATTTATTATTTATTTATTTATTTGTTATTGCATAGAAGGTACATTTTACATTATAAAAAGTATAAAATGTTCAACAAAACTGTATACACAGTTTGTCTGTTGGATCAGATTTCTAAACTATTGACTTACTATAGGTTCTATTAAGTTAAGTTTACAATAATAATAAAATTAATATATTAGTATATATTAGTATTATATATGTATATGTGTGTAGTATAAGAGATAAGAGATAAGAGAGATAGTTTATTTTGCAAATATGGGTAGTACAATAATATTTGTGGTGTTAGGTTAGGTACAATGCGAGCTCAGCCATATTTTACCAGTAGGCATGCAAAAATTAATTTAAAATGTTACAAATTATAAACATGTCATCCTAAAACTTAAACTTACTGCTTTACAAATTGAATAGTTACAGTCCATAAACAAAAGTCAAAACAGTAATTACTTAAACAATGTCAAATGTTAAAATGTCAAAGAAATAATAGTTGATATGTCCTTAAATGCAATTAAAAATTAATTATCTAGTTGATTCTCCATTAAAAAATCTGCTACATTATAATATGCTTTGTCTACTAAAAGTTTTCTTAGTTTGTTTTTTAATAATGACATACTCAAATCCCTCCAAGTCTTAGGTATTTTATTAAATATTTTAGGTGCCATGCAGCAGACACTTTTGCTAATAAGCGTTGTCTTCGCTGTTTGAAGACATAATCGACTATTGTCTCGTCTATTTCGCGCAACAACATCGTTCAGTTTCTTAAAATATTCTGGATTTGACTTGACAAACATAGCCATTTCCATTATATAGATGCATGGTAATGTTAAGATTTTATACCTCTTAAAATATGGTAAACAACTCTCTGTAGTGTCAAGTTTATACATTGAGCGAATACACCTTTTCTGAGCTTTAAATGCAACATCTTTATCTGTGGAGTTGCCCCAGAATATAACCCCATAACGAAGATGTGGTTCAGCTATACCGTAGTAAGCAGTTAGAAGCGCTTCCTTCGAAACCTTATGTGACAGTGTATGTAAGGCATATGCAGATTTACTTAGCCTCTTACAAACCTTGACTACATGTGATTTCCAGTTTAGATGTTCGTCAATTTCTAAACCTAAAAACATGGTACTTGCTACTTTGTCAACTGTTTGGTTATTATAACTAACGGCAATATCTTTACTACGGATACGTTGTCTAAAATGCATAACTTTTGTTTTTGTGATGTTAATTTTTAGGTTATTGTCATTTAGCCATGTTATAAATGAAGCTAGAGAATCATTAATTTCGTTTTCATATAATTTTGGATCATTACACGGTACAGTTATGGTACAATCATCGGCAAACAAAGTCAAGGGTTGCTGAATGTGTTTCGGGAGGTCATTTATATATAATATAAAGAGTAATGGCCCCAGAACGCTGCCTTGTGGTACCCCATATCTAACTTCACGTTCTGATGAATGAAAAGTTTTTTCGTGATAGCTGCTATTTATTCTTTGGATTTCCGTCTTTTGTTTCCTATTACGTAAATAAGATTCTATTAGTTTAAGAACGTTACCTCTGATTCCATAGGCTTCAAGTTTGTCCAAGAGAGTATTAAAGTGTACATAGTCGAAAGCTTGGGTCATGTCACAGTATATGGCACAGACTGGTTTACGTTCATCTACTTTTGTAATAACCCCTTTTATAAAATCATATATAGCCATGTTTATTGATTTACCTTGTCTAAATCCTTTCTGTTCGTAGCACAATAACTTGTTTTTTTCTAAGTATTTATAAGTCTCTTTATATATGTACTTTTCAAATATTTTCGATATAATCGGAATAAGTGCAATAGGCCTATAGAATTCCATGAGTTCCCTGTTTTCCTTTTTAAATAGTGGCTTTATTATGGAAATTTTTAATGCATCTGGATAAATACCGGCGCAAATGCTAAGATTTAAAATATGACTAAGGTGCCTACATATGTTAGGGGCTACTATTTTAAGTATCTTTGTTGAGATACCGTCGTAACCTACACTGTTTGTGTTCTTCAGTGAATTAATAATTTTTAGTATATCACACGGTACACTTGGAGCAAGGAACATCGAATTTTGTTGGATACATATACCGTGTGGTTTTGGTTTGTTAAAAATATTGAGATTAGGTTGAATTTTATCAATAAAATAATTATTAAAAGCATTAGAAATATCTATCGGATTAGTGATTGTAGTTTGGTCATCAACCTTAATGGAATATATGTATTGTTTAGGGATATTATGTTTTGTTTGGTTTATGATTTGCCAAGTAGTTTTAGATTTATTATCTGATTGGTGTATCTTGTAATTATTTTGAGCCTGTTGTGTGAGATTAATAATTTTCTTATACAATTTGGAGTAGTTCAGATAAGTCAATTTATTTACTTGATTGGGGTTTAGTCTGAGTTGCCATAAAAGAGATCTTTTCTTCCTACTACATAGTTTAACACCACGAGAAAGCCATTTAGGTGTTTTAGCAGTACTTTGTTTATTTATTATAGTTGGGAAACATAAGTCATACATTAATTTAAAAGTGTCAATAAAAGCATTGTAAGCTTCATTTGGGTCAGTCATGTCATAAATTTCTGAAAAGGATATATTACTCAAACATTCCTTAAACTTGTTAATATTTTCTTTGTCATAATCTCGCCGAGTAATATACCAACATTTTCCCGCAAAGACTTTATAGACTGGACATTGTAAGAGCTGAGCAGTGTGATCAGACAACGCAAAATCAAATACAGCTGCCTTACTTGACTTATTGAAATTGTGTGCAAAGTTGTCTATGCATGTCATGCTAGCCACGAGTCGGTTGTTTTATTGCCAATCTCAAGTTAAAATTTAGAAGCAAACATTCAAATAAGGTTGATTGGTTATTAGATTTAAGCATGTCAATATTAAAATCACCTGCAATTACAATTTTCTTTTGTGATTTAGAGATCTCTAAAAGTATAGTTTCTAACTTATCTAGGCAATCTTGAAAGTTACTAACATTCGGCACTCTGTATACACAAACAATTATTACCTTATATTGAGTAAGTTCAATTGCACAACATTCAAGAACGCCTGACAATGACATCTTAGCAATTCCAGGCAGTTCCTTCCATTGATACCCCTTTTTGACAAGGATACATGCTCCACCCCTTTTTATGTCATTTCTCCCATAATACGCAGCTAAGCAATAATTTGCTAGATACAATTGGTCCTCAAAACCTTTCATAACAAAATGCTCAGTAATACAGATTACATCCACAGATAGATTTTTTTCTGAAAGTAATTGGTCTAAACAAACAGTGAGAACATCGCATTTTCTTAACAAACCAGCAATATTTTGATGTAATATATTTAGATATTTATTCGAGAAAAAACAGGTCACTAGTATCGGTTTTAGAGCAGGAATGAGGCGTTTCAGTTTCAGTAAATACATTGTATGAAATGTCAGAATCTAGAAGCTGATGCTTCAAATTGTCAAAAATATTTCTCATTCCATAATTATTTAATTGACCATTTTTATATGAGAACATTGTATAATCGTATGACAAGTTTAAATTAGAGTCAAATATTACTGCATAATTATAAATCTGTATGTCATGATATAACAAACTATTAAACATTTCGATTCTCCAGTTGAACATATTGGAGTAATTATTGCATCTATAAGTGGGTAAACATAAAATTATATTGGTGTGTGATAACATTAACAGTTTTTCCCTGATATTCGAGATTATTTCTGAATAATTATTCGTTGTTTCGAAATCCTCACTTCCTATAAAGATTACACAGTAGTCTTTCATTGTATAATTATTCAATTTTGAGTCCAAGTTATTTACAAGAGTAGTAATTCCACAGTTAGTTGTGATATAATGACATATCTGCTGGTTGGGAAAGGTGGCTTGAGCTATTGGTAAGACTTTGTTAGTTTTATTACTACTAATAATACACAATTTGTTTCTTTCAACTTTGTGTGTAGACGAGCCCTCTTTGTGTTCCTGTGAACTTTTTGTTTCTACACTTTTTTATCAAAATGTAATGTCGTTTTCACTTTATTACTTATCGGTCGTTTTTTACTATGTCGCAATGTTTCCAGGTGAGTTGCAGATCGGTGTTCCTTGTTAGGAGTCGGTAATCTAACATTCTTTCTAGGCGTTCCAATTTCACTTGACAGTTTTTTTGTTGCTCCCTTCACCAGTTGATATTTATTATTTAAGGTGTGGATGGTCTGCTTTAACTCGGTATTTTCCATTGATAAGTTGTTTATTTCGTTATGGGCTGCCGCGAGTTGTAGTTTTAGTTCTTCCACTTCCCGCTGGAGATCTTGTATTTTATCGCTGTCCTCGTCATCCGATATGTCCGGCATGCTACTAGTGGTGCCATCTAGTTTTGCATCGCTATAACTCATGTCATTCCCTGTCTTCTCTGTCAATGATTTTGTACGAGTTCGGCGTAATGTGATATTTTCGAAGAAATTCATTTTTGTATTTTAAACTATTAATTTAATACTATATTAGTGAAACATGCAAACACAAAAACCTTCAAAAAGCCAAATGCATATAGCGGGGCTCGAACGCAGCGCGCTCGTCACTTAAAGCGTATGCAGTTGCCACTCTGCCTTGCAAACATTAGAAAGTCAGATGAAATATAAAGCCACTAGCAGCTATTAATACACTTGTGTCAGGTCTCAACGGTTTAATTTTGAATTTCCTTTGTGTTTACAATCACTGTTTTTTATCACTTTTAAGTTTTTTTTTTCACATAGTTAAGCGGTTTATCACTTTTTTATGTAGTATTTACAGTGTACACCACAATTTAAGCATTATTTATTTAGGATAACTGTTTGAACAATTTTAATTACACTTTCACAACTTGACGATTTACAATTCAATTTTAATCCACTTTTACGTCACTATGTTACATTATTATTCTATTAGTTTATCACTCAGCATTTATCACTGGTTTCTTAACCCTATTACATAGTCAGAATCCACTTTAAATCAGTGTAAACATTATTTTCTTAATTTTAAACACGGAGCTATTTGAAACACGTCTACTCGCGTCGACGTCCGGGAGGGGGAATGATGATGATGATATAGGTAATATATTAGTATAATATATGTTAAGTTATATAAGTAGTATTAGCAGGTTAATATTAAGTACGTAAGTATGAAAATCAAAGATTAGAAGATGTCCTTGTGAAAAATTATGATGACGATGCGTTTTTTGTCAATTTGGCGATGTAGCGGTGCGTTTGTAAACAATTTGTGTATCGCCAAAAAAGTTATTTCTTACGGGAAACTAGAAGTCAGTTATATTATTTATATTTTATTATTATTATTATATTAAATTATCAAAAACAATATTAACAGGTTTTAACTGGTTCAGCATCACTTAAACCTCTCGGGTTTGTGTGTGATACTATTATACTATTCTATTCGTCTCACACAATAATTATACATAAACTTAACATTAAACAACTTTATAACAAAACAATCAATCAATCAACACACTGCCAAATACTTTCCAAGTAGTGGGTACTTAGAAAATACTCCGCATTGTGTACCTAAAATGTACTCCGTAGTGTTCTGTTACATATTTGCGAAGAAATGTGTTCTTAATTTATATTTTATGTTATTTTTGTTTATAGCATTACGTATATCAGTTGGTAAAGAATTTAATAATCGAGGTATTAGATATGCACTCGTTCTTGTGCCGTAGAAATTTTTTGCAGATATGGTGACAAGTTTTTTTTGTGCTACGCTCCGCGTGTATACAGGATGACATTTTTCGAACTTTATTGACTCATTGAAAAATTGTTCTTTTAAGATGTTAAACTTGAACTTATCATGTACAGGTAATGTCCTGCAGTGCTTGAAGTAATCAAGGTCATGTATTATGGTAGATTTGACTTTAGGTAAAGTTAATAACTTTAATGTCCTGAGTTGTAGTGCAAAAATCAAATCCAGGTAGGTTTTAAAAGTACGTCCATAGCTAGATAACCCGTATGATATGATTGAATCAAATAGTGCATTATACAACATGAGCCTAGTTTTATAAGGCAGGCGGTTTTTAATGATATAAAATTTTGAAAGAATTGCGCGTAACTTATCACATACTCGCTCAATATGGGGGCGCCAGTTAAACTTACTATCAATAAGTAATCCCAAGTACATGTGAGTATCAACCTGTTCAATGACTGAACATTTGACATCACAATCACGAGTATTTTCATGAAGACAACTATGTGAGTGTGCTACTAACTTGGAGATCTGAGTGTTATCTTTTAGGTAGGCTGATTTTATGTGCATAATTTTTGTTTTTTTAGCATTCATAACGAGTCCTAGATCATGACACCACATACTAAGCTTGTCAAAGTCTTGTTGTAGAAGTGCACCTATAAGGGTCAAGTCATTTCCTTCGATAAGGAGACATGTATCGTCAGCAAATTGATACGATTTAGAATTGAGAAATATGGTATTCATGTCGTTTACATAAGCCAGGAAATGCAAAGGACCACATACGGATCCTTGAGCTGTTCCGTTGGTAACGCACACAGGGTCGCTTAAGCTGTTATCTATTCTAACGTGATATTTCCTGTTTTTTAGGTAGTCAGCACACCAAGCGTTCATTGGGCCCCGCAATCCACTGTTTTTTAATTTTTCTACTAATTTGTGGTGGTTTAGAGTGTCAAATGCACGGGAGAAGTCAATGAATAGTGCTAGAACGTGTTTTTTTTCATTGAGTGCAGTGTTAATATGATCTGTAAATTTTGAAAGCAATTCAGTGGTGCTTTTATTTGGCTGAAACCCATATTGCGATTCATTTATAATAGAATTTTTTCCATAAAACGAGTATATTTGGTTACAAACAAATTTTTCGACAATTTTATCTATTGACGATAATAACGTGATTGGGCGATAGTTATTTTCGTCGTTTCTTTTGCCTTTTTTGAATACTGGTCTAACACATCCTATTTTAAGATTATCCGGATATAGGCCAGAGTGGACACTAACGTTTATGAGTCTAGCTATGGAAGATGCAATTTTGTCACTAACTGCTTGTAGATCTGTCACACTAATATTGTCTAGGCCTGGTGCTTTCTTATGATTGAGCGACATTGTAAGCTTATGTATTTGTTTCGGAGTGGCTTCCTGAAATCGTAGACTGACGTCAGCAGATTTGCAGGAGTAATTTTTAAAAAGTGGAACAGAGCAATCTGGTAATATTTTTTTTACAGCACTATCAAAACTAACGGCAAACTTGTTTGATAATTCAAGAGATGACAAATTTTGTGCTCTAAAAGCTTCCATGATGAATTCATCAACAGACACAGATATTTTACCACATAAGGAATTTAGAAATGCCCAAAGTTTTTTAGGATTATTAAAATTAGACTTAATTTGATCTTTATCGTATTTATTTCTGTAGAATTCAATAGTTTTATGCGTTTTATTTCTCAATCTATTATACTTTAATCTTAATATTTTATTATGGGGATCTTTCTTCCAGAGGTTAAAACATTCATCTCTGAGATCACACAATTTTATTAATGGATTATTTAACCAGGGATATGACTTTCTGTTTTTTTTATTTATAACAATTGTACGTTTTGACTTATTTAATGCAGAATTAAAAGCCTTAATTATAAACTCATATATTGAGTCCGACGTAGTTAGGTTGTTGGTTTCATTCCAGTTAGTGTTATTTAAAACATCATGCATTATTTGTTTGTCGTGAATAATTTTGGTCTGTGACACATCCTGTATATCACGTCGAGCGGTCAAGCTACCGGTTAGGCATACAATAGTGGCGCGGTGGTCCGCCAGAACAGTGTCGAGTGCTCCCGCGCATGGTGTTAACGTGTGTGATCGCGTGAATATATGGTCAATGCATGATTTTGTTATTTGATTATTTCGCTTTTCAATTCTAGTATAGTCCGATATCCCACACGTTAAGCCATTCGCAGAAAGCATATCGATATACATGGCTTTGTGTGAAGTATTTGATTTCAGATCGATGTTCATATCACCCAAAACAATAAGGATGGTGTTAGACACGTAGTTATTCAGTGTGTTTTGAAGTTCCCTTATAAATAAAGTCCTATCCGATGATGGTGGTCTATAGATTGCACACAAAGCTATAGTGTTTTCTGTTGTTTTTAGAATACCTCCAAAGTATTCAAACGTGTGAGTGTTAATTGTTTTAGGAGTAAATTTAAGGTGATTTCTCACTCACTCAGTTGGAACTTCTAAAAAACTTCAAACACATAAAACGTGCAAAAATATGTAGTAAGACTTACCTTCAAGAAGTCTTCTTCAGTGGGTATGCAGATGGTGTTGACGTGATCCTTGGACTTCCTCTTACGACCTCGTCTCCTGCAGCGATGGTTTGATAAACCATCCGCACTCGCAAATACTTGACTGTGTAAGGAAAAGAAATATAATGTAACATTATTATCCTAAATTCTATTACATATCTTTATACATATAGACTTTATTTTTGCCGCTGGGGTAAACGTGTTCTAGAGTGGTGACCACGTCTAGGCAAACGTAGTGTAGGGCGCCCTCCAACTAGATGGACTGACGACATCCGCAGGGTGGCTGGCAGTGGTTGGATGAGAAAAGCTGAACATCGAGCTCAGTGGCGTACAATTGGGGAGGCCTATGTCCAGCAGTGGACGACAACAGGCCGATGATGATGATAAATATAGACAGAAAAAAAGTTTTAAATGTAGGAAAGCCAAGCTCCGAATGGGTAGGCTCGACCAGAGTGTTACCACGACCACACATAAAAACCAGAGTGAAACAGCGACAACGCTGTGTTTCGCCGTGTAGGTGAGGTTACCGAAGGCCGAATCCCTTAGTTAGTTTAACAGAACCAATTAATGTCCCCTTTACCGCGTTGAACGCCATGGAGGCAACATATGGACCACACTAGCGGAGGATTAATCTGTCGGCAGTCAATGACTTAACGCTGGCAAGATGCTTTAAGAAGATAAAAAGAAGATTAGAAGGACAAGCCCACCACAACCAATCAAATCACTGCAACTCCTGTAAACCAGGATCTACAGTAAATACTGCGAAGACTGTTCGAAGACATTTTGGCAAGATATTATTTGAGGAGAAGAAAAATCTAAACAGGTTCGACTTCCCTCGGTAAATTTAATGCAGGAGACAGAATGACTTAAGCCTTAAAGGCACAGAAGAGACTGTACAACTGGGAGAAACTCAGTCGGCAAAACACCACGGAAAAAATAGTATTGTAATTGTAATATGACCTAATGGCAACTACCAACATATTACATACTAGCTCCCGCCCTATGTAGCCTATGTCCTATTCCGGATTGTATCCTATGCCTGTGCCAAATTTCATCCAGATCCGTCCAGTCGTTTTTTTATGTAATAGGTTGGCAAACTTGCAGACGGATTACCTGATGTTAAGCAATCAGCGCCGCCCATGGACACCCGCAGGGGAAGAGTTACGAGTGCGTTGCCGACCTTTTAAGGATTAGGGTTTTGGAGATTAAGGGGTTGGGGAGGGGTCAGGGGAGGGGAAAGATTTGGCCCCTGGCGTTTTGGCGTGATTGACTAACAAACATTTATTTAACGCATCTATAATATTAACTGAGTTTTTCATGCGACTTCATTCGCATGGGATAGTGACTTCCTGGAGATTTTTGGTATAAAAACTATCCTATGTCCTTTCTCGAGTTCCAAACTATGTCTGTACCAAATTTTACAGAATTCGGTTCAGTAGTTTAGGCGTGAAGAAAAGGCGGCGGCGGCGTAGGTCAGTAGTTTAGGCGTGAAGAAAAGGCAGACAGACAGACAGACAAGAGTTGCTTTCGCATTTATAATATTAATAATAAGATAGAAAGAAGGTAAGAGTGGTAAGAAGTGAGATAGAGTATACTAGACATACCTGCAATTAAAACATTTGTGCGACTTGTCTGAAATGGTTCCCTGTCCATCATCATTCACCTGTAAAGAATACAGATCAGTTATTTCCAGACATTGATTATATTTCAAAGAAATATTAAATAACATAGACGTACTCTATGCTTTTGGTACAAGTCAAGTCTTTTGGGTGATGTAGAGAGAGTAAGGCAAATAAAAAGAAAACTTGGAACAATAAAATATGCAAAATTCATACATTTGGAACCAAGTTCCTTTGAGCGCGTAACAAAATCCCCCATCTCTGTTTCTCTCTCTCTCTCTATCTTTATCTCTCAATCTCTGTTTCTATTTCTATCTCTATCTTCCTCACGTTATAATAAAATATAACTAAGTTCCTTCGCTAATTAATCGAAAAGAGCGTCGGTCCATCCGGGAGTATCAGGGTAATAGCACAGCAACAAGGCTTTGGCTGGACAACTGGTTGCCTTGCTACGAGTCACAAGCTCGATTCAGACGGAACAACTCTGTGTGAGTGATCCACAAATTTTTGTTCCGGATCTGGGTGTCATGTGTATGTTTTTAAACGCACCCACGATATAAGAAAAAATCTTAGCAGGGAATAACTGATATTTTTATATTCTATTTTTAATTCTTGGCTATCAAAAAAGAGATTGTTAAAATTCTGTTGATCATATTTTTTTATATAAAGTGTTTGTGAAGTGCAATCTTGCAAGAAAATTTTGAAGTAGATATCTTCAACGGATTGAGCTGAAATTCATGTCATTCAAGCATGTCAATAATTATATTGCTAAGCTATATGACTGTACTCAAAATCCATAAAAATGTCACTAAAGAGCTATTTAAATAAAGTTTTTTAATATAAATATCTAACAGTCACCTGCGTGGATGTAGATTTTACACTTCTTCAATATAATTTTTATTTATTCTCTACAAACCTTCTCTGGACTTCCACGAATAATTCAAGACCAAAATTAACCAAATCGGTAAAGGCATTGTTGAGTTATAACATTAAAACGAAAAGTGGCATTTATTTTTAAATACATAATTATATGACGGAGCGTCGATTATTTTAATTGAATGTTCAAGAAGGTTTTATCATAATTCATCGGACGTGAGTGCAAAGAATCGTACTCTGGCGGAACGTCAAACTGACAGTTCTGCGTGCGCATTATGGTGGAGAGCGAGCGCTGTGACTGTCATATGAGACGGATCGCCGACGTCCCGTTATTTTTGTAATTTATTCAGTCTGATTATTAAATCCTACGCCCTGTGATGGACTGTGAAGACGATGATCGGGATGTTGATGTTTGTACCAACCCCCTGTTGCCTTCATATATGTATAGATTGAGTTTTCTTATCCAAAACCCCTAGAACCACCTTACCTTAGGAGGGCATAACAGTTTCTGCAAATCCTGTGCATCAGCGTCTGCTGTCTGAACTATCCAGATCTCATCTTCACTGCTGTCCAGACATTCTTGCTTAACTTCAGTCTTTATGATGGGTGGTTGTGCATTTGTGGTGGTTTCCTTTTATGGGGTAGAAATATTAATTTAATAGAAACTACAAAATATTGTTTTTTTACTAAATTAACGTTATTTAACTTTGGAATTAGCAAGGGAGATCCTTGCTTCGGCTCGTATGGACCGGCTTGACCATAATGATACCACAGCCTCATAGCAAAACCGACGTGAAACAACACTATTGTGTTTCGCCGTATGAGTAACGTTACTGGAGGCCCCATACATCTCGGACCCATCCCTTCCCAATCCATATATCCCCAAAACCTAAAAAGTATTAGAGATAGGGGCTTTCGGGAATACTTAAGAGAGGAAGGAGGAGGATTGGGCTTTCAGTAACCTGAATCACACAGAAAACCGGTTTTATCAAGCCGGTTTTCTGATAGGCCGTGGTTTCACTACCACAGGTATAAATAATAAAATTAATCTTCCTTTCACATACTAAAACGAATAAATCTACAAATTACTTCTAAGCTAGCTAACTATATTCACTTATAACTTAGGGCCTTTCTCGCTACTCGATAACGCTTGTGTTTCGCCGTGTGAGTGACCCTCCCGTCCTTAATTCTTCCAATCCTCAAATCCTTAACTGGACGGTAACATTTTTGCAATTCTTCTATTGCTACGGGTGTCCATTAGTGGTTATTTGCTTACCATCAGGTGACCTCTCTGCTAATTTGCCGACATAAGCCATTAAAAACCATAACATATTCAACTAGCAAACGTTGTTTTGCCGTATACATTTTTTATTCCATTCTTAATCCATTCTCAGACCTATCGAACTACTTACAAAAATTTGGTAAAAATCAATAAAGCCGTTTCGGAGGACTAAGGTAACTAACATTGCGACACGAAAGTTTATATATAAAATGAAAATTTTCGACTAACCGTCTCAGCATTGGAATCAGTCTTTTCTTGCGAATTTTCTTTATCTAAAATTAGTATATAAAATTGTATTATTAAGTCAGTAATATTGTTTAATAGGTATTTATTAGCCTATAGCACTTAGGAACATTGTAGCTATCTATCAGTGAAAGAGTTTTGGCAATCCGACCAGCGGTTCCAAAGATTACCCCCTACATACAAACTTACAAATTTTACCTCTTTATAATGTTAGTATAGATACAGTTAATGTTCTTACTACTACTACTTACTATAAAACCACAAAGATGTCTCTCAAGTGCTTAGTTAAGGGACTTATTGATCTACACCTTCTAAAAACTTTTTTTAAACAGATTTTTTAATTGAATTATATTTTTAAACTAGATTCTGCCTGTGGCTTCACCCGCGTGGTATGTTGATAAAAAGTACTCTATGTCCTATTCCGGAGTGTATCCTATACTTAAGCCAAATTTCATCCAGATCCGTCCAGCCGTTTTGGCGTGATTGAATAACAAACATCCAAACATCGTACTTGCTCATTTATGACATTAGTAAGATAAAAATAAAAATCTGTGTGATGTTTATCCAGTGCCATATACGTACCAATTTCATCACCATCATTTTTGTTTGAGCTGCGCGTGCGCAGTGCAATAGGCGATGTCGGTTTTCCAGTATCTGTCTCGTTAGCTATAATATACAAACATAAAATATGATAACATTTGACAACTAGTAATTAAGTTAGTTAGTTTTTACACATTTTAAGTGGTAGATCTGTTTTTTCTTAACTTTTTGTTGTATCATCTCTAATTAGTAATACTAATTATTATAACACTAGAAATGTCAATGTCAGTGTCATCCTCTAATATAAATAAGGTGATCGAGAGAGTGTCGGCCATTGACAATGTAACTCTGGTCCAGTGAGCTGCCTTTTTTTGTGAGGGGTAAATCATCAGATGACTTCTCCCGCCCGGCCCTGGGCGTCAGACTCTTACTGACTAAAAACCCCCCTGTTCTTTCTCCTGCTCTGGGCCGAGGTAGCGGTGCCTCAATGCGCTTACCCCGCAACCCCGGCTGGAGCTGCCTGTCTGTGTATCCTATGTCCTTTTATGAGTCACAAACTATGTCTGTGCCAAATTTCACACAAATAGGTTCAGTAGTTTAGGCGTGAAGAAAAGACAGACAGACTGACAGAGTCACTTTCGCATTTATAATATTAGTTTGGATTACCTTATCTAAATCGGTTATCTGATATATTACATGTAATATATTTATTCTGTTATATAATATATTACCTTTATCGAGATCGCTTGAAGTGGTTTTAGAATCATCTTTTGAACTTTTCTTTGTGTCTGATCTTTCGTGGGCCGCTATAACGTGGGCCTTCAGCCATTTTAGATTTGCATACCCTGCAAAATTATTATAGTTTTTTTTTATGTAACAGATCACCAAACGAGGAGACTGATTACCTGCTGGTAACACCAAAGGAGTTACGACTGCGTTGCCGGTCTTTTCGGGATAAGGGTTTCGGATATTTAAGGATTGGGAAGGGCATCTCTTACCAATCCTTAAATAGGCAGGGGAAGGGATAAGGTCTCTGGTAACCTCACTCACGCGGCGAAACATAACGCTGTGGTTGTTTCACGCCGGATTTCTGTAAGGCCGTGATATCACTCCAGTCTAGTCGACCCATTCGTGCCGAAGCATGTCTCTCATACTTTGTTCAATTTGGATCTGACTAATCAGAGTGCTTAACTCCAGAAACGTGTCCACTGTCTTAAAGTAAAACAAACTCACACTAGGTCTTCTGTTAAAAGTTTCTTTGAGACGGGAAAATCATTAAATAGATTCTGGGTGGGGCCGGAGCATCCTTTCCTTCTCCTACTTCAGCGAGGCCATGGTACCTCATTGAACTTGACCCGCAACTCCTGATAATAGCAAAACTATGGACTCACCATAATTACACAAAGGACATGGAAAGACCTCCCCATCTTCCAAATCATGTTTGTGTGTCTCGCAGTGTTCTGTCACGCCTGAAAGTTCAGGGAATATTTGCTCGCAGAACCTGAAATGTAAATAAGTAGCAGAAAACAGAAAAAGAGGTTCAGGATAAACTGGGTCTGGTCAAGGCCCGTAGTCGTGGTGACCCGGAGGTTAAGGCGTCCGCTTCGTTCGAAACCTGGCAAGTACCAATGCGACTTTTCCGAGTTTTATGTACTTTTTATGATTATTTAGACACCATTGACATACAGTGAAGGCAAACATCGTGTGGAAACCTGGACTTATTATTTCTTATTAAAAGTGTGAAATCGCCAATCCGCCTTGAGCTAGCGTGATGATTTAAGCTGAAATCTTCTCCGTGTAGAGAAGAGGGCTTTGTATGATACCGTCAAGATTCGATTTTGAGGTAAGGAATCTATAATTAATATTTATTTGAACGGGCTAATCTCAGAAACTGCTGGTTCGAATTGGACAATTCTTCATGTATTGGATAGACCATTTATGCCCAATAGGCATTAAAATACAAACGCTAAGACGAATAGGAACTGAGCAAAAGGAAGTTGAGATTCATAACATAACTAGCAAAAATTGGATATTTCACTACTACACCCTTGTAACTTCTCCGGTGTTGCGGGTATTCATAGCCAGAGCTTATTGCTTACCATCAAGCGGCATCTTGTCAGTTCATTTGACCTCTTTACCAAAAAATCTGTTATTTGGCTTACCTGCACTTTAACTCCGTAATTTCATTATTATCACACTGATATTTTCCCAAAAACTCTTTTACATCTTCATCAGCCTCTTCCAAATTGTCTATGATATTATCTATTTCCGGCTCCGGCTCTATAATCTCAACGTCACTTGAACTACCGTCTTTCTTCTCATCTTTAACTATAATGACGTCATCGGACCTCGGATCGTTGTCTATGGGTTTCGTTATAATCTCCCCGTCGGAACCTATTTCGACTTTAACGAACTCTTCCTTGTCTATTTTCGACTCTATCTTGTTTATGATCTCCTTAGCTTTACCTAAATGTGCGAAGCTAAAGTTTTTAACCTTTTGAAATATATATTGTTGATTATTTCTTATAACCAAATACTCGTCTGGATTCAGAAATTGATTGGCGCTTTTCATTCTACACGGCTTAAAATTCTCATTCAGGCAACATTCGCAGATAATTTTTAGTTGTGTCGACATTTTTTTCTGCGGGGAACACCTGTGTAGTCTTTGGTCCTCATTATCGAAAAGATAGAGCTTATCTACATTATTATCAACGTGTTTGCCGCATATGAAGCAAATTTGACTCTCGCTTTCACCTATTAGAACTCCATCGATATCTACATAGGAGATAGGTTTAGTCCAATTTTTATGAACTCTTGAAGGGTCTGTCTTTCTGACGTGTCTTCTTTCACCGTACCCTTGGTCGTAGGGCAGAGACGTCATAGGGGAATCTTTGAACATATTCAAAATATCTTCCCTTGTATAAGAGAGATTATCATTCCTTTGATAACTTTCATCGTAGTTCTTAAAATTATCCTTAATCAGACTCTTTGGCGATTTATTCCGGATAGTTACCGGGTTTAGGGTGGCGTAAGTTTTCGAGTTATTAGCTTCAAGATATTTCGTAAATTGGGCTTCGAAACCCGATGTGTTATTGCAAACGAGTTTAAACGGTAATGAGTTAGCGAAACTGCATTTTGGACTGGAATTTTTACTAGACCAACGGGAAACCGGACTGTCTACGATATTTATCTTTTTCGTCTCACGTATATGAAGGTTTTCAAGGTCGATATCATCCGTGATATCATCCGCGTATTTCACAAAGGGGATTTTCTCCGCAGTCAAATCAATTAAAGGATCATCATTGTCGAAATGTATTTGTGACGCCCGAATTTGGGTGCCATCGTCCAATATGTAAACCAAATCGTTGGCTCCATCATTTGGTTCCAACATTGGATCAAAGTTTTGTGTGAGATCATCTGTTTGCAAGTTTTGTTCGGCATTTATTAGGAACTGATAGACGTTTTCTGATAATGATACGGGTTGGTTTCTGGTTATGGAGTTTAAGTCCACGTCGAAACCCAGTAGAGCCCTGGAATGAATTATAAAATGAATAATTTTGAGTAATATTAAAATGTGGGAGGGCCAGCTAAACCGGAGTGACACCACGGCTACATAGAAAACCGTCCTGCAGTTGAGGTTACCTTAAGTGAAACAGGTACTTCGATATTTCTTAATATATTGCATTTAAGGGTAACTAAAACTTTTGGTTTTCAAGGTCCCTACACAAGATCTCGAGTCGAACAAAAGTAGGTTCTACTTATTAGGTTTTTGGCGCAGAAATATTTAATAATGGTACGGTTCTTAGGGCCTAATGGCCCGGTGTTTAATTTTTTTATAATCTACTGACATTTGAGGTTGACATATTGAAAATAACGCCTTACTCGAGTGAATTAACAGACAAGCTCTACTAGTTTCAAGTCACAACGGGGCTCTTATTCAAGACCATCGAGCGCGTAGCGGCGGTGTCGCACAGACAACACAAAACCAATTGAAACTATACTCAAGAGCTTTTCTCAGTTAATTGACGTGAGTTTGTTTTTTAAACCTTACCCCGCACTAGGATTTTCTCCTGTGTCGTGGGAGCGTTTACAAACATACAAATTCACATACACAACACACCCAGACCCGAAACAACAATTTGTTGATCACACAAAGTGTTGTTCCTTGCGGGAATCGAACCCGCGACACGTTGCACAGCAGCCAGTTGCCCAGCCACTGCGCCAACCGTGCAGTCAACAGTACAGTGAGTAAGTTGTTATCTTTATATATATATAAAAATTGATCGCAAAATGTGTTGGTAAGCGCATAACTCAACAACGCCTGGACCAATTTTGCTAATTCTTTTTTTGTTGTGTTTGTTATTGTCAGGTGAAGGTTCTTATCAAGAAAATATTGGAAAAGTATAAGTAGGGGACGATTAGGAAAATGACCCTTTGATAGCGAGATAGTTGGAACCGTGCGAAGCGGGGGCGGGCCGCAATAAAATTTTGTATGTGTCACGATAGCTACTGTTAAAAAAAATTGGAGACAAGTTGTAAATCAGCCTACCAAACAAAAACCATTTCAATAGAGCTTCTTGTGGTTCGAAACTAGGTTCTTTTACAATATAAATACTATATAGCGTTTTTAAACTTAGTAAATATCTCATACTTGGCTTTATCGAGAAACATTTGGAAATTATCATCGGGTTCTATTCTAAGAGCCACCTCCTCGCCCGTAGCATTCTCCATGCATAGAATCAACGGAGGTTGGACGTCCGACATTTTTGCCTGTAACAAAATAATCGCATGTGTAAAAGAGGGATTTTCAAAATGAACCTTATTATTGGAACATACATTTTAAGATTAAAAAACCTTCTTTTAAGTTAGACTTCTTTTCTATTAAGCAAACCAAATATGGATTACACAACTTCACATGAAAATGTTTATGTGTTTTTTTTTATATAAGATAAAATGTAATAAGTACTACTTAATTAATATTTAAGTGATTTTCCAGCATTCAACCATCTAAGCCATCATATTATAAATCTATAAAAAGTATATTTGTTTCAATATACTAATTTCAGGAACTACTAGTGCGGATCACTAGATAGTATAAAACAAATTAGTTTTCTCTGCCCCGCCATTGGCCTTTGTTGCTCTATGCTCTGTCCCTATATCTCTTTGTATACCGGGTAAGTTCGGGTGACTTTGACCCTGGCTTAACTTTGATCCAAACCCTTTAACCAATAAAAACTGAGAACCAAACATATATTCGTTTTTCATTGGTTCGAAAATTTGGATCAAAGCTACCTCCCAGGGTCAAAGTAAGTTGGGACTCGAGGTGGCGCTCCACAAGTCCGAGGCCATGTGCTTCTATGGCCGTCGGAGCGCGCCACCTCCAGGTGGGTCCCAAGTAACGGCAGGAGGAGTTACCATCGGCGTCGAGTCGGCGATGAAGTACCTTGGTCTCGTCCTCGACAGCCGATGGAACTTCACGGAGCATTTTCGTCGTTTGGCCCCTAAGTTGGAACGGTCTGGGGCCGCGCTCAAGCGGCTCCTTCCCAACCTCGGGGGGCCAAACGCCTCCTGCCGGAGGTTGTATATGGGGATTGTGCGATCCATGGCCCTCTACGGTGCCCCTGTGTGGGCGCCGGACTTGAAGCGGCGGCCGGCTCGTACGCTGGTCGCGTCCCAGAGGGTCATGGCTATACGAGTAATCCGCGGGTATCGCACGATCTCCGGGGAGGCGGCGAACCTCCTTGCCGGATCACCGCCGTGGGATCTAGAAGCGAAGGCGCTCGCGCGCGTCTACGGCTGGTTTTACAGTCACGCGTTTCGGCAGCGCCGTCGGAGCGCGCGCGCTCGGATATGTATTGGGGTATTAGTAGCGTTTCAAATTCGCGCGCTTGAGCAGCGCCGTTCGTTGAACGCGTCCTATTCGCGCGGCGCGGTCGAAGCGCGCGCCGCTCGTGCGCTTCTACGGCCATTGTGCGTTTTAGTCTCACGCCGTTGAGACGTGCCGTTAGGTACTGTTGTGTACAAAATGAATCACATCGATACGGGTCGAGTAATTGACGAAGTGCGAATTAGAAGATGTTTATGGGACCCGGCCGATGATTTTTATAAGAATAAGGACGCAAAAAATAAAGCCTGGGAAGAAATTGGAAAGGAATTGTGTGGTGAAAAATCGCCAACTTTTCCACTGGAGCTATGGGGATGCGACGTATGCTGGATCTTCGTAAAGAAAACTCTAACTTGCACAGTAATTCGTCGAAACTGCTGGTTGATAGGCGAAAATATTTATAAAATTTATAACTATTTTCTCGTAAATCAGAGAAAGATGTTACGTGTTCGCCTCTCAGTAACCTTGTAGCGTTATAAGGATCAACACCTACTGTTCTTCGACGTTTTTGTTGCCTTTTTTTCCATAAAAAGTAAATAGCCAGTACTCTAACCGCATTGCCGTTCATTTTGTATCTGTTTGTACACGACTGTCAGCAGCGAAACGCGACGTACTAATGTCGTTTTATGGTGCACCGCTGTTCAAACGCGCGCTGTCCAACAGCGCGCTGTCCAACGGCGCGTCTAGCGGCGTGACTGTAAAACCAGCCTACAGTTTGCGCGCAGACGCGCGTCGCCGGGGCGAAGATCCTCTGCCGCGCCAAATAAATGCGTGGCGGAATGAGCTCCGGCGAGATCTCATGGCAGAGTGGAGACAACGACTGTCGCAACCGAGGGCCGGGCACGCTACCATAGCAGCGGTAAGACCCCTCTTTGAGGAGTGGCTTGAGAGACGCCACGGCGTCCTCACCTTCCGTCTGACGCAGGTGCTTACCGGGCACGGCAGCTTCGGTAGGTTCCTGTTTCGGATTCAGCGGGAGGAAACGCCCGAGTGTCGTCATTGTGAGGACCACCTAGAGGATACGGTGGAGCATACGGTAGCGGTATGCCCTGCCTGGGCTGAGCACCGCCGTATCCTCAGGGAAGTGATCGGCGGCGGCGACCTCTCGCGCCCGGCCTTAGTCGAGGCCATGGTGCGGAGTGAGAGGAACTGGGACGCCGTCTCCTCCTTTTGTGAAGCGGTCATGCTCGCAAAGAGAGAGGCGGCCCGCGTGAGGGAGCAATCCTCCTCCTCACGCCCCAGCAGCCGCAACTGGCGACACTACGGGCGTCGGGGATCGAGGGACGATCTCCGGCCACCGTAAGTACGGGCCTGCGGTCGGCGAGTAAGGGCAGCTCGCCGCCCGACCAGAACCAGGCCCGAGCGTACGGCGCGTAGCGTTCCGCGCGCGCCTCAAAGAGCCAATAGACCACCACAGACGGGGCCCTAAAGGGCTGATGTTCAGCCGGGGCTGCGGGGTAAGCGCAATAAGGTACCGCGACCTCGGCACAGAGCAGGAGAAGGAACAGGGGGGTTTTTAGTCAGTAAGAGTCTGACACTCCCTCCTGCCCGGCCCTGGGCGGGAGAAGTCATTTGATGATTTTCCCCTCACACAAAAAAAAAAAAAAAAAAAAAAAAGGTCAAAGTAACCCAAACTTACGGTACTACTCAAATTGACATCAAGATAAAATAGTATAGAACAGTACAACAACTTTTCAAAAGACGGTGGATACAATTCTTTGTGGACGATTAAGTCCTCAGGGGTAATAGATACAAAAAAAGAGTGTTCTTAAGACTATTTGCGATATCATAACATACCTTTTTAGGAGATAAAGTCATCAAATACCTTCCTCCACCTTAGGTGAAGAAAAACAAAGTTTTTTCCTTACTACACCCCCTAACTGACTGGTAACTACCCTATTCCCACTCCTGGTAGATACAATACTACCTACCATATTATTTATTTTTCTTTTTAAGTAGGCAGTTGACCAAAACCATAAGTTTGGAACCCTCAGGTCTAGAATATCACAGACTACTTTACCTTATTCACTTCAATAAATTTAGTAAAAACATACTTTTTTATTCCCATATAAACTGTTCTAAAAGAGTTTGTTTGATAACAAGGAACAAAACTATTGATAGAAGAAGACATTTGGCACAAGGAACAATATTGTAGGTAACTATTTCACTGCCAAACTTTTAAATTTTTGAGCAACAAGGAGTTCACTGGGTCAGCTATTCAATTATAAATAAGTACTACAGTAGCATGGGAGAAAGACTGTTGCCTTATTAATGTAATGTAAGAGAAGCTCTACTAGATTTCTCAATTTTTAAGTCACAATAGGACTCTATTCTCAAGCAGAAAGAAATGAGAGAAATAGTAGATTTGTTTAGATTTAATTCAAATAAGTAAAGCCTTTATTTTCAATAAATATATTATTTTATAGATACTGCTGTAATGTAATAAAGATAGTCAAGAAAAAGAAGCAAAAAGTTGTAAAGTAGCCAAATTAAGTGGACTACTTTAAAATATTCTGAACTAAATATGCACAGAAAATAATTAAAATTTTGAATTTTACTGGAAAAAGTCATGGTTCCTAGTGAAAAATTGATTAAGTAGAAGATTTCATTCATCATGAAATAAAACAGAGCAGTAGGTATGGAAAAAATTTTGTTATCTCAAATGTATTTCAATTAATTAGAGGAATAAATAAAAGATAAAATTGTGTTGACCATTTTATTAAAAATTTTGAAAAAATCACGACATTTAACTGAAAGTTAATTTATTTCTTTTTATTTTGAAATTAAAAGTTTTAGTAAAGTAGTTGATTTATTTATCTTTATTCTAAACAATAATTTCCAGCCTAGGCATTGAAAACTAAAGCGGGAGTATGAAAAGAAAAGTGACACTGGCCACCAAATAAAATAAATAGAAACGGCCAGTGACAACACAATACCGGCACACTTTTTTGTCCATTTAAAGCATAAAAACGCTACAAAATTATATTATAACACAACAAACAAAAAGTGCCTTACCTGTTCTTCAATTTTAAAGAAAAATATCTTCAATTTCTCCAAACAACTGGCACTTCTTTAGAAAAATAACAAATGAAACAATAATTTTATCGCCATTTGTGTCAAATTTCAAAACAAAAACATTCTAAAGTCAAACCCACAGACAAGAACTGTACTTTTTTTTAAGAAATCCTAATTCGTTTTACATTGCCCATTAATCTAGTATCTGATAAAACGTCAATGTAGTATAAAGTAATATTATTTCATTATTATTCTAATTAATTATAATTAAATTGATAAAGTGTTTACAAGAGGCATTTATTGATGTTTTTCATAATTTAATACATTTCGGAGATATAAGAAAAGTTTTATTTGATTACGCATTAACGAACAGTTTTCCAATTTTTGCAGACAACATTATAAAAATGCGAAAAATAAAAATGGACCTAATTAGTATCTAACGCCTCAAATAAACAATATTCTTATTTGAAAACGTATTATTAAAATTAATTTAAATAGTAAATGAGATTTAATGCTAACATGTAATAGATTGGACTGATTATTTTTGCTGACGGCCAAATGCCTTTGTTTTGCGGGAAAAATAATTGGCAAGAAAGGGACAGATATAATTTTATTTTCCTAATATCAAAAATGGGAAAAAGCTATAATATGTGAACACTACTATTTTAAAGTTATCTAATGTATTATTAGAATATGGACGGATCGAATATATTTTTGCAAGTTACATTAAAAAGGTCATCAAATATTACAAACTCAAACAAAATCTAGTTGTGAAAGAGACAGAGTCATCTTGATTTGTTGATTGACAAGACAAATGACAAATGAAATGTCATTCAGTCGCAATATGGCCGATAGTTTATCTAAATACGGAACATATAAATTGTGCGCGAATATATAATTTGCTATTCAAATGATAGTTTGCTTAATTTAATGACTTAGTGAGTGAAGTGTCACGGCATGTTTCCCCTTACTCCGCCCGTTGTAAAACGGCTGCTAGGATGGAAAAAGGGCCCTGAGGGTTCGTCTGCAGCTGAAGATAAATGGTCGGAGAAGGCAGTGAAAAGTTTAGTAAAGAAACTAAAGAAAAGCGGGGCTCTTGAAGAATTGGAAAAAGCTATTTCAAGTCAAAACAGTCATACCAAATGCGTTACAATACCCAGGTCAGTTCAATATTGATTTATTTTTTTCGTGATAACAATCATTGGGGAATATGACGTTTCCGGTACCTAAGCTATCATATCTTTAACAATGTGAATATTCCTTATGTGCTTTGTAATAAAAGCTATAATCGTATGCTAAAGATGTTGCAAAAATTGTTGAGCTTATCCAAGGAAATTGCTACTGCTTGTATCCAGTATTTCATATTAATTTTTCAAATAAGAAACTTATTGGCCGTCGTTTCAATTCTTTTAGCACAAATTTGCTAAACGATACCTATCAGTTTACGAACGAACATTTATTCCGTGGTCGGGTTATTTCGGTAGGTCCTATTACCCGACTAAGTTTAGTGGTTGATTATTAGAAACGACCTCCATACGAGGCAACGACCATCTCATTTTTGTTGCATAATAACATACAGGACGCAAAATCGGAAAGGTCAAGACACCGTCAAAACAAATCGAATCATTCCGATCCTTGTCAATATGGCGGACGTGTTTTGAACCTTGCTATTTTTGAAAATACTAATATTCTCCATCTTTTAGAAAGAAAACGTGCGTGTACCTATTTTCTTTGTTTTCGGAGCCCATTTCGAAGGACATCCATCTATCCTTTCGTCCTTGAAGGTAAATACGTCACAAATGGTTCCGTTTTGTGCAAATTGTATGAGTTCTAAACATTCGTAATTTATGCTTTAATTACGATTTCCTGATATAAATATGCGCATCCGTGTGTTTATTTGTTGAAGATACGTATTAATTACGACTTTGAATGCCAAAAAGTGTTTAAATTATTCAGTCTAATACTAATAAGATTCTTATTGGATTTTAGTAACCAAATCTAGGTTTCCTAAGTGCTAGAGGCTATTTAGACAATGTGTGACGACTGATGACACATGTACTCGGGTGCATTTTGCCGCCAAATCATTAAATATACGTTTAAAATTATTTTTTGATAATTTATAAACTGAAGTGTGTAATTGATGTCATAAACAATTACATAAATGCATTTATTTTTTATTATTGCTGTACACATTTTGGTTAGGCCAACTCATAATGTGGTTAGGCATTATAATGTAACAAAAAGAAAAAAGTATGGATATGATTTAACTAAATTTTATATCTTGATAATTTATTTTTCTATGGTCCTTTTTATATGAAATATTTCTCACGACCTTTTTGGTCACTAAAAAGATACATTTGATTGATAAAAAGGTACTCTAAAAGATATCTTGAACATAATATGTGAAACTAGGTATCATTGTAATGTTCAGACAAAAACCTAAGTTTTTTTATCTTGGCTTTCCATACAGTCTTATTGGTTTTACTGTAATTAATTCCAAATAATATATTATGGGTGTTAAAAAAACTTCTTTTTTATTAATTATTCTAAAGCCATTGTTGTAATAATTTTATTGATTACTTGACTTTATCCTGACTTTTCTATGTAACAAAATATTTCAAAATAGGTAGGTATTAATATTCTATTTTATCTTACAATATAATTAACTATCTTAATTTCTCTAGATATTTTTGGAGAAATAATAATGTAAACTATTAGATGAAATAATAAACCACACTCAACTGCATACAAAATTCATAGTAAACATGTTGATTTTGACTATGTATTTGAAAAAAAGGTATTGATTTTGCCTAGTTGTCAAGCACTAATCTATGCAATAGAATATTGTTATAGATGTTGGTAATTTACTTTCATATTTACAAAAAAAAAAAAAATTAGAGAAAGAGAAAACAATTATCATAAACAAGATCATGTGTGTAATAAACTTTTTGGCGCTGATGGGCTTTAGCGATTAACCCGTGGAGCGCAGATATACGCGAGACACAATGTTTTTTCTATTGTGTCTCATATACCGGCAGACTAGCGGTTAAGGGATAGTTGAGGGAGGGGATGGATTGGATGTCCTGTAACCTCACTCACATAGCGAAATACACCGCTGTGGTTGTTTCACACCGGTTTTCAGTGAGGCAGTGGTTGTCATTGCGGTTGAGCCAATTGATTAGTGGTGAAGCATGGCTTTCCCAAACTGAAATTTCAGTAAAACTTATTTTGGAATAAAAGAATAATAATTCTATATATCTTTCACAGGGCTAAACCAAACGAGAACACAATAAATGGTCAATATCGTAAGGGGTTGCCGCATGTTGTCTACTGCAGGCTGTGGCGTTGGCCGCAGCTACAGGTACTTATAATGTTTATCTATATTGTTCCCTATTTTCATTGCCTTCATGTAACTCCTTACAAATGTATGTAGCACATGTTTGAGACATTGTTTTAAATTCTACTTGGTAATGGTTTAGTCAGTTGGTCCAAAGAACAGGAATAACTTACCAAAAATGCTATTTGGTTGCGGGTTAAGCGCAATGAGTCACCGCTTCCTCGGCCCAGAGCAGGAGAACCAACCGGGGGGTTTTTAGTCAGTAAGAGTCTGACACTCTGATATAGAGGTCATTTGATGATTTTCCCCTAACAAAAAAGGGTGTAATAAAAATTTGGCAATTTGCATATGCGCAAAAGTTTAAAGTTCAAAAAAATTTGAGACATCAAATAGAATTAGGTCATCAATCTGTTCGTCAGTGAAGCGAAGTGCTAATTAGAATAATTTTCCCTTTCACCACTGTTATGATGGAATTATATAAACAGGTTTCCAGGTAAAACCACCAAATGTCTGGACCATACTGGCAATTCAGATATTGTGATGGTGTATCAATTATATGTTGACTTGTTACAGAGCCAGCATGAACTAAAGCCAGTTGACCATTGCGAGTACGCCTACCAGTTGAAGAAGGACGAAGTGTGCATCAACCCTTATCACTACAATAAAATCGATTCGCCTGGTAAGCATTTTTTAAACCTTTTACGTGATAGGACGGCAAATGAGCACACGGAATTACAATACCGCCAACGTATCTTGGCGAGTTTAAAGTTAGCCGATTAGCTGTGCAGTACACATTTTTGTTCCTAAAAGGTCCATTGCGCAGACAAACGGCTGACTTCAGACTCGCCAAGATACGGCGGCCGTACTGTACCTGATGGTAAGGCATTGACGCCACCCATGTACGTACACAACACAGGAGGAGCCACAAGTGCGTTGCGAGTCTTGGAGATTAAGGGATTTAAGAGAGGGTAAGAATTGGGCATCCGGTAACCTCAGACACACGGCGAAATACAACGCTGTGTGGTTGTTTCACGCTTGATTTCTGTGAGGCCATGGTATCACTCCGGTTTAGCAGATTCATTCGTGCCGACGACGCATGTATCACACTCAGGCTTCTGCTTCTTTATATTCTCAAACTTGTTTCTTACTGGGGTAGAAGGAGTATCACTCTATGTATTAAAAACATCGCATTAAAATCCGTTGCGTCGTTTTAAAGATTCAAGCAAACATAGGGATATAGGGACAGAGAAAGCGACTTTGTTTTATACTATGTAGTGATTACGTACTATGTGTGTCTCCCAGCGCTGCCCCCCATTTTGGTGCCTCGTTGCGGCGACACAGAGGTCCGGGCGCCGCCCCCCTACACGGACTACCACCAGCACCCACCGCACCACGACCACCACCACCTCGACCATACGGACGCGTGAGTATACGGTCATGTCATCGTCATCAACATCATCATATTTATTTTTATATATCACTAACGGACCCCAAAAACGGTCCCCATTAACCCCCACATATAAAACAGCGAAATCGTTGAGGCCGATTCCGAGATCACATGTATTTTCAAGCAATCAGCGCCATCTGCCGGGCTGATTTGTGAATCTAAACCATCCAGAGCCCCACTCAAACGCATACAGAAAAATTAATTTAAATCGGTCAAGCCATTTAAAAGGAGTTCAATGACATACACATGTACATTAGAATTATTATATTATATATATATTTTTTTATGTAATTGGTCGGCAAACGAGCAGACGGATTACCTGATGGTAAGCAATCAGCGCCGCCCATGGACACCCGCAACGGAGGAGTTACGAGTGCGTTGCCGACCTTTTACGGATTAGGGATTTGGAGATTTAGGGATTGAGGAGGGATTGGTATCACTCCGGTCGAGCCGACCCATTCGTGCCGAAGCATGGCTCTCCCACACTTCACACTTCACTTCCCACAGTCCACAAGACTAGCTTCAAACTAGCTTTCAGCTGTGGCTTCACCCGCGCAAAAAGCGGTAGCGTTTTAAGCAGTAGCTCGGCTAAAGTGTTATTTATACCCTATACTACTTAGGAACATTGTATCTATAGCTATCAGTAAAGAATTTAGAAATCCGACCAGCGGTTCCAATGATTACTTATTACATACAAACTTACAAATTTTACGTCTTTATAATATTAGTAGTGAAAGTTAAAAACCTTATATTCAGTGATAAAAGCTTCAAATCCATGTGCAGCTGTCAAATTGTGACTGTGTGTGTGCGCAACCTTGTCTTGTCCGATCTTGACCAGAGACCTCTGAATGGATAGATAGCAAAATGTCTGAATTACAAAATGCACGCTCGAGTTCAGTCCGAGATATCTCCGACTTTTCAATGGATGACACGACACAGTTAAAGAATTATTACAAGTTAAGACATCCACTCCTGATCATAGGCCTTGGAAGAAGCCTATCTACAGCCGAGACGGGAAATTTAATCTTATTCAGAAAGTCATTAAGGCTTAGAACGCCATGTCGGACAATGGTGTTCGACGCTAGTGGACAATTACTAACTCAGTCTCATAACAGTGTGATCTCATCATCAGCCCATAAGTGGCCACTACTGAGCAAAGGCCTCTTCTCACACGGAGAAGATTTGAGCATTAATCACCACACTTGCTCAATGCGGGTTGGCACATTGAGCAAGTGTGATCACAGTGTGGTCTATTTCATGTTATTAATACAAATGAATTGTTTCCAGGGTAATGCAGACAGGGGGCGTGGTAGGTGTAGGAGTGGGCGTGGGCGCGCACAGTGCCATGTACCTGGAGGCCACGCTCGCCCAGCAGGTGCCTGGCAACACCACCGTGCATGTGTGAGTATTGCCAGCCTTAAAAATTGTTTATTTGTCCAATATTCCCTTTTGGCAGAACTTATGCAGTAAACATTTCGGAAGGTTCTACTGACAAGGCGTTTTAATTACTATGGAAGAAAAACCTCAAATAAAAAAAATATATGGTAGATACTGAAAATTTATGTGATACATTGGCAATCAAACATACGGATTACCTGATGTTAAGCAATTGGAGCCGCCCATGGACACCTGCAGCATTGGTTGGATGAGAAGTGCTGAATCTCGAGTTCAGTGGCCTATAATTGAAGAGGCCTATGCCCAGACGGAAATGGGCTGATGATGATGATGATATCGTGAAAGGTTTTGATTCCGTGAGAAATGGTGGGAGAACCATTGGCCTCACAGAAAACCGATGTGAAACAAGCTCAGCGTGGTTTCGCTGTGCGAGGTTACCGGAGGTTCAATCCTTCCCCTCCAAATTCATCCCTAATCCCAAAATCTACAAAGTAAACGCACTATAACTTTAGTGTTACGAGTGTACATTGACAGCGCTGCCCGATTGCTTACCATCAGGTAATCCGTTTGCTCGTTTGGCCAATTATCAAATAAAAAGGGAAAAAATATGTATCCAATGTTTTAATTAATAGATGTAGACCTACATTAAAAAATTGTCATTATACCTGTTATATTTATAGCCAGGTAAATCGTAAAAGGTAGATCGAAGTCCAGACAGGTGTTCTACTTTTTTTTGTCAGTGGAAAATCATCCAATGACTTCTCCCGCCCAGGGCCGGGCGGGAGGTAGTGTCAGACTCTTAATGACTAAAAACCCCCCTGTTTCTTCTCCTGCTCTGGGCCGAGGTCGTGGTGCCTCATTGCGCTTACCCCGCAACCCCGACTTTCTACTTAATAATTGACTTGTTATTTTGCCTCTAGGAGCTCGTCAACGGTCGAGACGCCGCCCCCAGGGTACATCAGTGAGGACGGCGACCCAATGGACCATAACGATAATATGAGTGAGTTTGTTGACAATTTTCTCACCTTTTTTAATTTTATTATAGTACTAAGGTATATTTATACCGCATCTAGCTTTACTCAGAAGCATACTGACGGATTACTATTTTATTTTCGATGTTTCAAAAGTACCTGTATATGGTTTCTACATCATCAGCCTATAAGTGGCCACTGCTAAGCAAAGGCCTTTTCTCACACGGACGAGGTTTGAGCATTTATCACCACCCTTTCTCAAGGCGGATTGACGATTTCAAACTTATAATGAGAAACTTTAAGTCGAGGTTTCCTCACAATGTTCCCCTTCACCATATGTGAGTAACATCTTAAGAATCTTATAAAGTACATACAACACAGCAAAAGTCACATTGGTACAAAGAGAGAATTTTCCACTATACAGGAATTTGGTTTTTTAGTTTGACAACATATATGTAACTAGATTTTAACTTTTTTCGAAATTTTCATAATAAATACTGGTATCAGTAGGTTCCTAGAGATATTCTCAGAGATGCATTACAATATTTATATTCTTAGAGAAAGACTGGGCAGTATACTTAAAAACTTGAACTGGTATTATCAGAAGACCCTCATGTCTTTTAGCCCTTAATCTAGACCATTGTTTCAGATCTAACCCGCCTGACCCCGTCGCCCCCAGGTCTGACGACTGAAGCGGCCCCGGTGCTGTACCATGAACCAGCTTTTTGGTGCAGCATTAGTTATTACGAGCTGAACACGAGGGTTGGGGAGACCTTCCATGCGTCACAGCCTTCCATCACCGTCGATGGCTTTACTGATCCAAGCAACAGTGAAAGGTATATACTAAATTGATGACTACTAAACTAAATTAACTTTGCGCGGTTGGCGTGGTGGCTGGGCCGTGTCGCGGGTTCGATTACCGCACGGAACAACTCTGTGTGATCTACAAAATTGTTGTTCCGGGTCTGAGTGTGATTTGTATGTGAAGTTGTATGTTTGTAAACCCATGTGCACCCATGACACTTGAGAAAATCCTAACAAAATTGAAGAAAGGATCGAAGAGGGATTTGCTATATATAATCTCTATGCTAGCTGGCGGGTTATAAAATTAAATTCGCAGTTTAAAAGGATCAGGTTTTTCAGAGAGCGCTGTTGTCTGAACTTTGATTAGAAGTCTTTAGGGAATAGAATAAATTGCCCTAAGTACGGAAAAGAAAGAAAAAGAATCCTCCGACCAGGCGAGGCCGGCTGGCTCCTTCTCTACAGTTCTAAACCAGAGACGGAATGGGGTGGAGTTTAGTTAGTAAGTCTGACCGCACCCTGGTAGAGGTGAAAGGGGAAAACCCACTACCCCCTCAAAAAAATAACTATCTGTGCGTGTGTCGCGCGCAACCTTATGGTATGTGCCAAGTTGGAGTTATGAAGTCGCTCATGGATACCAGAGGAGTTGCGTTGTCGTCATTATGGAGTTAAGGGGTTTTGGGGATTCAAGGATTAGGCAGGTATGAATGAAGTGAAGGATTGGGTCGTTGTAATTGTTTCACCGACAACTGTGGTTGTGTAAAACTCATTACAAAAATATCATTTTGTCCGCAGGTTTTGCCTGGGTCTCCTGTCCAACGTGAACAGGAATGAGGTAGTGGAACAGACTCGTCGACACATCGGCAAAGGCGTCCGACTCTATTATATTGGAGGTAAGTAACAAAAATGGATAAACAATATCATCACTCATGATCGAATTAAAATAGATGACGTTAAAGAAATTCTGTATTAAGAATCCTAATGGCAAAGGCAAACCTGACTGCTAGTCAATGCCTGGCTTTTCCTTTCCTTCTTTGTTCTTTTTTGGTATTAGGTCTGCCCTTGTAAGAAAAGTGTTAAATAAATTATTTGATCAAATTTTAGTACAGCTTTTCTCAGTTAATTAATGTAAATTTGTCGTTATTTTTAATAAATTTTCAATTATTAGATAGTTTCAATTTATTTGGGTATGTCTAACATAATCTGAATTAGAAGCTTAGCAAAAATTTACTTTAAAATTCCATGGTCCGGCAATTTTGGACTGGCTCGACCGATACCACGATATAAAACCGGCGTGTGATATACGATGTGAGTGTATAACACATTGTTGCGTTGTGTTTCGCCGTGAGTGAAGTTATATTAACACATGACCGATCTCAAATGTCTCATATTGCAAATTCCTAATCTTTAAAAGGCAGTCCATGCAACATCCGGTCAAGATTCAAGCTTTGAAACGAACGAGTCTGCTAGACAGGAGTTATACCTCGACCACACATAAAAACGGCGTGAAACAATCACAGCGTTGTGTTTCGCCGTGAGTGAAGTTACTGGAAGCCCATTCCCAAATTCTCAGTATTAGTGAAATTGTAAAAGAAATATCATTTTTCTAAAAGAGCAACGGTGGAGTTTCTTGTTCGTTCTTCTCCATTCGAATCTACAATTTGGAACGAGCACCTAGCTTCACTGACGAACAGACTGACAGACTACTTTTCTATTTTGACGTTTCAAAAGTACCTATTTATGGTTTAGTTGGA
Source organism: Spodoptera exigua (assembly GCA_902829305.4). Classification (NCBI taxonomy): domain Eukaryota; kingdom Metazoa; phylum Arthropoda; class Insecta; order Lepidoptera; family Noctuidae; genus Spodoptera; species Spodoptera exigua. The sequence goes on along the minus strand of LR824628.2, from coordinate 6,395,333 downwards.
ATAAATGATTTTGACTTAGACCTTTTTTTTTAAGAAAACTTTGCCCCACAATTGGATTTTATACAATTTCACATGCACATCACACCCAGACCCGGGACAACAATCTGTGGATCACAAAAAGAGTTGTTCCGTGCGGGAATCGAACCCGCGACACGTTGCGCGGCAGCCAGTTGCCCAGCCACCGCTCCAACCGTGCAGTCAAAAACTTTGACCTCATTATTTAATTTCCTAATCATTAAAAAGCAATAATCGCAACGTGGTGTTGCGGCGCTGATCGCTAACCATCAAGTGATTTGCTATAAAAAAAATCTTTCCTTTTTTCTAGGCGAAGTGTTCGCAGAATGTCTGAGTGACTCGTCGATATTCGTGCAGAGTCCGAACTGCAACCAGCGCTACGGATGGCATCCGGCGACCGTCTGCAAAATACCGCCTGGTAACTATATATTATAATAAGCTTTTATACAATACTACAGACATCGTCGCACATACAACCAGAAAACCTTGTCACATTTCCATTTGTGTATCTGTAAGAGGAATAATGCATTGTAATAATTTACCGCAGGTTCGGTCTAGAGCAGGAACGGGGTAGTTTTTAGTCAATAAGACTATGAAACTTCTTTTCGTCCCACCCAGGGCGGGATAAGTCGTTACATATTTTGCCGCCCTCAAAAAATAAAAATGCCGTGGTTACGGGTCAGACGCAATAATATAGTGCGGCCCCAGCCCGAAACAGTAGAAGGAACAGGGTGTTTCTTAGTCGGTTAACACATTCAGTGCCCCCGACGCGTATGTGCGTTTCCTCGCACGCACATACGCGTCGGGGGCACTGAATGTGTTAAAGTCCTATACTCCCTTTCGCTACATCCAGGGCGGGATAAGTGGTTTGATGATTTTCTCATATATACAGGGTGTCCGGTTAAGAATGGATAACCTTGAAATGCCTTTTACTATATCTTATGGCCATTCATAAACAAAAAAAGAAAAATATCGTAAGTAGTACCCAAGTTATGATGTCTTGAAGTAGAAGAACTGGTGCCTGAGGAAATAGAAAATGATCCTTTAAGATTCACGTACATTACATTTTTGCATAACAATGATGATTAATCATTTATGTAAAAATAAATTATGCACAATTTGTCTAAAATAAATTAATTTGCAAGCTAAAAACTTTTTTTGGAAGTTTTTTCATTGGTCATAAACTCACTTACTTAAAGGCACTTCAAGGTTATCCATTCTTTACCAGACACCCTGTATTAAGAAATCGGCTTTACAGTACAAAACCATTTTCTCTCCCTAACAGCCAAGACCTGAAGACCCGTCTCGGGCGCACGTCAAATAGGCCTAGGACTTGCCCGCCCTCGCTTAGTAGGATATTATAATCATGTATCATTTCTGTTGAACAGGCTGCAACTTAAAAATCTTCAACAACCAAGAGTTCGCGGCGTTGCTGTCCCAGTCGGTGTCACAAGGGTTCGAGGCAGTGTTCCAGCTCACTCGCATGTGCACCATACGTATGAGCTTCGTCAAAGGATGGGGCGCCGAGTACAGGTATTGTATCTAATTGTGTATTATTGAACCACAGCGTTGTGTTTTGCCGTCTGAGTGAGGTTACCGGGGGCCCAATTCCTCCCCCTGGCCTAATCCTTAAATATCCGAAACCCCTATTTTCCAAAGTCCGACAACGCACTCCGCGCCGGTTGCTTACTATCAGGTAATACGTGTGCTCCTTTTCCCGCATTACGAAATAAAAAAGCTTGGTATAGCAACCATCATCATTATCAAGTATAAATATTACATATATAACAATATTATATGTAACATTGTCATCAGACGTCAAACAGTAACATCAACGCCATGTTGGATCGAGCTACACCTGAACGGTCCCCTGCAGTGGCTGGACCGGGTCCTCACGCAGATGGGATCCCCTCGCCTGCCCTGCTCCTCCATGTCATAAGCTACACGGTATGTATTATAGAAAGAAATATAGAAAACTTTAAGAGATTAGAAAAAATATTACAATCTTAGTCGCTACAACGCATAATTGTCAGCTTAATGCTTTAAAAGGGTTTACGAGGTTGAGGCAACAGGACAGTTAATCAAGGACTAAATAAAACATTTTATTTATTTATTTAATAACAGAACATACAACCATCATTACAGGAATTCCAACCCAACACAACAGCGCATGCCAACAGCCAATATTTATAGAATACTAGCTACACTCGCGCGGTTTCACCCGCTGCTCAGCTCCATTTGATCGTTGCTTGATGTTTTAGCGAGCCTATAGCACTCAGGGACATTGTAGCTATCTATCAGTGAAAGAATTTTGGCAATCCGAACAGCGGTTCCAAAGATAACCCCCTACATACAAACTTACAAATTTTACTCTTTATATATTAGTATAAATTATCATTGGTCCAACCACTTTTTAGATACATTCATATTAAAAAAGCTGAAGAGATTAATATTATTAAAAGACTTGGATCTTAGTTACCTGAGTTTAATTTTACAGTACAAAGTCTGTTCACTGCACCAGTGCTACATTGTCAATGGGACCATGATATTTATAACAGACAGTGACGGAAGTACTATTGATGTACTAATTAGCCATGCTAATTAGTGATTGATTATTGATTACAACAGAGACAGTGAGGCAATATAATAAAATAAAATCACGTGGTACTGCTCGCTTAAAAATAATATTGCGATAATGAACTTAATATTATCTATAGCATGCAAGTTGCATCACAATCGGTTCAGCGGTTTTCAGGGTTTTAGACTTGAATGTTTTGTCTGAAAATCCAAGATGAGTAAACGATCTTAAGGCATTACCACTGGTCATTTTGCAATGTTGTGACGAAATATACCCTTCTCATAAAGTCAAGTAAACATAATCCTGAACATAAAGAAATAACAAATCTACTTTTGCATGCATAAAATTCAACCTTAAACACTTTAGCATAAGGTCTAAACAGCTTAAATCTTTATTTCCAGGTTATCTTCAACAAAAAACAATTAAAAGAACAAGAATAAAAGTCATACTCACTCACTTATTGTACAGTGTTAGCTCAAAACAATGAATACCTCGTATTTACCCGACTGTTTCTAAAGGAGGGTAATGTTTTTTGAGTCGTAGGTTATTTAGAGACCCCACGTCCTTCATAGATTTTGTTATTAAAAGTAGATTTTTCACTAAATTTTAACATTTTATAGGCAGAGTTGTAAATAACCTATCCATCTGTTAGATTTGCTTCGAAGATATTTTTTAACTAGTCATCATAATTCAATAATTTTTCATTTACATACATGTTTTTGAATAGTTACTATATGACACATACTACATTTATTCCAAATAACGACTAAGAGCTGATTTTTCAATGGTTACAGAAAAGTTATCTGCGGAATAATTATGACGCTGTCGCGTCAGAATGTTTGTATAAGACAGTGACAGCAACAATTTCATTCCTCAGATAAAAAATATCTAGCTATTGAAAAATGAGGCCTTAGTCACGTGTATTAACTGAGAAAAGCTCTACTAGTTTAACACAGTCGACTGCGGGACGTCGCCGCGACTGCTCATGAATAAGAGTCCCGATGTGACTTGAAACTAGTCGAGCTGTTCTCATGAATTTTATATGAGATTACTACTGTGCTGTGACGTCATAATAACTTGAATCAAATATAGGGTATATTTTTTTTAAAGCGGTCGTTACAGTGTCTTATGACATTATATTGAGCATCAATCACCGCGCTTACTCATGGCGAATTGGGGATTTCAAACTTATAATCGGAAATTAATGTCCAGGTTTCCTCACGATGTTTTCCTTCACCGTATGTCAGTGGTGTCTTTTGAGGGGAATGAGCCAAGTTCCTAAGATCGGAAAAGGTGGATCTTGCGATTAGGCGAGATAATAATACTTATTTAGAAAACTTATTTTCCACTGAACTATTACTACTATTCTTCACGTTTAAATCTGGCCATCGTTTAGTGCCGAGAAAGAGACTAGAAGCAAATTAACAGATGGATAGGTTTAAAATAGTTGGTCACTACGTTTGCTAAATAGAAAAGAGGCCTAACTCAAAAAATAAGGTATTTCAATCTTAAAAATTATGCTATAAGGTTCAATTTTGGAATATCTTCATTTTTGATTTAGTCCTTTTTTCTATTTAACATGCGATATAGTGATACATATGTAATATTTTTGTATGAGCACGAAATTAGTATCCAGACCGATAAAGTCTATTTTTGCTTGCACGATTCGACTGTTAGGTTTAATTAACGATTTATAGATGATGGTTTTGAAGTCATTTTGTTATTTTTTTCTTGGGATTGTTGTTATAAAGTGGTTTTGTAAGCAAAAAAGTATAGTTTGAGTATATTATGATCATATTTTTGCAATTTGATTTTTTTTAAGTCTTGTTGTACAGGCGTTGTACAAATGTTAGTTAATTACTGAACATTAAATGTCACAGGATTTGTTTTATGGCAATAAACACTTTCGTCGCTTAAGAAGATTTGTACCACACACATCATCAGGAAATAAGTGCCCACTTCTGAGCGAAAGCCTCTTCTCACCTGGAGAAGAAGAAAACTTTCTAAGTGATAATCACAAAGCCGTCAATTTCAAACTTATAATAAGAAATTATAAGCCCATTTTTCTTCACGCTATTTTCCTTCACCGTATGTATGTAGTAGTGTTAAACTGAGAAAGCACACGTAACTCCGAAAAAGTCACGTATCAAGCCTTTTAAATATCACACACAAAATGAGAATAATAAAATTACTTTTTGCTTACAAAATGACTCTTAAAGGCGATCTAACGAATAAAACAGCGCATTATACACCTTAAAGCTTCGATAATAAAGTCTATGAATACAACAGTAATAAAACAAGCAATTTTTGATAATAAGCAGTAAAATATACATAATAATATTGTTTTATTAATCTATTGTTACTATGCAAACAGAACTGGGTACTTGACATTTTAAAAAAAGGTTGCTTTTCACTGCAAAAAAAAAAAATACACGCGTACTTTGTGACCGCCCTGAATATAGTCGCGTAAACCTAGTTTTCGAGTGATATAAAATACAATTTTACTCAAAATACGTGTGACATAATCTCGGACAGGATTAATAAAAATGACATTTCGAAAAAGTTATTAAATTGACTAGATGTCAAGTAACAAATTTGACTAAATGTACCCATTTTTATACATACTTATATGTACAATAAACTGTAAGAAAACAAGGTTTTGTTATATTATAGAATGTCCTATTCATAAGTGTAATTATTTAATATTGATTTAATATATAATTTTATATTATAAAAATTGTCAACTTAAAAGATGCGCCGGCGCAGGTTTTTCGAAAGAAATTATTAAGTTTTTTATTATGAAATCAAATTATATTTATCTACAAGATAAATTAATCATCTAAGAGCTGATTTTTCAATGGTTACACAAAAGTTATCTGGGGAATAATTATGATGCTGTCGCGTCAGAATGTTTGTATAAGACAGTGACAGTAACAACTTTATGCCTCAGATAACATTTATCTGACTATTGAAAAATCAGCCCTAAATCATATATTTTTATGTGTTAAATCAATATTGAAAAGTTTACAAATAACAATGAAATTATGAAATTTGAAACGCCATTGCATTTTGCATTTATGTTTTTTTGATTATTTTTATTTTATTAAAACCCAATGTATTGTATACATTATAGTTGTTTTTTTTTATAATTATACGTCGAACTATAGTTGTGTGGTTCTTGTGTGTTTTGTGGGAAATACATTTAATGGATGTTTATAATGTTGTAGCAGGACGGCAAAACAACAGAAGGATTACCTGGTGGTAAGTAATCTGCGCCGACCATGGACACCGAGTTATCAGCTTTTTAGATATTAGGGATTTGAGGATTTTGTTAAGGCCTTTCGAAAAGTCACTCAAAGCGCAACACAACGCTGTGGTTGTTTCAATCCAGTGTTCTTGAAGCCATTCGTGTCAAAGCATGGTTCCCCTACACATAGGTATAGTTTTTTTTTTGAGATTTTTTGTTAGTATTCTAGCAATAGAAAATAGTTTAATGTCCACGAGAGGTGAAGATTGCTTACCATCAGGTTTTCCTTCTGTTCGTTTGTTTCTCTAACACTTACATAATCTTGTCTTACACCCGGTTTCCGAAAGCCGATCAATATTAAAATCAATTTAATTTCTTGTCAAGTCATCTGATTAGTTGACTGAATTATCAACAACCAATCAGATGACTTGACAAGAGATTTGACACCTAGTTAGTTGATTTTAACATTGATCGCGCTTTCAGAAATCGGGCATTAATTTCGAAGTGTTGAGACATGTAAAAAGTAAATTAAAATTCACACAAAACATTCGAGGATATTTTTTTATATAAAATAATGTAAATAGGGTTTGTTTTTTTTTCTATGTAACATATATAAGTACCTAATTGTGTAATCCTAGTTATGTATTGTTATATATTACATTACAGGTTGTCTTGTTTTGGATCTTCTGACTTCTGTGACTGATTTGACGATGTTTTAAGTCGATTTTAAAATATCAGTTCATAAAGAGTATGTATATTTTAATTGGGGCCTGCTTCTGACCTTTATGTAAGTTCCCGATATATGTGGCACATATATAACTAAATTTATCTGATGGTTAGGGATAATTTGGCCCCCAAACGGTCAAATAGAGAAACCTTCCTATATTGAAAGTCGGTTATAAACGTGATGTGTAAGTCAAATAAAAGTGTGTCTAGCTCGCCGCCCTACCAGAACTAGACCCGAGCAGAAGGAACGGGGCGTTTTAGTCAGTACGAGTGATACTCCCTCCCGCCCTACCCTGGGCGAGAGAAGTCATATGACGATTTTCCCATAACAAAAAATATTAAAAATGTGTCTGTCAATGAGCCATCTGCTTCTCAAAACACATCTCCATTATAATCTAAGGGATTAAAAAGATTTTTCATGATTCATTTTTTATGGAAAAGGAGGCAAACGGGCAGACGGATCTCCTGATGGTTAATTGTCTGTGTTGCCCATGGACATTGCGTTACCTGGTTAATACATTTTGTTAAGGAAACCTATGTGACAGGAATCTCTCAGAAAGAACACTCTTGTAGTTCTACTATTACTCGAGGGTTTATGGCGATTAGCGTTGATTGCTTACCATCAAGTATTCGGTCTGATTGTCAGCTTCTACTAATCATGAGAGAAAATCCGCTAAAACATTGTCAAATCGGTCAAATAAAATTTTAACGTGAAATCAGGTCAGGGATTCGTAATCGCCCTGCCTTTTAAACTAATCGGCACGTAATTTTGATAAAAAAATGAATTTAAATATTTAATAAAAAAAGCTAAATGAGAGGTTATTTTCGACAAGTTTTAATATTATGGATAGATGGCTCCTCAATGTATCACAAAGTGTCAAAGTATTGGTTGCGGTACAAGTGCTACGATGGACCATGGCTCCGGAATTGAGCAGGAAAAAGAAATGGGGTGGTTTTTATTCGGTAAGAGGCTGAAACTCCCCCTCGATCCAACCTGGGCGGAAGGAATCAGAGGCGTCAGAGACGTCAGGCGGAAGGAAAAAGAATTCATTAAAAAATTTCAAGCTTTGTACATTAATTTGTAAAAAATATCGCGTTTTACTTCTCTATCCGGTATATCGGAATCAAAATGATGCCCTGAAAAGTATTCTTTTCCTATCGGTTTTGAACCCATGAAAAATAAGTAAAATGAGAATAATTTTAAATACTAATACCAAGTAAAATGAGAATAATTTTAAATACTTTGGCATGTTGGGGTACATTAATGTGTGCTAGTATGTACAATCGGCGAAATGTTTGGTATATTGTAGTTTTGTTTGTTGGATAAGTATTAGTAGTCAAAATACATTTACATACATACTCTTAAATACGTTTACTAGTTTAAAGGTCAGCGTTTTACACAGATATATACAGCGTTTTTATTATCTTCATAGAATTTTTAAATCATTTTTTTTTTGTTTTAAGCCTTATTTTGAAAGTAACGAACTGTTTACAATTCGATGCAGTCGTTCGAGAGTAATGCGCTTACAAACATTTGGGTTTGTTTTTAAGAATGTATAATTTTAATCGATTTATTGAGCTACCAAGTTTTAGTAGTCCAATAATATCGATACGCTATTGTGGAAAAATAAATGTTAAATTGATTAGATATAACATCGTTTACTGTTTTCTCAGAGTAATCTGAGTTAAATAACAGTAAGATTATCATAATGTTTTTCTAGTTTTATGTAAATATTAGTTTTGAATGTTTAAATCTGAATAGTTTATCGTTCGAAATATCTAAAGATATCTGAGAATAATCCTGACATTAGCATCCTATGTGTTCCATTAACGCATTATTTGAAATTCATCGTGTCTTTCAGCTGTCTGTAACAAATAACGGACGAAATAATATATTTTTGTAATCATATAAACTAGTGCTTGACTGCGTTCCCACCTGATGGATAGCAGTGATGCAATATACTAAAGTTGCCTGTATACCGAACAATTTGGTCGATTGTACCAAAATTTATGGAGTGTAGATTTTATAGATGGATGGTATGAAGTCATGGTTTGAATCACGGTAATTTTTGAAAATGTTATTTAGTTTTGGATTTTAAATCCTACTAGTTTAAGTTGAAATTTTAAGATTATGGTTTAAAACTTTAACGGCCTTATTACTAAACAAGGATTTTATTTAGTCTACGCCTAAACCATTGAGCCAGTTTTTGTATTTCAAATTGAAGGTAGATAAGAAATTTAAAACCTGCTTGAATCAATGGTTTAAACCTAAAGACAAATCTTGTTTTGTAATAAGGGAGTAAAAGGATAAGGACCCGACTAGCCTTCTCATATAAGTACCAGTTAAACTTATATGGCAATTCATTCATAGAAATTACATTATATATTTAAATGTATCTGGTACAAATATAGGCAATCGGACATGAAACAGATCCTTAGATGATGAACATTGACGTTTAGAAAATCAAGAAATTAAATAATTGTGTCTTTTAGTAGAGATTCAAAGTATAAATTCCTAAGGAATGTGGAAAAGAACTCAATATTTTCAAAGTTACCGTGAATTCATTTAGAAAAAGTATTATTGAGAATGTTAAACAAAATTTAAATATCGATCGATCAGCCCGGGTTGCGGGGCAAGCACAGTAAGCCACCACGGCCTCGGCCTATAGAAGAAAAGGAAAAAAGGGGGGTTTTTAGTCAGTAAGAGTCTGACACTCCCTCTAGCCTCACCCTGGGCGGCAGTAGTCATTTGATGATTTTCCCCTTACAAAAAAATATTGATCGATATTTTTAATCTGTTTTCTTTTATTTAATCAGTGGTTTGGAAATAATGTTGCTAACTTATAACTTTCGTAAGACATACTAAATTAATTATTATGTTTGCGGCTTACTTACGTACTTATATGATGAGAAACTAGACTAGTTTCAAGCCATGCTAGAAGCTCATATTCATAAGCAGCATGCCGCGACACGCCAAGGGGCGATTGTCGCACTGCTACTGTAACAGCAACTAGTCGAGTTCCTCGTCAAATAATTACGTGAGTAAGCCGAAAACATAATAATTAATGTTGCCAATCTAAATATTATGTATTTTTCTATTTTACCACATGTCATAAAATCTCGTCTGACGAGATATTTAAAAAACTTTGATAATTTAAGTATCAAAGTTAGGAATTTTTCGTTTAAACTTTTAAAACCAGTCTTCCATTGATATTTTTATGTCTTTTACCAAAAATATGTTGTGTTTTGATATTAAAATTAAGTTTATTTGTTAAACATTCTCAGATTAACGGTAAATATCAGGTATGGTGCTAGTTGGATGTGTAGGACAGAATAAGAGTGAGATCGTTAAAGCTATATTATTTTCATTATTAGCAAGAAACTCCATGGTTACTCTTTTACAATCAGTTTCAAAATGAAATTCGTCGTTTCTTCAATGAACGTCAAACATAGATGTTTAGGTATACACAAATTGTGTAAAGCCGGCTGTACACATGGGCCCAAGGTGTTGGGCCAACATGTTGTACCAAAATGATAAGCCCGCAGTACACATTGGCCCAAGGTATTGGGCCAATGTATTAGGCCGACATTCGGTTTTGCATGCCAATATTGGCGCCAACCGGAACATTGCTACCAACATATCGCCAAACAAGTAGCCTTCTACACGTTGGGCCAATAGGTTGGCCCAATACCTTGGGCCAATGTGTACTGCGGGCTTAAGATGTGTTACCAATTTTGGATTCGTAAATGACAATTTGATTGTCAATAAAATTTAATTAATTTGAAAATAATAATAACTAGAAGTTGGATAATATTCGTATTACTTGCAGAGCGGTTGTAGGCCTTTTTCTTCATAATGAGTAATAGTTTTGTTATATTATGATTTGAATATTATACTGTTTAATTCAGAGACATATAATGATGACCTAAATTATTAGTTGGTAAATGATTTGTTCCAAAGACGGGGTAATTTTGTGTTTTGTTAAAACAAAAACCTATTTAAGGTTTTTGTAGTACGGCGATTAATGATAATATGTATTTAGTTAATTAATTCATTAAACCACAAGTGAACGCCGGCGTTCGCGCATCTATTGTTCTTCTATTGTGCCTCGAAATACCACGATTTAAAAATAAATAGATACCTGCGTTAATGTAAAAAACTTTCCGATGGCTTAAATGTTTTTTTGTAGGGCTACCTGCTTTCATTTCAAATATAAAGTTATATTTTTCTTAACCCTTAAATACTTGATAATAACCCTTTTTGTCTAGAAATAATTTGTTTAGTAAATGGTTACTTTACCCAGAAACGTAAACGTTACTAAAGACTAATTTAAGTAATCATTAAATGTTTCTGTGAACTGCAGCTAATGTTGATTCTAATAAGGCATGTTTTAAAATGACGAGCATTTAACAAAAACGAGAATGCTACATACTCTGTAATTAAAATTATAATAATTGACTTTTATTTCACCCATCAACGAATTAAGTTGTTTATTTATAAGAAAACTGTAATGACATTACCCATTTATAAAAATGATGGACGAACACAATTTGCAGTTGGCGCGAAAATTTGACGTTTCTTGTGATATGTCAAAGTTGTCATTCGTTTTGCAACAGATAAAAATAAAAAATATTGTCATGTGAAATGAAACTTCGTCTAATTGGAAGAATGTTGTAGTAGTCTATTTTGATACCCTTTTTAGACGAAATAGGTTATATATAATGAAGATTTATTAATTTTGGTACCTACCTAATCACTTGCAAGATGGTCAGTTATTACGCAGCGTTAATTTATTTATATTGAATTTTTATATTTAATTTCTGTTTATTGTCTATTATAAAATAATATAAAAGAACTATATTGTATAATATAGTTTTCGTTTTCAATTTTTAACCTTATTGTATTTGTTTTATGTATTTGAATCGTGTGATGTTTTTAATCTATGTATTTAGATTACTTCCGATTTTTTAGTCTCTAAATAGCCAATATTCACAAAAATAAAAATATTTTTCAATATTTACATCTAACAAGTTGTTAATCAAGATACTGTCACGTTTCTGTTAAAAATTTAATGTTTTTGATAGTACTTGTTCACTATCTGCGAGTTAAAAATTGTCCCTTTATACAAAGTCATGTTTTAAATTTATTTTCGTCGGATAAATATACATAGTTGTTTCGCTGTTATTATAATAGACAGTAGACCAACCCTTAGCCAAGTTAACTATGCATTATTGTAAAGCTATAAAAACAAAAGTATTGGGAATAAAAAAAAAATCACTCGTTGGATTCCATCACAATGGTTAGTCTTTCTAACTAGACTAGGTCACTATGCAGGAGATATTGTAGTGTACTAATGTGTGAAATAAGTAATCTGTGTCCTATCTGAATCCGATGAGATGTCAGTCACAAGTCAAACACTTTACAAGCTTTTGTGGTTGAATAGCTGTCGAATTTCTGCCATCTTTATCAGGAGAATATGGGGATTTTAATGTTACTTATGAAAGACTAGCCCCTCTCTTGCCGTGGCCTCGGCTTGGAGCAGGTGAAGGAGAGGGGATCGGTTTTAGTCTGGCACTCCCTCTCGCCTCACCCAGGCCGAGGGTCGTATATGATTATCCCTCAAAAAGCTGTCCTTTACGAATTAATGTAAATAGTTAACTTGGCTACCGGTCTTTTAGTAATAAGTTTTATTTTATCGCATAGTTTTTAAGGTATAACGTATTTATGTTTTGGATTATTTTGTTCAACTGCCCGTCGCGTCAGTTTGATTTCAGCGATCTCACTACGTGGGATATTAGTTATAGATATATTATTATATAAAATGATAACTACAATAAATGTGTGGTTTTTATAATTTTTCGTCTTTTATTTTCTTTTCTCTTATCATTTAAGATAGAAGAGAGGTTTTTTTTTATAGAGCAGACGGATTACCTGATGGTAAGCAATCAACGCCGCCAATTGACACCAGCAACACCAAATAAGTTACGGGTGCTTTGCCGGCCTTTTAGGGATAAGGGTTTCGGATATTTAATTTTAAGAATTGGGAAGGGATGGGGCTATTTGTGGGGACTCACACGTCGAAAGACAACGCAGTAGTTGTTTCACGCCGGTTTTCTGTGAGGCCGTGGTATCACTCCGGTCGAGCCGACCCATTCGTGCCGAAGCATGGCTCTGCCACACATATCAGCCTTTGTTGAAACAAATTATTGTCTTTTTCCAATAAAATGTTAAAATAATAATAACATTCATCGATCTTACAATTAACGGTTGTTTCTTTGGAGTTAGAAGATCGTCTATTTGAGTGTCAGACTTTAACTGAAAACCTGATTGTTGACACTATTGACTGTGTCTTGGTTTCGATTCCCGGATGGCACATCACCTATTTTTTTTATGGAATCTGAGGCAAACGAGACCGATCGAGAGGCACCTGGTAAGTGATCAGCGCCGCCCTATAAACTCCTGCAATAACAGAGGAGTCACAAGCGTGTTGCCAACCTTTTAAAAAGGACTATGCAAGTTTCTTGAAAGTGTGAAGGTCCTATCGGTTTGAAATACCGCTCTCGAAAGATCATTTTAAAGTTTTGCTGTGCGAGGCAGAAAGTTTCGCAAAAATCGCACAGTTGGTGTCTGCCAACCATCTATTATCGCCCGGTTCCTATAATTGAGAAACGATCCGTTTTAATTACGAATAGTAGTTTTATATACGACTCGTAAGCTAAAACCGTTCCTATAACAAACGTCTCGTCGTGCAACTTACTGACGGTTTGCAACTAACGGATGTCGGTAAGCGAATTGTATGGAGATCTATGGTGTCTGTGTGTTCCTATAAATATTTTAACCGTCAGTAGACGGTCAAGATTGGTTGTAATGCGTATACAACGACGATTCGTTAAATATAGGAACCGGGCATATATGATCGGGATAAATATGTTTTTGTATGGGTCGATGGTAAAAAGATACGGTGGGAATCAAGACGAAAAAAAAACCCGGAGTACTCCATGGTATAGGCGATTTAGAACATATACCTAGGCTACATCCTTACGTAGCGCTCGAGTCCAGCCCGACTGGTATACTGGCAGTCAACGATTCGAACAGCTCATCGCTGAATGCGGTCCTGAGGGAGCAGCTGGTACTGGGGTGCCCCCGTCTATAGATTTACACAGTATTCCATATGGGGCCGAACCTGCACCTTATAGAGTAGCATGCGATAGCCCGGAGTTCAATACTTATTGCCTCGATCTATTGAGTACACAGCTTCGAAGAAGCTAACATAGCTATACTTCCCTCGATATCTCAACACCAAGTAGGTACCAGCTGAGGCTGTTAGGTGTGTAGGGATCCTATTGATCTGCTCTGAAACACGAGATACGACCAATGGCTGTTTTTTAGAGGTGAACACGCAGACTGTTTCCTTTGTAGGGTTATTATTCACCGCTGGCGCAGTGGCTGGGCAACTGGCTGTTGTGTAACGTGTCGCGGGTTCGATTCCGCACGGAACAGCACTTTGTGTGATCCACTAATTGTGGTTTCGGGTCTGGGTGTGATGTGTATGTGAAATTATATGTTTGTAAACTCACCCACGACACAGGAGAATATACTAGTGGGGCAAAGATTTTTTTTAAGTTTTATTGGACCAAATTAAGACTAAATTCAAATACACGTCTGTTTCGATTCTCGATGACGTTTTCTCGAAAAATGTTAGCACGGCCGAAGTAAACGGCAGCTATGCTATTATCCGCTTAATAATAAATGACACTGATTTCTGATCTCCTCTTTATCAATGTAACATCACATGGATAATGAGGAGAAACGGGGCGATGGGCGATAGCATGCAACCTTGAGAGACACCAGCTTTAAGAGACAAGTAGTCAGAGCTATCATCGTCGACCACCAACCTTATGCTTCTATCTGCAAGGAAGCAGGAGACTTTCTTGGGAAGCCCATAAGAAGCGCTCTATGCCAAACCCGATTTCAAGCGTTCAACTTGATCCCCGCTGTAACTATTTTGAAGGACCTAGAGGCAGTTTTGTTTTTGGATGACTACATCAACCCCAGTGCTAAACTACGCACTCAAACGCTCCCAGGCTCCGCTTTATGGCCCCCAGACAGGGCAACGAAGACTTATAATATATAATTCGAAACATCCGCATATGAAGTCTTATATATATGTATATGATTGCATCGTTGAGGGCACCCTCTGTGGGGTCGAACCCTGTGGCTCAGCAGTGCCACTGAAGAGGGCCAGCAAGTGGGATCAGGGGGCGTATTACAACCTTTTTAAAATCCAGTTTGTTTCCTGGCAGGTCAGTTTAAGGCCGTAAACTGCATGGTCCTTTTTCGTATTATGACGTACGTTTTTCTGACTGGATTCATCCTGGATGATTGTCTGTGGTTGGTTTGCACCGTCTTGAAAGATTGCGTTCGAAAACATCTTAAAAGGGTTACTGGTATATTACGGTTTTTGAAAATTGAATGTAATATATTATATAATGTAATTTCCTAACAGAATCGAGATTAAGAATGAGTTCAAAAACGAATTATGTATTATATGCGTAAGTACAATGTCATAAATATGAAAATACAGCACTGTCTCACAACATACATTTTTGACATACGCTACATTTCTGAACGTAAGTAATGGTAGGTAGGATAGGTGATAACAGCTCACCCGGCAAAAATAAAAGTTTTTTGTTATAATAAGGGTTTTTTAACTAATGAAGTCCATTTATTTTATATACTTTGCTTGAATATGAGGTGAATTCAATAATTTCGTAATCTGCTTTATCACCACGGACACTGTAGGCTGCGCTACAGAGTGTGCAGATATATCACCAACAGGGCGTTGATACGACCCCGTAGCATAAAATGATAATGCAATTAACACCTGAAAGAATAATTAATTTGTAAGTTTATTGATTTCATTAACAGTACACATACCCAAGATACAGAATCTAAGACTAAGTAATGGCTAAATCTATTATAATTTGAACAAACTCTAAAATTACCAACCTTCCTTTCAATTGGTAACCTTGTAGACCCAGTAGCTGCATGAGGTCGCAGTTCATCGCATAAGTTGTGGACTAATTGCTTATTAAGCCTGTATCGCTTAATAAATTCAACATCTCCAATCGCAAAACGGTCACTAAGATCTCGAAGACGCGTCCTCTGAATGTTTGTTTGGTGGTTATCTTGTGACGCATCACTTTCAAGAAACTCGAAGATTATTAACTCATCACACATATTTAATGTTGTAGTAAACAGTATGTGATAAAAAAAATTATTATTAAAAAAACAAAATACCCGACTGCACACTAAAAAAAGAGTAAAACAAGCCCCACAATACAAATTTACTGAATATAATTTATAAATGTTGATGGAAAGCATCGCAGGCGGGGACCAACAGAGGCTTATTTATAGTCATTTCTGTTGTGCACCATTTAGCAGAATTTTCGTTGGTGGCGGTCAAGGTGGTCCCCGCCTGCGATGCTTTCCATCAACATTTATAAATTATATTCAGTAAATTTGTATTGTGGGGCTTGTTTTACTCTTTTTTTAGTGTGCAGTCGGGTATTTTGTTTTTTTAATAATAATTTTTTTATTTATAACTTTTTAGCTGTTTTTATTTTTTTATTAATAATTATTATTATATTATTAATTAATATGAAGAATTTAAGAAAGAACCAAAAAAAAGAACGGAAGAACGAGTTAATTAATAAGAAAGAACGAATGAATTTAAAGAGAGAAACACGAAAGAAAAGGAACGAGTTATTTATACTTTATAAGTTTCGCGTCAGACGACGAAGTATCGAAAAAATCGCTATTTAAAGACGACCGTCAACGACGTGTGCCCTTATGCGTGTGCCCGCATTCGGGCTGTATACTCGAGCATATCCCCCTCCGCACCGCGCCGCGCGCCGCATGCCAGGCCACGCCCTATCTTTTTGCTTGCTAACCATCGATCACTAATAAAGAACTAGATACACAATCAGTGGCAAAAAAATGTCCCAACTGAAAGTCCACCAAACTCAACATCGCGGTGTAGTTTTAGTTTAGTACCACTCGAATGCTCCGACGGTAAACACGCCTCAGTGCTCGTTAAAAAACTGCAAAAACACATACATCTAAGATGCAAAAAAGGAAGGAATTTCATATTTTCGTTTAGTCATAATATTATCATTATATAATTGTCATCATTCTATTTTAAATATTGATATTTTATTAAGAAATTAACTTTAAACTTTTTCCAAATGAAATCGTATTCAAAAACCGGGGTTATAATGCACACAGTTTATAAAGACACTTATACTAAACGTAAAATCATTCTCTAGCATGACCACTTAAGTTGTTCGGTTTACGTGGATTGATTCTGTTCCGTTTAGCGGAGACGCTATTGTTCCTAATTTTATATATTGTTTTTTTTTATTAAAAAATAGTTTTTATTTAATATTATAATTCTTTACTGTGTTTATTAAAATATGGAATAGGCAGATATAATGGATTTAATTTTAACTGCAGTAAAGACATTTTTTTTAGCTTTCATCAAAATCCCGTGCGATATGAAAAATTTACAACAATAACGCCAACATTTTCAGTACTTACTTTAGATATATATTCTTTTTATTATTTTACATCTTTTTTATTTGACTTCGAATAGAAAGGATTAAGGAGGACGAAAATAAAAAAAAAGAATTATAACTATATGCATTAGTTTCATTGGTAAATAAATGAACAAACCTATAGAAAAGAATACTATAAGTAATGCGTTTTAATTTGCGTATTTTCTAAAGAAATATTATAAAGAAATATATTTCTTACGAGACATTTCGACTCCAATCATTCTTTGTCCTAGCGGTGAGCCGAAGTCGTTAAATTTTATTGCTTATTTTTGACACTTTGTAAATTCGACTTAAAAACATGCGAATATGGTTCAATTTCTTATGATTTGTGTTTGTCAAGAGCTTCGGTCGCAAAAAGTATTAAGATTTTGTACATCACTTTGTAAAAACAACTCTATGAGTTGCATTTAAGGTTTAATTTACATTAATGCATTTTTATTTCAAGTATAAGTACCTAAATACAGTTGGCGACAGTTTTGAAGCGAACTTTTGTATGGGATTGTGTATCTAGTTCTTTATTAGTGATCGATGTTGCTAACGCATGAGTTGCTTTGCGTTGACGCAGAATTAACATGTTCCCGTGGGAATTTTGAGAAAAAACGTATCCTATATTAATTACTCCCGTGATTGAAATGAATCTAATGATACCGCATACATATTTTTTTAAAGGGAAATTTAGAAAAAATATTATTATGTCTTTATCCCGTGGGACTTTTAGGATAAAATGTATCCTATGACACTCCCGTAATCAAGACAAATCTAACGATACCTCATACATCAAAATCCATCAAGCCGTTTAGGCTACAGGAGGTCACAAAGGAACAGACATACATACATACTTACATACACTCGAAAAACATTACCCTCCTTCTTTGGCAGTCGGGTAAAAACTTAAAACAATTCAGTAAAAGCTACTCGACACCGGCGTAAACTGACTGGTTTGTTTGACACAATTTTTGACATTTGAGCAAGCTAAGAAATTTCAGTTTGGCGGTCATAATACCTACGGGTTTGCCAGCCAATATACGTGCAGAAATCGGTCAAGTGTCACGTGACTGCTAACTGACTGGCAATAAGACGTCATAATACGGATAAACAAGGCAGTTCATTTTAAGGTGTAAATTGACTGGAATTAAGAGATCGTAATACGCCCCCAGGATGAGTCGGATTATTTTATTACCAACCGCTGGCTGGAGTTATTAAATTTTCATTGTTTTAGGCCACAAATTCGGAAGATTTTGTGTTATTCTAAGATGTCAATCCTTCTTCCACCTAGCGCCACCAAAACAACGCCACCGGTGGTGTTTTATGGGATCTCTAGTCCGTATAACACAAACCAAATTACTTAACCAGTCTACGACAAACTATTCCAATTCTATAAAAATATAATGTTTCGAAATTTTATCATGGGTCCATTTATTTTTCGCATCAGTGTAGATAGATGTAAACATACCCGTTGGTGGAAAACTCTTTTGATATTACAACGTTATGACTATCTTCCATAGAGCTTGCACTTCGCATACACCGAGGCATAGGCTGGATGTAGAACAGAACCTGCTCATACTGAATTTAGTACACCACAAGATAAGTCGATTATCTGCGACCAGATTCGAATAAAGTATTACTGATACTCTCTTTAAGAAAATAAAAACAACAACTTGGACTTTTTACTATATTTGTAACAAAACAAATGCCACTTCACGACACACAGACTTCCTACACACGAATAATTTTAGTTCCTGGTTCCCATTTGTAGCTGCTGAATCCACTTCGAACCTTCTTGACGATACTATTCACAACAGACGGCTTCTTCACAGTTTCCATGGACGTATAATAAACAATATTGGTGGAGGGGTCGCAACTCAGACTCTCCTCCGACCTTCTGTGTGACACTTCAGAAAAAGTGTCCTGACTGACTTCGGAATTAGACCTATGGATCCCCGAATGAGACCTATCTAGGCTTTGAACTTGAATCTTCCCATCTTCAGATACCATGTCGACTCTATTGAGAGATCTACGATTTAGGATGCCTGCGCAGCTGTGGAATTTCGAAAACTTGTCGTGCACGCGGTGTTCCAAGTCCACGTGCAGGCTTAGCTGCCGTCTGCAAAAAATAACAAAAGTTTAAGTGCTGCAAAACTCTTGTTTGAAATTGATCAATAACTTCTTTCTAATCTCCTGAACCATTTGGGCTGGCTAAAAATTAACTCAGACAAATGATAAATGCAAATCCAATTTTAGAGTTATTGGAGTTAAACAAAGGCCTTTTTAATGAGCGAAAAATCATGAAAGGGAGAGTCAGGCTCTTACTGACTAATGCCCGGTTCCTATAATTGAGAAACGATCTGTTTTAGTTACGAATAGTAGTTTTATACACGACTCGTAAGCTAAAACCGTTCCTATAACAAACGTCTCGCCGTGCAACTTACTGACGGTTTGCAACTAACGGATGTCGGTAAGCGAATTGTATGGAGATCTATGGTGTCTGTGGTGTTCCTATAAATATTTTAACCGTCAGTAGACGGTCAAGATAACTATTCGTAATGTCATTTGGTCGTAATGCGTATACAACGACGATTCGTTAAATATAGGAACCGGGCATAAACAGACTGAGGCGAGGAGAACTGCAAGACTGACTAAAAAACACCCCCTTCCATGTTCTGCTCCAGGATGCTAAAGGATGTGGGCCTTGCGTCTCTAATATTGTCGTCAACTCGACGAAGATCGGCAGAAGTGTAGGACCGGATAGTTTGACCTCACCCTAGATATATTTTTTATGGAATAGGACGCAAAGGAGCGGCATCAGAAGAGTCACAGGCACGTTGCAGACCTTTTAAAGAGTACGCTAGTTTATAGCATGTAATAAAAAATGCCAACTATACGGTTTTACACTCCAGCCAATCTTCGCCCAATTGACCTTACCTGTTATTGAAATTTTCTCCACAAATATGACATGTAATGGGCGAGCTGTACGGGTGTTTCGAAGTCACCTCAGATTCGGCAGACGAAGCACTCTTGCACTTGGCGATCTTGCGGTGCAGATTGACGCAGCTCACTGTACGCTTGTCTGACGAATCAGACTCATCTGCCGTCGCAAGCGTCGCCGTCTTAGACTGCTGCAAATTTGATTCCGAGAATCTGTTCTTCTTGATTTCCGACAATATTTGATCCGGATCAGATATTTTGTCGAAAAATGACACAATCTTCTTCAATTTATCTTCTGGTACTTCACATTTGGTCGTTTCTGGGTCAGTTTGAGTGTTGCTAGCTTTCTTGAAGGTCAGTCTCGTGGCAGATGGGGTGGAGATGTTGGTGTTTCTCAATTTGGAGATGCCAATGTCTCCAAGCTTTGAGATGCCGATGTGTTCGTTTTCGTGGACGTACTTTTCATACTCTGTTTCGAATCCTTCATGGCAGTAATGGCAGATGTGTTTTCTGTCGGGAAAGTGACAGAGATTGAGGTGGTCGTTGTAGTTGATTATACCTGAAAACAAACAGGTTATTAGAATCAGTATACATTTAGGTGTGTTTAGAGAAACTTACGGAGACTCGTTGACACAATTTCGCACCTGGAGGCGTGGTATCTTATCTAATCAAACTATGTTGACACTTTCTCAACAAATGTTATGTTTAGATAAAGGATTGGTTACGAAGAGATAAGTTACAAAACTGTTGTAAATGCCGTAGAGATGTAATGCTCTGAAGAAGAATACGCCAGAGATCGTATTTAAATTTACTCAGACCTTTTGTGACCTTACCATGAAGTATTAATATTAAATAAAACGTAACATTTTGAATACCATATTATGGGCATAAGGGGTAAGTTTTAGTTTGTACTTTCCCCATATTAGGTGTCGCTCTTTTTTTTTGTTGAAAAATGTCGGCAAACGAGCGTACCGATTACCTGCCGCCCATGACCACCCGCAACAACAGAGGAATTATGAGTGCGTTGCCGACTTTTTAGGGATTGGGATAAGGGAACGATTGGGTCTCCGGTAACATCACTCACACGGTGAAACAACGCTGTGGTTGCTTCACGCTGGTTTTCTGTGAGGCCGTGGTATCACTCCGGTCGAGCCGACCAATTCCTGCCGAAGCTTGGCTCTCCCACATACTTTTCCAATAAAATCAGAATAGTGCAATGAACTTACCATAAGAGATCATACGACACCCCAGAATCGGACACTGCCGTGGAGTGGTGTCCATCAAACAGTTCCTCTGCACAGATTGCACATAGGTCAAAATGACAGGGCTTTTCACATCTCTTAAAGCGATTTCCGACTGAATCTTCTTGGGACGTCGCAACCTTCGGAATCTCAAGCCACGACGGCGTCTCTTATCGCAGAAATTATGGGAAATATTGTTATCGCTTGCGGCGTAAACATGGCCATTCGGCAACACGTAGTTTTTGTATGGTCTTTCCCGCCGTATACCGAAAATTCGATGGATGAAACATTGAAACCTTGTCAGCTTGCGTTTCTCGCTCATCATGAGGTAAGGAACTGGATGAGGTGGAGGGTGGGAATGGGGATGGGGATGAGGATGTGGATGGGAATCGCTGGTCTGGGTAAACTCGCACTCCTGACATTCAAGACGCTCGTGGCGTTCGTGACCTTCAAAACGATCGCGTTCTGGTATATTCGGGATTGTAACAGCCCTTTCTAGGGTCATATTGTCCTTAGAGTCTTGCGTGACGGCGTATTTACTTTCTTTAGGTAGTACGGACTCCATCTGCGTTGAGGTGCAGGAACATTTCGTTATTTTAAGGTCTCTGATTAGAGAAGTCGCTATGGACTCTTTGTCACTGTCCGTGTGGATTGATACGTCACCGCTCGACACCTCGTTCGTCCCGGCGCATGCGTCAGTTTTCGTGCGATGCGATCGCTTCTTTCTCTTCTTAGACGACTTTAGATCTTCTTCCAAGTACCCCTCTGGCCCGTAAGACTCAGGCAGGATCCCTATCACGCTAGCATCGTATATTTGGAACAATTTCTTCAAACATTTATACTTAGCTTTAAGAACTTCGTGTTTCTTCTTCGGCACCCATTTGTGAGTTAGTTGCTCATCCTCGTTCTCGTTTCGTTCTGGTATGCTGGTTAGAGTCGGTTGTTTCCTATACATACCGCGATACCAGATTGCAAAGCTACAGAAAATTTTGATAACTAAAAAAAATATTACACTAGCGAATACTTCGCAATTTCGATATGGTATCATAACTGTACAAATTTACAGTTATTAAAAAAATGTTTTTTATAATGTGCTGTCTTGATTCTAAGGAGTGCATAGTGTAGTGACATTTTCACATGTCGTTTGCGCGTTTGAAATTGGAGCGTTTGTTTCTTTTTACTTCTTTTTTTTTTCTTTTCTAGACGGTGAGCTGGGCGTAGGTAATACCAGTTTTAATTGAATAAGATCTCTTTTATACGGAGATGCGGCGTGTGATGCGGTTTGTCGTACATTGCTTTTATGTTTGTGTTTTTCGCGGGTAATGATGCGGCTAACTCCGCAATGAACGATAAGCAACAATCATGCCGTGTTTCTTTAAATGAGGCCGTATTATAAATACGCATTGGTCTTTTTAACGTTCTAGCTGTATGGAAAATAATCATAAACTGTTTTTTTTTTCGAAACCCAGATACTTAACGATACCACGATCCATACGAACCATACGAACGATAGGTACCTATGTAGTACATAGTTTTTACTACTGTTTTATATAGAGTATTTCTTCTTTTACTACTGTTTTTACCAAAAATACGCAATGCTTTTTTAGTGCTCCATAGTAAACTAGGAGCCCTTATGGTTCCGCCATGTTTGTCTGTCTGTCTGTCCGTCCGCGGATAGTGTCAGTGACCGTTAATGCCAACGCTGAAATGACACCAATATGTAGGTAGGTTATATCAATAACGCCGGCAAAGTGGTAAAATAAAAAACACGTAAAGTAGGGAGTGATATTTTTTTTTATTTCAACCCTAACGTGTAACTTGTATGATAGGTAAGTATTTAAAAATGAATACGGGTTTACTATGATAATTTTTTAATATTTTTGGAAATAATCGCTCCAAAAGTTAAAAAAATGGCGATGACTCCCGACGATCTCCGGCCACCAGACCGCGCTGTGGTGGTCGGAGATGATCTCTCGTTGCTACTTACGCTGAATTGTGGTTTTAAGATTTACAACAACTCTTAAGTGGGGATACTCATTTTAACAGACGGCAAGCTACGGAACCCTACACTGCGCGTAGCCTCATAATTCTCTTAGCCGGTTTTTACTGAATTTTTGCTATAAAACCGCATAAGTAAGCCCTTAATTTTCTATAGATGAGCTCTATCCACTCGAAGCTGGAGAAGTGATTGGATAATATTCTACCTCAACTAATAAGAGTTGGGCGTCCTAAACTTGACTTGAAAAGTAGCGAACAAACATAAAGTTGTGTTAGTTATAACTCAAGAACGGTTGAACCGTTTTGGTTAGAGAGAGGATAGAGTAGGTAGAGTAGGGTAGGTAGTGTAGGTTAGGTGGAGTAGGATAGGTAGTCAAATGACGGAAGCGACGCCGCGGGTAAGAGCTAGTATAAAATAAAACCAGGTTATTATTACAAAATAAATTTATTACAATAAATAACAGTTTTGTAAAATTAAATTATTTTATAAGTATATGTTAATATTTACATCACAATAAACAATATATTATGTTACATATCACTTTCAGATGAATGCTCCTTCAGGCATCAGTAAACCTGAAATAGGAAAAAAAAACTTAATCAGCATCATTTTATGTGATTGTACCGAAGTGTGGTCAGCCATACTTCGCAACTGCTAGGCTGGCTCGGCCGGAGTTTTTTTTTTAAGTGATGGGCAACACACTTATAATAACTCCTTTGGTATTGAGAGTATCCATGGGCGGCGCCGATTACTTACCATCAAGTAATCCGTCTGCTACGGTGAAGGAAAACATCGTGAGGAAACCTGGACTTATAATTTCTAATTATAAGTTTGAAATCGCCAAACCGCATTGAGCAAGCGTGGTGATCAATGCTCAAACCTTCTCCGTATGAGAAGAGGCCTTTGCTCAACAGTGGCCACTTATAGGCTGATTATGAATCCGTCTGCTTGTTGATGACATAAAAAAGCTAAATTCTAGAAGTGCCATTTACCTGCTATACACGCGGTCATGAAGCAGATACCGCATCCCGCGAAGAATGCTCTCACAGCCACCTGAAAACAAAACACAATGCTATATTATAACTTGATAGGTCGTGGTGGCCTGGGGGTTAAGGCGCCTGTTTCTCATGCATGAGGGTCGAAACCTGGCAAGTACGAATGTGACTTTTTCCGAGTTGTATGTACTTTCTATGATTATTTAGACACCACTGACATACGGTGAAGGAAAACATCGTGAGGAAATCTGGACTTAATTATAAATTTGAAATCGCCAATCCGCCTTGAGCAAGCGTGGTGATTAATGCTCAAACCTTCTTCGTGTGAGAAGAGGCCTTTGCTTAGCAGTGGGCACTTATAGGCTGATGATGATGATGATGATGATATTGTAACTATCTTACTTCTTACTAATACTATAAATGCGAAAGTAACGATGTTTGGATGTTTGTTACTCAATCACGCCAAAACGGCTGGACGGATCTGGATGAAAGGCACAGGCATAGGATACACTCCGGAATAGGACAAAGGCTACTTTTTATAACATGAAAAATGACAGATAAGATAAATACTCACACTAGAAAGAACTTCTCTCTGTCCAGGGGCCATAGCTGCGATGGCACCAATCATGATTCCAGCTGATCCAGGGTTGGTGAAACCGCATAGGGAGTATGTTGCTATCAATTCTGCTCTGGGCTGAAAAAAAAAATTAAAATTAAAAAAAAAATACAGGCTCTTTTGAAATGTTAAAAATATATAAATAAAAAAGTTTTTCATAGAGGAATTTGAAATTGGAATTTCGTTTTCTTATATCGTAAAAATCATTAAAGTTTTAGTCAGTTTTCAAACTAGTCAATTTTCCAAACTTTCCGATGGTCACTAATTTCAAAATTTCATTTATCAATTTTTCAAAATATCCTGAAAATAACAAAATAATCAGTGAATACTAGTAACTATTTTCAAAATTTTCCGGTGTTGTTAATTTCCAAAAAGACCAAAAGATACAATTTTATTAACCACGTTGACGACCCAAATCAACCAAAAATCCCGATTTCCCAAACTATGCTATAAGCTAAATTTAATTGTAAACATAAAAAATGCTCGTAACTTAAACAAATATACATATTTTTTAGTATAGGTAGTATGAATATTATTTCTTTTAATTTAAAAAAATGTATAAAATACAAAACTTGCCATCGCAATACAAAAAAAAATACTTTAGTCAAAATTATTTATACGTCAAAATAGAATTAGTAGTCTGTCAGTCTGTTCGTCAATGAAGCTAGGTGCTCATTCCAAATTGTTGATTCGAATGGAGAAGAACGGGCAAGAAACTCCATACTACTACAATGATTACTCACCGATAGTAATCCTTCTTTCTTCATTTCTCCCATTCTCTGATAGGCTACAAACTCATTGACGACAGTTTTTAAGCCAATCAGAGATCCGACCAACTCACACTCTTCCCACGGAACTCCTGGAACGGTTAAATTAAAAACATATATTTCTTTTGTAACAAAAAAAATCTATATAGGAAGTCGTGTTAGTTACTCCACTTATAACTCAAGAACGGCTGAACCGATAGGAGGTAGTTTAGACCCAGGAGAAGGACATAGGATAGGATAGAGTAGGTAGTGTAGATTAGGTAGAGTAGGGTAGGAAGAAAAGGGTAGGGTAGGAAGAGAAGGTTAGATAGAGTAGGGTAGGTAGAGTACGGTAGGTAGAGTACGGTAGGTAGAGTACGGTAGGTAGAGTACGGTAGGTAGAGTACGGTAGGTAGAGAAGGATAGGTGTAGTACGGTAGGTAGAGTAGGGTGGGGTAGGTAGAGTAGGGTAGGTAGAGTACGGTAGGTAGAGTACGGTAGGTAGAGTACGGTAGGTAGAGTAGGGTGGGGTAGGTAGAGTAGGGTAGGTAGAGTACGGTAGGTAGAGTACGGTAAGTAGAGTAGGATAGGTAGAGTAGAGTAGGTAGAGAAGGGTAGGTAGAGTAGGGTACTTAGAGTAGGTAGAGAAGGGGGTAGGTAGAGTAGGGTAGGGTGGGCAGGGTACGGTAGGTAGAGTAGGGTAGCGTAGGGTGAGTAGGGTAGGTAGAGTACGTAGGTAGAGTATGGTAGGTAGAGTACGGTGGGTAGAGTAGGGTAGGTAGAGGTGGTAGAGTAGGGTAGGTAGAGTTGGCAGAGTAGGGAAGGTAGAATTGACGAATGACGGGAGCAACGCCGCGGGTAAGAGCTAGTTATTTATACTGACTGCCTCTAAAATATGAGTGTATTTAAGTGAGAGAGATATTTCGTCACGAATGAGTCGGCTCGACCAGGGTGACAGCACAACCTCAGAGAAACCCTCAGCCGAGGTTGCGGGGGTAAACACAAAAAGACACCGCAGCCTCGGCCTAGAGAAGGAGAAGGAACGGATAGTTTTTAGTCAGCAAGAGTCTGACACTCCCTCTCGCCTTACCCTGGGCGGCAGAACTGCAGAAATCATTTGATGATTATCCCCTGACAAAACAAAACCTCACTAAAACCCGGCTGCCAATTCGCCATGTGAGTGAGGTTATTGGAGACAAAATCTTTCCGCCCATCCCTTAGATCTCCGAAACCTTAACCTCCAAAAGCCGAGTAACGCACTTGTAACCACTTTGGTGTTACGGTATTCCATGGGCGGCGCCGATTGCTTACCATCAGGTAATCCATCAGCTCGATTGCCGACATATCCCATTAAAAATAAAACTAAGTACTTACACATGTACCTATGCATTGTTCAACAATTTAAAAGCATATCGTGTATAATTAAAAGTGACAATTATTACAACGAAGAAATATTTTTTTTATTTTAGTATTATTTTATGACAGTGGAAACCCATTAAGACTATTTAATGATCTGTTTTTAAAGAAAAAAAACAATGTCCCATTAACATTGTGTATGCAATAATAAACTATATAACTATTGCCCATAAGAGTTACTTTTATGTGGAATCCATCATCATCAGCCTATAAGTGCCCACTGCTGAATAAAGGCCTCGTCTCACACGGAAAAGGTTTGAGCATTTATCACCACGCTTGTTGAAGGCGGATTGGCGATTTCAAACGTATAATAAGAAATTCTATGTCCAGGTTTCCTCACGATGGAACTGGGAAGCCGTCTCCTCTTTCTGCGAAGCAGTGATGCTCGTAAAGAAAGAATCGGAGCGCGTGAGGGAACTATCCTCCTCACGCCCCAGCCGCCGCAGCAGGCGGCACTCCGGACGTCGGGGATCGAGAAATGATCTCCGACCACCTAGAGCGCGGGTCTGCGGACGGCGAGTAAGGGTACCTCGCCGCCCGACCAGAACCGCAGGCACACAAGCCGGAGGTTAAAGCACCCGTTTCCCATGCAATGCAGGTTTGAAACCTGGTAACTACCAATCTGAGTTTTTCCGATTTATATGTACTTTCTATGATTATTTAGACACCACTGACATACAAGTTTGAAATCGAGCAAGCATTATAATTAATACATAAACCATCTTCGTGTGCGAAGAGGCCTTTGCTCAGCAGTGGCCACTTAGGCATACTCAGGCTGATGATGTAAAATGTATATGAACTACACTCACACGGCGAAACACAACGCTGTGGTTGTTTCACGCCGGTTTCTGTGAGGCCGTGGTCGGTCGATCCGACCAATTCGTGCCGAAGTTTAGCTGTTCCACTACTCATTAAAAAAGCAAAGCACTCACCCATGACCCAAGCAAGGGGTATGAAAATCTTTCCAAAAATCCATTCCAGGGTAATTCCTGTGTGCCCCATCAATTCTGTGCAATAGACGATAAAGCCGTTGACGAACGCCACGAAGGCTACAAAGGCTATAATATTGGCAATGATGTTCAGGATCAAGGCTATGCCATTGGTAGCCCCCCTAGTAGCTGCTGAAAGTACGGATTTGTCTTCGCTGTAAAAAAAAAGAAATCAGTTCTTAGTTATAAAATTACTCCATCGATTCGGTCGGCCAGATTTTTTTATGTCGTAAAAGTACACCGAGAAACGATCAAGCGGTTTACCTGAAGGTAAGCAATCGCCGCTCATGGTCACACGCAACACCGGAGTAGTTGCCAGTGCCTTGCAGGTCTTTTAGGGATAAGCGGTTTTGGAGATTTTAGGCATTGGAGGGGTCCGGTAACTCCCACTCACAAAGACACAACGCTGTGGTTGGCTTCCCCACAATAGGATTTTCTCCTGTTTCGTGTGTGCGTTTACAAACATGCTATTTCACATACACATTACACCTAGACCCGGAACAACAATTTGTTGATCACACAAAGAGTTGTTCCGGGCTGGAATCCACCACGCCAACAAGCCAGTCTGTAGATACATTTACTGACTATATGTTTTTTACTTACCATACAACTGGTTGAATATTATCAACAGTAGTCAAAGAACGTTTGGTCTCCGGGAGTAGCAACTTAGCGTAGCATATAGCGGCAGGGGCCGACATGACGCTGGCAGTCACCAAGTGAGCTGGTTCTGCTCCGAAGCCGATGTATGACGCCAGAATTGTACCTGATTAAGGTAGAGCATCCTAGATAAGGTTTGTTTCTTCGAGTTTCCGTTTTTGGTAACTAGATGGCGTAAAATTAAGTCTACCGTTTCTACAAGTTTCTTTGTTAACTTACTAGATGGCGGTAATGTCGGGTTAGGTCTTATTTATTTTTTATTTATTTATTTTTATTTATTTATTTATTTAGGCTTACCAACTAAGACACATACAGACAATCTTATAAGATTAAGTGCTTACTAATAAACTGGGTATATATAACTTAACTAAACGTAAGTCATTTTCAAAGATAGTTATGAAGTATTTTAACTTCCGACCGAGTTGATTGAAAATAGCTATTTACCTACTCCCGTGAAGTAACTGATAAAACTATTAGTTTCAAAGACTCCCACTTATTCGTGAGCAACGTGTTGTTATTACATATTAACTATATATGTATATAAAAGAAAGTCGTGTTAGTGACACTATTTAGAGATAACTCAAGAACGGCTTAACCGATTTGACTGAAAATTGGTATGGAGGTACCCTGCCAATTTTCAGTAAAAAACAGCTAAAAACTGGAAGAAGAA
Source organism: Spodoptera exigua (assembly GCA_902829305.4). Classification (NCBI taxonomy): domain Eukaryota; kingdom Metazoa; phylum Arthropoda; class Insecta; order Lepidoptera; family Noctuidae; genus Spodoptera; species Spodoptera exigua. The sequence continues at coordinate 6,365,896 of LR824628.2, read as the reverse complement.
CACAGGATATATGGTAGATTAGGTAGGGAGGTTGTGTAGGGTAGGTAGGTAGGGCTGATAGTGGTAGGTGAGAAGTGTCAAATGACGGAAGCGAAGCCGCGGGTAAGAACTAGTTTTCAATAAATTTATTACGTCTCACTATAGTTATTATCTATACTAATATTATAAAGAGGTAAAATTTGTAAGTTTGTATGTAGGGGGTAATCTTTGGAACCGCTGGTCGGATTGCCAAAATTCTTTCACTGATAGATAGCTACAGTGTTCCTGAGTGCTATAAAACATCACGTTGCGATTAAATAGAGCCGAGTAGCGGGTGAAACCGCGTGAGAGTAGCTAGTAATACAAAAAAATAACTACTGAGTTTTCAAAATTGAAACACGAAAAAGATAATATCTTAATAATTTATTATAATATGTTATCTTGAATACTTTAAAAAGACTTTGTTTTGTATTAAACTGTATTTATATCGATAAGAATGATAAGATATTTTATCACGACAATAGTTTGAATAATTTATGTAGGTTGTCTATGATTAATACTGCTAAAGTATTTCGATAAAATAATTTTGACACATTACATTGCATCCTACGACCCAAATAATATTATACTAATTGACAATAACAACTTTCTCAGGTTTTCATAAACAAGTGTGAGAGAGCCATGCTTTGGCTTTTCTCTTGCTTCTCTTTGCTTTGCCTCACAGAATGTACGAAGTGAAAGAGACACAACAGGAGTGGGGTAGGGCTAGATTTGGGCCTCCGGTAACCTCACTCACACGGCGAAACACAAAGCTGTGGTTGTTTCACGCCGGTTTTCTGAAAAGTCGTGGTATCACTCCAGTCGAGCCGACCCATTTGTGCCAGCTTGATTTGACTCTCCCACATTTCAAAGAACTCATGAGATTATATGCAACATTTTTATAATTTTTGTGTGTCTTACCTGACACAGTTGCAAATCCTGATGCCATCACTACGTGTATTTCAGAAGGGGTCTGCAGAGCTAGATATGGCTTGATTAGCAATATTGATTCAGTCTGAAAAAAAAAACATAAAAACGGATAAACACCCGGTTTCTGAAAGGCTTGTCAACACTAAAATTAACTAATCTCCTGTTCAATTTCTTGTCAAGTCATCTGATTGGTTGTTGACAATTCAGTCAACCAATCAGATGACTTGACAAGAGATTAAATTGATTTTAACATTGATCGGCCTTTCAGAAACCGGGGGTTAGTCTTTTCACACGAAGAACAATAAAGAAATATTTATCATCCCATTTTTTTGTGAAGGGAAAATCGTCAATTGACTTCTCCCGCCGAGGGTCTGGCAGAAGAGAGCGCCTCTTACTGATTTAAAAATTTTAATTATTTTAATTATTTTAGGATGATAATAAAATTATTGGCTGCTATGTCAGTTTACTAAGCTTGCAATAAACTCTTTGAATTTGACCTTAACTTTGACATTGACATTGACATTGACTCACCATCCCCAAGAAAACGTTTCCAACCGCTATGACGCTCTCACACACAGTGGTTCCCGTGGCGGCGCGTAGCACCTGCCCTAGTTTCAAAACGAACCACTGGAGGGCGCCCCAGAAGAATAAGATCTCCACCAACATACTAAAGAAGAAGATTACTGGTAGCGTCTGCAAGATAAAAGGTTTAGGATTGTTACTAAAAATCCTACTTTTAGTATTACAAATGTGGAAATTTGTGAGAATGCATGACCTATGTTTGTTAGTCTTTTAAGCAAAACGAATGGACCGATTTGGTTGAGATATGTAGATAGCTGATGCCCTGGATATGTGTTAACATAGAATACTTTTGGACTACCACGCGGGCGATGCTGTGGGTGGACTATTTTAAGTATTACATCACCACCTACATTTTTTCCGCAGATCGCAAGAACCGACTAAGGCACTACACATTAGACAGAGACCAGTCAGCAGCGCTCTCTGAAGTAAATACTATTTATTAAGTAAGCATGTCCATCGTAAAATTAATTTATTAATGGATGTGTAATATTTTTTTTTTATTGTACTTTATCATATGAAAGTAGAAGTAACTAAGTTAGTAGCAAAACTTCTAAAATAAGTTCAACTTACACTGAATGCAAAAACTCCTTCAGTCCTGACCAGTAGATCTCCAAAAGCGAAGGCAGCGCCCTCTACACCATAAGACAGAAACGTTGCCACCTGATAAATAAGCATATTGTTGCACATTCGCTTCTCATACTTCAAGACTGTTTTTTAACTTTTATATAGAAAATATTTACAAGATGGGGTATATGGGATGGATTTGGACACTAGTAACTGGATAAAAATACCAAAATCATGTAAATATTCCAACTAAACCATAAATAGGTACTTTTGAAACGTCAAAACAGAATAGTAGTCTGTCAGTCTGTTCGTCAGTGAAGCTAGGTGCTCATTCCAAATTGTAGATTCGAATGGAGAAGAACGAGAAAGAAATTCCATCATTACTCCTAAAAAAACAAAAATAAATTTTCACTAATTAATACAACACTTACACCCGGTTTCTGAAAGGCTTGTCAACGCTAAAATTAACTAATCTCCTGTTAAATCTCTTGTCAAGTCATCTGATTGGTTGTTGATAATTCAGTCAACCAATAAGATGACTTGACAAGAGATTAAATTGCTTTTAACATTGATCGGCCTTTCGAAAACCGGGGGTTAGTCTACATTATTGTAATAATAAATGTGAGAACAATGCAGAGACCAGAAACAAACCAGTTGTTAAAAAAATAACAAATCTATCTATACAAAATTTTAAATCCTTTATCGTCTCAAAAATGGCGCTCACATATGCGTTACTTCCTCCATACCCCGTACTCCATACCCGTGTCTTATAAATATAAATTTTACCTTATCAGAGAAACATTGCAACGCAGCCCTTCCAGGAGTCCACCTGATGAAGAGCACGCCAAACAAAAACTGGATCAGGAGACCAGTGGACACTGTTCGCCAGTTCACACGACCAGGGTGAGCGGAGAATACGAAACCTGAATAAGACAGAAGAAATATGAGATCAGGATATTGAAAAAAATAATTCAACAATGGACCTTCGAAAGAGTTTTAGGTACTTGTACCTTACAAGTAGGTATTCACCAGTCCACCTTTACATGTTTTTGTATAAAGTGTATAAGTAAATAAATAAATAAAACTGGTGTTTTGGTCTTTGGCTTCACATGCCTGAGGGGGCGGATTCGAAACCTTCGAAACATTGGTACATACTAGTATGTAACAATGTGACTTTTATATTTACTTTCTACGATTATTTAGACACCACTGGCATACGGTTTTTTTTTTGTGAGGGGAAAATCATCAAATGACTTCTCCCACCCAGGGTCGGGCGGCAGGGAGTGTCAGAATCTTACTGACTAAAAACCCCCCGTTCCTTATCCTCCTCTGGGCCGAGGTCGCAGTGTCTCATCGCGCTTACCCACTGGCAGACGGTGAAGGCAAACATCGTGAGGAAACCTGGACTTATTATTTCTAATGAAGTATAAGTTTAAATTCGCCAGTCCGCCTTGATTAAGCGTAGTGATTAATGCTCAAACTTACTCCGTATGAGAATAGGTTTTTGTTCAGCAGTGGGCACTTATAGGCTGATGATGATGTTATTGCTATTAGCAGACTGAGATGCGGTTTGATAAAAAATAAAATACAAAAAATACATAATGTTTGACACCCATCTTCAGACTGATTCCTTCCAGTGCTGGACATAGGCCTCTTCAATAGCGCCCCAAAGCAGGAGAAGGAACGGGGGCTCTTAGTCAGTAAGAGTCTGACACTTTCTTTCGCCTTACCCTGGGCGGGAGAAGTCATTCGATGATTTTACCCTGACAAAAAAGGCCTCCTTAATTGCACGCCACTGAGCTTAATGTTCAGCTCTTTTCATTCAACCACTGCCAGTCACCCTGCGGAAATAGTCAGTCCACCCAGTTGGAGGGCCAGCCGTAAGCGCAATGAGGCACCGCGACCTCGGCACAGAGCAGGAGAAGGAACAGGGGGGTTTTTAGTCAGTAAGAGTCTGACACTCCCTCCCGCCCGGCCCTGGGCGGGAGAAGTATTTTGATGATTTTACCCTCACAAAAAAAAAAAACAGTTGGAGGGCGCCCTACACTACGTTTGCCTAGACGTAGTCCCTACTTTAAGAACATGTCTACTCCAGTCATCGGTTCTTCGACAAATGTGACCTGTCCACTGCCACTTCAGTTTGCTAATCCTTTGGGCTATGTCGACAACTTTAACACCCACCACTTTGAAACCAACTTACCTAAAAGTAATATTATGAATAATCCTATGAGGGACACGAGTCTGCCCGGGTTGTCTCGTGTGTCCAGAAACAGGTAAACAGCTATCGCACCCAGGACAGCTAAGACCACACACCAGCGGAACCACCTGCCGACAAATGACAATAAATTTTAGGAAGGTATGGTCAGAAGTGCTGGGGAGCCATGGTCTCACTGAAAACTGGCGAGTAACAACCACAGCGTTGTGTTTCGACGTGTGAGTGAAGTTACCGAAGACCTAACGCTTCTCCCCTCCAAATCTCTTCTCAATCCCTAAATATCCATAACACTTATCTCCAAAAGGTCGACAACGCACTCGTAACTTTTCTGTTGTTTGATAATTGTTTCCCAGGTCAAAAATAAATTAATTCGACGTTTCAATACAATGAAATATTGAAAAATAACTATACTTTTATTCATCGATCGATTGATACACTAAATTGTAGATTTTTTAAAGCAATTTTTTTAGAAATAAGAACGCTATTTGACGCAAAAATACTATGACGTCATAACTCAGTTTTTCATAGAAAAGTATCGTTTTTGACATTTGGATAAAAGTATTGAATTTGACTAGTTGGAAACTACCGTATTGTAACATTAAAAAGTTTTATCAAACTGTTTTCATACCTTCCTTAAAAATACATTATTTGAGTAATACCTATTTCTCTTTAATGAAACAATGAAAAACGAATACCTATATTTTTGTAAATAGGCCACAAACATTACATTCTCATTTTTTCTTTTTTTTTTAATGCTGCTCCACACAAGGGTTTTCTCCTGTATCGTGGATGCGTTTACAAACATACAATTTTACATGTACAAGACCATCCAGACAATGAGAACAACAGCTTGTGGATCACAAAAAGAGTTGTTACGTGGAAGTCGAACACGCGACACGCTGCGCGGCAGCCAGTTGCCCAGCCACAGCGCCAAACGTGCAGTAACATCAGTAATTTTACACGTTAACATTTGTATAAAAATCTAGATGAAAACGGCCTGAAAATATTCCTATCTGACTACTATGAGAAGAAATACTGAAACAAACTCAGAAGTCAATCCCTTCAAGTCTAGATTAAAATGATACCTCATGAAAACCATTAAATTCACGGTCAGGTCATTCACACCAGGATCTCATGACACTGAAGTCATGAGATCCTACCATCTGATTGGTTTAATTACAAATCTAAAAAAAACAGTACCTAATTAATTGATACTAGGTACGTTTAAATGATCAATTAGAAGTTGTTTAAGAATTTATCAATTCTAAGAAGTTAGTTTCGTTTGATGTTTTGCGAACTGAAACTGTAATTTTAGAAGATTGATAAAGATGTTATGTTTGTAATCTGAAGATTCAAGAAGATTACACTCCGTTGTTGCGGGTGTCCATGGGCGGCGCTGATTGCTTACCATCAGGTAATCCGAAAGCCTGTTTGCCGTCCTATCACATTTTTTTATGTAATAAGTCGGCAAACGAGCAGACGGATTACCTGATGGTAAGCAATCAGCGCCGCCCATGGACACCCGCAACGGAGGAGTTACAAGTGCGTTGCCGACCTTTTAGGGATTAGGGATTTGGAGATTTAGGGATTGGGGAAGGGTCCGGGAAGGGGAAGGATTGGGCCTCCGGCAACCTCAGTCACACGGCGAAACACAACGCTGTGGTTGTTTCACGCCGGTTTTCTGTGAGGCCGTGGTATCACTCCGGTCGAACCGACCCATTCGTGCCGAAGCATGGCTCTCCCACACTTAAAAATCATATAGAATCATATCACATAGAATAAAAAACAAATAAAGAAAATTCAACTTACATCATAGTCCAAAGCTTGGCAAAGGTTTTCTCGACCCTGCTCCATATTGTCTTCTCGAACCAGGCACCAAATAACCTCTTCACCACCACGAAGTATATTATGAAGAAGTATATGATGCCCAGGAATGCTATTAGGCTGCCGAAGCCATGGCACAGCTCCAGAGGTTGTGGGTCTGTGGAATTTTTAATCTGTGTTAGTTTTACCTTCTTTAGACAGCGATGAAGGTTTTTTAAGAATACCTTTTATATTTTATTTTATTTTTTTTTTGCTTAAGGTCATAATTTTGATATTAATGATTAACATAAAAAAACTACAGTCGAACAAATTTCGAATTAGGTAGTAAGAAAAAGAAAAGAAAAAAATATATGTATGTTTGTGATTACATTTTTTTAGTACCTTTTAATCAAATTGTTTAACTAATATAAGTTCTTTAGGCAAATAGATTCAGGTATTTTTTTGTCAGAGGAAAATCATCGTATGACCTCTCCCGCCCAGTGTGAGGCGGGAGGGAGTGTCAAATTCTTACTGACTACAAACACACCTGGAAAGGAGAGGTTCGTAGTCAGTAACTACAAATCTCTCCGTTCCTTCTCCTGCTTTAGGCCTAGGCCGTGGTGCTTCATTGCGCTTACTCCGCGACTCCGGCTAAAACACGACGGCCGGTGGTCTACTGGCTTTTTGAGGCGCGCGCGGAATGCTACAAGCCGTAATCTCGAGTCGTGGGTGAAATAACCGCGAAACGCTTCGAAAAAAGGATGGTACGGTCGTGCCCGTTTTGCTTGAAACTTGCCTGGGCTACTCCCGTGCCCCCAAATATCTCTTTTTACAGATCATCAATAAATAATTAAACTCAATAATTCTTTCACTTACCAGAATTCAAATAATGATAGAGACAGCCGAAGAAGAATCCCAGAACCAGTCCATTTAATACAAATAAGGTGACGGTCTTCATGACAGACCGATTCTGTTTGATGAAGACATCTGTCGAGTTGCCTACCCTGAGGAGTGTGGTCTCCAACCATCCTGACGGCTCGTAGTCCAAGTATTCATGTGTAACAGGCTAGAAAAGAAAAAAAAACTATAATGATAATGAAACATACAACATTTAATTATAACTAGCTACTCTCGCGCGGTTTCACTCGCTGCTCTGCTTCATTTGATCGTAGCGTGATGTTTTATAGCTTATAGCACTCAGAAACATTGTAGCTATCTTTCAGTGAAAGAATTATGGCAATCCGACCAGCGGTTCCAAAGATTGATCCCTACATACAAACTTACAAACTAACAAACTAACAAACTTACAAACTTACAAACTTACAAACTTACAAACTTACAAACATACAAACTTACAAATTTTACCTCTTTAAAACATTAGTATAGATAACGACTTATTCTCATGTGAATTAACTGAGAAAAGCTCTACCAGTTTCGAGTCGCAACGGGACTCTTATTTTTACATCTCCAATATCAGTGTTAAGTTCGACAAAACTCAACAACTTTCAAACGACAACCGGGGCTAAAACTCAAGGACACATGACCATAATTAAACTTGTAATCACAAGAGAAAAGTTATTATATTATTAATAGCTAATCCCCTGCGGTTTCACCCGCTGCTCGGCTCCTACAGATCGTAGCGTGATGTTTTATAGCCTTTAGCACTTAGGAATATTGTAACTATCTATCAGTGAAAGAATTTTGGCCGACCGATCCGACCAGCGGTTCTAATGTTTACCCCCTACATACAAACATACAAACAAATAAACTTACAAACTTCAAATTTTACCCCTTTATAATATAAGTATAGATTACCTATTGAAAAAGTATTGGAGCATGATTCTTCTTAAAATCATACAAAAATACTGGATTATTAAGAAGAATTTATGTACAACTAGCTTATCCAGCAGACTCCGTACCGCCTCAAATATAACCAATGTTCTGATCTTTCAAACCTTTCCTGGATTTCAGTGAATATGTTAAGACCAAAATTACCTAAATCGGTCTATCCGTTCTCGAGTTTTAGCGACACTAACGAACAGAAATTCATTTATATAGACACACTAGCTGATCCGGTGAACTCCGACATAGCTATATGTTCCGAACTATGACATAGCTATATGTTCACGAATACTTTAAGACCAAAATTATCAAAAACGGACCAGCAGTTCTCGAGTTTTAGCGAGACTAATGAACAGAAATTCATGTTTTTAAATATAAATAATATACTTACGCTATTATTAACTCCATTCTTCTTAACATCATCTATGGCAACCTCATTGGTTTCAGTCCGCTGAAAAAAAAAGTTCAGGTCAATCTAATGTACTTAAATCATTGTTTTAGAGAAAACTGCCCTGAATAAGGATTTTCTCCTGTGTCGTGAATGCGTTTACAAACATACAATTCCTCATACACATTACACCCAGACCCGGAACAACAGTTTGTGGATCACACAACGAGTTGTTCCGTGCGGGGATCGAGATCGCGACCTGTTGCACAGCTACCAATTGCCCAGCCACCGAATCAACTGTGCAGTAGTATTTTTTTAAAAAAAACGTTGTCCCACATTAGGATTTTCTCCTGTGTGGGTGCGTTTACAAACATACAATTCCACATACACATCACACCCAGACCCGGAACAACAGTTTGTGGATCACACAAAGAGTTGTTCCGTGCGGGAATCGAGATCGCGACACGTTGCACGGCAGCCAGTTGCCCAGATACGTAATTTACTTTTTTTCTTTTGTTTCTAATATAATAAAAAATATATACGGTGGCAAACAAGCCGAAGGATTACATGATGGTAAGCAATCGGTGCCGCCCATGGATACTCGCAACACTAAAAGGTTCCAAACTCGTTTGCCGTCTTTTTGAGGGTTCAAGGATCTAGGAGAGATGAGAGGAGGGGAAGAATTAGGCCTCTAGTAACATCAATCACACTATGAAAAACATGGTTTTTTTCCCACTCGCCCAGGTTATGGCGAGACGGAGTGTCAGACTCTTCATCATCATCATCATCATCATCAGCCTATAAGTGCCCACTGCTGTGCAAAGGCCTCTCCTCACACGGAGAAGGTTAGAGCATTGATCACTACGCTTGTTCAATGCGGGTGGCGATTTCAAACTTATAATTAGAAATTATAAGTCCAGGTTTCCTCACGATGTTTACCTTCGCCGTATGTCAGTGGTGTCTAAATAATCATAGAAAGTAGATATAACTTGGAAAAAGTCACATTGGTACTTGCCAGGTTTCGAGCCCACCTCATGCATGAGAAGCGGGTTCTTTAACCTCCGGGTCACCAAGACACGTCAGACTCTTACTGACTTAAAACCACTCGGTTCTTTCTCCTGCTTTAGGCCGAGACTGCGACACCTAATTACGCGTGCCCCGTGACCCCGTTTTGGCGAAACTCAAGGCTGTCGTTGTTTCACGCCAGTCAATTATTGATAGCGTGGACCTACCTATTAAAAGCATGTTAAATAGTAGGGGAGCCCAGGATGCTAAATTTGTAGTTAAGTACTCAAGCGTCGTAGGGGGTAACTGGATTCTGAAGATTTGGTGATAGAAAGAAAAAATGACTCAATGACATTTCATTCCCCCGGTGGGGGAAGGGGAATGATAGTTTTCCAAAATTGTGAGATGTAACTTTTGTTTTAGTGCACGAGCGTGACAGATATTAATAATGTATATTCTCCATGTATCTCTGACAATGAAAATATTTTAATCTGCCGAATTGCGTGGTGGGGTTGGCTAACTAAGGGGATAGAAACGGGACCCGTTCAAAACATGACATCTACCTCCCCCCCCCCCTAATCTGACGAAAACGACTAAATTTAGTTATTTTTTATATTGTTATCCTCTGTTTACATTAAGTATATGGTGGATATCTTCAATAGGTTACTAAATATTCCCCATATGTTAATCTGACGCGCTCGAGTAACTACCGAAATTACTTCATGGGCTCCTACTAAAAAACATACTCTGTATCTTAAAACATTAGTATAGAATTCGTCTGTCTGTCTTTCATTGTTTTAATACAACAAAACTTATTTACGATTATCTAAATTAGTTTATAAACAGCATACCTGTGGTTACGATACTAAATTGAATTGTTATTCAAACATACTTTATTGTATTCATATCGATTCTATCGTCGATTTAGTGTAATGTAAACAAAATCATCAAATGAATCTCGCCCAGGGTGAGGTGAGAGCGAGCAAGGGTAGCTCGCCGCCCGACCAGAAATACACCGGAGCGTACGGCGCGTAGCGTTCCGAGCGCCTCAAAGAGCCAATAGACCACCACAGACGGGGCCCTATAGGGCTGATGTTCGTTGAGGGGCAAGCGGAATCAGCAAAGAGCAGGAGAAGTTAGGGGGCGTTTTTAGTCAGTAAGAGTCTGATAGTTCCTCTCTCTTCCATACCCTAGGCGCGAAAAGTCATTACAGTTCAGTCAGTCAAAAGTTTCCTCACGATGTTTTCTATCATAGTCTTAATAAACCTACTGAGAAAGCAAATGTAACCCAATAGAACAAACCAAATACTATGAAATGAGATCAATTCATAGTTTTAGATGAATGATGAAGATGACGGATCGCTTGCGTATCAAAAATACTAATATATAGAAGAAATATAGTGTTCTATTTCGAATTTTGTACACTATTAAATGGATGTTATTATACATACCTATAAACCTTCCTCTTTAATCACTCTATCTATCAAACAAACCGCATCAAAATCCGTTGCGTAGTTTTGAAGATTTAAGCGTACATAGGGATATATGGACAGAGAAAGCGACTTTGTTTTATACTATGCAGTGATAGTTATGTATAAACAAGTAATTCAAAGTATTACGTTTGTTTGACGTTTCTATAACCGAATTAATCACCAAGTTCATTAAAAATAACCAATGAAACATAACAATTGTGATTGTTATTCGATTCGTTACAATTTTGTTTTTCTTATTCGTTTTTTTTAAATTGGTATTACGATATACTGCATAAAAGACTTTTATGGGATATCGTTTAGTCAATTAAATATGGACCTTTTTTTGAAGGGGGTAAATCATCAAATGACTTCTCTCGTGCTCTGTGTGAGGCGAGAGGGAGTGTCAGAATCTTGCTGACTAAAAACGAGACTTCCGGGCAACTGCGACCATAAAAACTCTGACCGCGGTCCCAGTAGCTGGAGCCGTATAAATTAAATATATTATTTCCGGCGACTGGGACCAGTCGTAAATGATAACTGAAATAAAAAAAATTGTACAGTGTTTTTGATTTCTCTGATCTTTGAAGTAAAATCATTTTTTATTTAAAAATATCGGTAATGATATAGACATAAACAGTATTATTTGACTATAGTTAAGGCTGTTGACCGTGAAATCAAGTCACAAAACGGACTCCAGTTAAAGATAGCATCAAAAAATTATAAAATGCTTATTCTATTTGTGCATTGGGTAAAATCGTGTACCTATAGAAAAAGTCAATGATTAATATAAATCACTACCTAATCTCGCGCGGTTTCACCCGCTGCTCAGCTCCATTTGATTGTAGCGTGATGTTTTATAGCCTATAGCACTCAAGAATATTGTAGCTATCTACCAGTGAATTTTGAATTTTGGCAATCCAGTTCTAAAGATTACCCCCTACATACAAACTTACAAATTTTACCTCTTTATAATATTAGTATAGAAGTATAGATAATTGTTTTTCCTTTTGACTGTACCAATTTTAGCTTGAAAAATTGTTTTTTTTAATTGTCTGTGAGTGGTCCCAGTCGCCGGAAGAAAATACATTTATTTTTTATGGATCTGACTACGCGGACTGCGGTACGAGATTTTGCGGTCTCAGACGCCGGAAGCCTCAACCACTCCGTTTCTTCTGCTTTAGACCAGGTTCAGGACATTATCACATTAAATTTTAACCTTATCTACAAATAATAAGTCATACAACAAATACTTCGGTGACAGTCATTTGTTTAGGATACTTCTACGTTTCTGAATTTCCAAATGAACAATAACAAACACAATAAAATACTCGTAGAATCAACGAAATCGATTCAGCAGTTCTCGAGATCTGCGCTTATCATATAAAACACATGTGTGTAAAATTCCTGTGATTCATTTTAATTAAAGTTTATTTATTTCGTTTAAGTAGTTAAGCGAATGTTTATTGATTTATTTTAATAGTTTTAGTAGTATCATCATCGGCATCATCAGCCTATAAGTGCCCACTGCTGAGCAAAGGCCTCTTCTCAAACGGAGAAGGTTTGAGCATTAATCACCACGCTTGCTCAAGGCGGGTTGACGATTTCAAACTTATAATTAGAAATTATAAGTTCAGGTTTCCTCACTGTTTCCCTTTACCGTATGTCAGTGGTGTCTAAATAATCATAGAAAGTACTTATAACTTGGAATAGTTAGATTGGTACTTTCCAGGTTTCGAACCCTCATGCATGAGAAGCGTGTGCCTTAACTTATGGACCACCATGACCATTTTTTGACCATAATTAGGTACCATTTAATTAAGTATTCTGAGTACGATCTAGTTATTTTTTAGTTTTTATCAGAACACAAGCTAATTACGTGTAGAAGGGACATTTTTAATGTACCTAAGGAATGTCCCGAAAAACAAAACATCATTATCAAAGTATCTGATAGTTAATCAATTCGATTCCGGTTTATGGTAATTTACAATAATCTCGATTTTGATACCTATAATCTTATCTGAAGTTATCAATTTGGTATCTATAAAAAATCTAATAGTTTTTGAAATACTTATGAATAAATGACTGATGTGTTTCGATCTTCATAAAACTGTTATTAATCTGGATCTATCATGATAACATTATTTATGTGAGCCGCGTAGAGATGACAGATGCGTTTTTAGATTGAAATATGACGATTATTCAAATATTTTTTTTTACTTGAATCGACTGCACGGTTGGTGCGGTGGCTGGGCAACTGGCTGCCCTGCCAAGTGTCGCGGGTTCGATTCCCGCACGGAACCACTCTTTGTGTAATCCACAAATTGTTGTTCCGGGTCTGTGTGTGATGTGCATGTGAAATTGTATGTTTGTAATCGCACCCACGACACAGGAGAAAATCCTAATGTGGGGCAAAAAAAAAATTACATGCACACACACATCAAAATCCGTTGCGTAGTTTTAAATATTTAAGCTTACATAGGGATATAGGGACAGAGAAAGCGACTTCGTTTGATACTATGTAATGATTACGAGTGAGTCACGTGAATTAATGGTCAATGGTTTATAATAAATTTTGTTACAATACCGCCAACGTATCTTGGCGAGTCTGAACTCAGCCGATCAGCTGCGCAGTACACAATTTTGTTCCTAAAAGATCCATTGCGCAGACAAACGGCTAATTTCAGACTCGCCAAGATACGGCGGCCGTACTGTATGTCTGACAATATGAAATAAAATGCAAACTGAGGTTACCACACTAGCCATCGCACCTCCCCTCCCACTGCCGGCCGGGCAACTGGCTACCGTGCAACGTGTCGTTCGATTCCCGCACGGAACAACTCTTTGTGTGATCCACAAATTCCCAAGTCCAAAAAAGTGTATGTTTGTAACCGCACCCACGACACAGAAGAAAATACGAGTGTGCGTAAAGGTTTTTTTTAAAAAAAAAACACAATACCTTTACCCCAACAAGCCAAAGTTCTAGTAGCTCCTCTACTAGTTGTGGACAGATGGCGCCGATTTTTTTATGTAATAAGTCGGCAAACGAGCAGACGTATTACCTGATGGTAAGCAACCAGCGCCGCCCACGGACACCCGCAACGGAGGAGTTGCGAGTGCGTTGCCGACATTTTAGAGATTAGGGTTCCAGAAATTTAACGATTGGTTGGAGATGGGGGAGGGTCATTTGGGTGTAGCCAGTAGAATTAGCAAAAACAACTTACCTCATTCAATTTCGCTTCTGGATCAGAGTTATCCATCTTTTTTTTATTATAACTAGAACTAATATCACTGAGACACTATTTTAACTAAACAGTTAACTTTTGATCTGTATTTTGAACTCTGTCACAAATACTGTTTCAATATGTGTAGTGTCCTCTTGTCTTTCATCTTTTTATATCTGAAACAGAAGAAAAAATTGGTTAGATGGGACCAAATAATAAAAATTCATCAAAGTCCGAAAAGACCCTTTTTTGAATAGTAATTATCAAATCCCTTCTATGGTGCGCACATAGTCAAATGACTTTTTTCCCCTCGGTGATACAAGAGAGAGTGTCAGACTTTTACTGACTAAAAACTGTTCCTTCTCCTGCTCTGGGCCGAGGCCGCGGTGACTTATTCCGCTTGCCCCGCAACCCCAGCTAAACATCAGCCCTGTAGGGCCCCGTCTGTGGTGGTCTATTGGCTCTTTGAGGCCCACGAAATGCTACGCACCGTACGCTTGGATCTGGTTCTGGTCGGGCGGCGAGCTACCCTTACTCGCCGTCCAGACCCGCGCTCTAGGTGGCCGGAGATCATCTCTCGATCCCCGACGCCCGGAATGTGGCCTACTGCGACAGACTCTTACTGACTAAAACCACGTGCTCCTTGACTTCAAGCAACTCTTAACACTTTATTTTTGATGGTGGACAGTCATCAATTTGCTTATCTCGCCCAGATTGAGAAGAGAGTGAGTGTCAGACTCTTACTGACTAAAAACTACCTCGTTCCTTCACCTGCTATGGTTCGGGGTCGCGGTGTATTATAGCGCTTTCACTCGTAACCATAGGACCTCATAGACTCATAGAAACCCATTTTTTTAAATAATAATTTGCCCCAATCTAGTGTTTTTTCCTATGTCGTTGGTGCATTTAGAAACATTCACAGCCGGTTTCCGAATGGCCGGTCAATGTTAAAATCAATTTAATCTTTTTTCAAGTCATCTGATTGGTTGACTGAATTATCAACAACCAATCAGATGACTTGACAAGAGATTTAACAGGAGATTAGTTAATTTAAGCGTTGACAAGCCGTTCAGAAACCGGGTGTCAATGTCACATTTACATGACACCCAGACCCGAAACAACAATTTGTGGATCACACAAAGTGTTGGTTCGTGTGGGAATCGTATCAGCGACACGTTGCTCAGCAGCCAGTTGTCCAGCCACCGTACCAAGCATGCAGTAAAAATTGCACTTTAAAAAAAAATATAACCAGCTCGTTAGATCGACCTAAAAAGTTATTTTTTAAAGAGAAAGCGATAGGAAAGTGTGTAAACCAATATTTATCAGTTTCAGCAAAATAACACTAGGTATATCAATCTGTGAAAGTTCTTTGAAAAATTTATGTATTTAGCACTTTACAGTGTCTTTGCCTTGTCACTTTTACAGATGGACTGACACGTAAACAAACACACGGACGTTTTTATTTAAATAGGTTATTCCTTGATAGGTCATTATAATCTTCTATATGTATTTTTTTATGTAATAAGTCGGCAAACGAGCAGGCGGATTACCTGATGGTAAGCAATCAGCGCCGTCCATGGACACCCGCAACGGAGGAGTTACAAGTGCGTTGCCGACCTTTTTAGGGTTTGGGGATTTGGAGATTTAGGGAGTGAGGGAGGGGAAGGATTGGGCCTCCTCACACGGCGAAACATAACGCTGTGGTTGTTTCATGCCGGTTTTCTGTGAGGGCGTGGTATCACTCCGGTCGAGCCGACCCATTCGTGCCGAAGCATGGCTCTCCCAAATTTTCGACCGTTAATATACTAAGACCTATTGTTATATATTTTTTTATTTACTAGCTTTCGTCGTTACTGTCATAACTTAACTTAAGGTATGCATGCACGCTAGATTGAACTAATTCAAAATAGAATGAACTAATAATTAAGACTGTTGACGTCTCCGAAAACCCTCACATATCTAACAGTAAAATCGTTAGAGCCGTTTCCGAGATCTCATGCGTTTTCAAGCAATCATCGCTATCTGCCGGGCTGATTTGTGTATCTAAGGCGTCACTTGAACGCATACAGAAAAATTCATTTAAATCAGTGAAGCCGTTTAGGAGAAGTTCAATGACATACACACGGACATATAGATTGTTGTTACAGGTCTAGGTGTCATCTGCATGTGAAATTGTATGGTTGTAACCGAACCTACGACACTGAAGAAAACCCTGGGGTGGGGCAACGTCTTTAAAAAAAAAAAGAAACAGAAAATATATAAAAAATAATCGCGCCATATGTTGGTAAGCGCATAACTCAACAACGCCTGTACTAATTTTACTAAATCTTTTTTTGTTTTGTTTGTTATTTCTAGAAGTAGAGGAGAAAGCTAGGTTATTGGGATAGTTTTGAAGACCCGTGTGAAGCAGGGGCAACAAATAGACTAGCAGCCCATAATACTTGCGAAAGCTCGCCTCAATTTTCCTGATGATCTCATCATCAAATCCTGACATGGTAACAGCAAAATAATTATAAAAGTATAAACTTCCAAACAAAAAAGAATCATCAAAAACGGTTCATAAACAACGGAATAATCTACAAACAAATAAAAAAAAAACATCTGAGTTCGAATTGAGAAACCTCTTTTTAGGAATGCGATTTAAAAATAAGAAATAAAAAATAAACATACCTCTATTTTTTAAATGTTAATCCATATAAAATAAACTAACTAAATTATAGTTCACATTTAATTTCAAATCTTTATTTAAGTATATTATTTATTCGGTATCCATATTATTAAAATCGATTTGTATTTAGGTATTTAAAAAAAATACTAAACACGTGCCCCACGTCCCTAATCTTTCCACAGACTGCAAGAAAATGTAAGAAGTACCTACATAGATAACAAAATAATTTAAATAAGATAAGGCTACAAGTACTTTGCTTGATACTTAGGCTGTATCAGGCTGTATATCTATCTACAATGTTTTGTAGTAAGACGTCACAATGCACGAAGACGAATTAAAAACATTTTTGTTATGGTACATACACGTCGGCAAACGAGCAATCGGTGCCATGGATACCCGCAACAACAAAGGAGTTACGAGTTCGTTGCCAACCTTTTGGAGATAAGGGATTTGTTTGAATTGATTTATATAGTTAAATACAAGCGCTTTGATACAATGATACCGTTAGTCAAAATCGCATTTTCCTTATAAGTGACGTTACGGGTGGTTCAATCCAACATCCACAAATCCCCATTCCTTAATTCCTCAGGGCTATCTATAAATTACGTGAGGTGATTAAGGGAGGGAAAGGGTCAGGTCAAATCGTATCTAATTTTGGGGAAAGGGGCTGTCTCGACTTTTTTATTCTGTTTAAAAATTATCTACCTAGGTATTAACAGACAAAAAAATATTAATAGGTATAAATATACCTACATAGTTATAAAAAATATATTAAAGTATTCTATTGTTATTTTTTTATTACATGACATATACATATATTACATATAAGTCTTAGAAATATTGAATACTAATGTTAATATAAGTAGTCGTAAATAAAACAACGAAGCAAATTGTTTTTTTTTCTTTAAACAATAACTATCCAACGTTTCACGTACTAAGCTCCACATTCTGAAAAATCTAATGTGAGATTGAGGGTTGGGGGAAGGGGTTGAACAAAATCTCACGCGTCTCACCAAGTGGGAAGGAGGGAGACCGAATTTTTTTTTAATTTAAGGCTTTAAATAATGCTATAAAACTGCGAAATACTGGCGTGGCTACTAAATGCACCGTGTTCGATTTTTGAATTGATTTCGTACGGAGAATCTTTCTCTGTATGTAGGTTTTTTTTGTGAGGGGAAAACCACTAAATGACTTTTCCCGCCCAGGGTAAGACGAGATAAAGTGTCAGACTCTTACTGACTAAAAACCTCTCCGTTCCTTCTCCTGTTTTAGCCCGACGCCATGGTGCCAGATTGCGCACTATCTAGCTTACTTATAATACAGTTTAATGACAGATGAATTGCGTTGTCTTAGTAATAGGATTACCAATTTACCCTATGGGCATGAAATTACCTAAAATTGCAATTTTAATAAATTATCTACGATGTATTAAACAAAAACCAATAAAATAATTAAAATATTTCGCAAGATATGTATGCGTAGGTAATTGCGTACAACATCCATAGATAAAGGTGAAATACTTTTATCAAAATTATCCTTGACTTATATGATAAATAAGATAATAGATATGTAAAAAAATATTTAATTTACATTTAGAATTTGTAATAGAAAATGGAAGACTGACACTATATATTCAAAATTTTGTTTGACGTTCAAAAGTGCCTGTAAATGTCTAATTGGAATAAATTATTTTTGCATTTTTGTCTTTGACTGATCTGTCAAAAAGACATAGAAATCATGACGATTGTGGATTGTGGATGACCAGGCGGCCTACGTCTGTTTTTGCTATTATTGTAACTGTTTTTTTTCTTCTTTTTGCATAATTTCTTTTTAATAATTTAAGTTCATTTTTATTATACTAGGTTAAGACTCACTGTCGTATTGGGAACATAACCTGTAATGACTGCACGGTTGGTGCGGTGGCTGGGCAACTGACTGCCGCGCAACGTGTCGCGGGTTCAACCGCACGGAACAACTCTTTGTGTGATCCACAGATTGTTGTTCCGGGTCTGGGTGAGATGTGCGTGTGAAATTGTATGTTTGTAAACGCACCCACGACACCGGAGAAAATCCTAACGTTTTTTTTAAATGAGAGTGTAGCAAAATGAAGATTTTTTGTTGTTAATAAATAAATAAATAACTTCTTTATCGAATTAGGTTCAACGAGATGAGAGAGAGAGAGAGAGAGAGAGAGAGAGAGAGAGAGATTGAGATGTACCCAAGTGTCATTCATAAATAAATATAAATTTTGGAGTGATTCGTATTAGCTGTTCTGCAGTTAATATCATAAACAATATATTTTTATTTTATTTTCTTAGTAAACATGGGTCACAAGTACATACATTGACCCTTAAAAAGGTTTTCATTGAATGTCAAATACTTTTAAGGTTGTTTAAGGCCACAGTGAAACGAATGGAAATACCAAACGGTTTAATAAAATTACAATTGTTTTGTGTCCTAATTCGCTCCCCATTTACACTGTAGGTACTAATTAACTATAGTTTTTTTTTTATTTAGTAGGTTGGCGAACGGGCAGATGGATTACCTGATGGTAAGCAATCAGCGCCGCCCATGGACACCCGCAACGAAGGAGTTACGAGTGCGTTGCCGACCTTTTAGGGATTAGGGACTTGGAGATTTAGGGATTGAGGAGGGATTGGGGGAGGGGAAGGATTGGGCCTCCGGTAACCTCACTCACACGGCGAAATATAACGCTATGGTTGTTTCACGCCGGTTTTTTGTGAGGCCGTGGTATCACTCCGGTCGAGCCGATTCATTCGTGCCTAAGAAGGGCTCGCCCACACTTTCACTCACTTTTTGAAATTTCGAAAAAGTAGGTATTGTAGTTGTAGGACTAATTGTCATCATCGAACTTTTTATGCCATAGGAGAAATTTCCGATCACATTGATAACCCGATGGTAAGCAATCAGCGCTGCCCATGGACACCCAGAGCACCAGATTAATTTCAATTGCGTCATCAGCCTCGGATTGGAACTCCGATAACTGCACTCTAACGACGTTTTACGTGACTTCGTCAAATCATTCGTTCCACATCATTCATTCATTGATTCTTACTGAATGGACTCTCAATCGGAGTCATTCGTGACAGCGGTCAGGGTCGGCATTGGGAAGAGGCTCTAGGTCAAATTGGTTATGTAACAAAAAAAGTAATAATTTGACCTCATTGGTTCACTGATTATCAGCACGAACGTTGAACGCGACGTTCTGTAAAGTCACTGCGTCGGAAGAAATGTTGAAAAAACTGTTTTGGCAAATTTACATCTTGAGGAAAGGCCTACAATTAATGGCAATGTTAGACGCGAGGGTTTCCTCCTGTCTGATCTGGCGTTTGCCTGGTGTCTTCGAGGAACCACCACCACAGACGGAGCCCTATAGGGCTGATGTTCAGCCGGGGTTGCGGGGTAAGCGCAATGAGCAGGAGAAGGAACAGAGGGTTTTTAATCAGAAAGAGTCCCGAAATCATTGGATGATATTCCCCTCAAAAAACTCCTTAAAAATGTTTACAAACTATAATATTTCTGCTACTTTTATAATAATACTAGCGGCCCGCCCCGCTTCAACTTCGCGTCCAACTATCTCACTATCAAAGGGTCACTTTTTACTAATCTTCCATTCTACTTTTCTAATATTTTATTTGATAAGAACCTTCTCCTGACAATAACAAACACAACAAAAAAAGAATTAGCAAAATTGGTCCAGGCGTTGTTGAGTTATGCGCTTACCAACACATTTTGCGATCCATCTTTATATATAAGAAGAAGAAGATAAAATAAAATAAATATTTACGAGGGACATCCATCCCGGATAACAATCGTTATAAGTATGTCGTCGTATCCGAATAGGTACCTATATTCCGTTCTTTATTTAGTTTTTCCTTTATCACCATCATTCAATTGCTTTTAACCATTGTCTAATATCTTTGACAAAACAAATAGCATCCATAGACATGACATAACTGGTTATACATATATAGGTACCTACAGTTATTAGTTATGGTCCACGGCTGCATATAATAAGCGTGAATGCAATTACCTATTTATTCTCATTCAAATAGCCACGCCATTTGTCGCAATCACGTACACAAAAACAATTAATCTTTTAAAACATAAGATATTTTATCTATATTTGTATCTGTACTCAGCTTCGTATGGGAGCAACACTGATACTTAGTTTCTTCATAATATAATGGATGTTATATATATTTCTATACTAATATTATAAGGAGGTAAAATTCGTAAGTTTGTATGTAGCGGGTAATCTTTGGAACCGCTGCGCTTCTTTCACTGGTAGATAGCTACAAGGTTTCTGAGTGCTATAGGCTATAAAACATCACGCTACGATCAAATGGAGCCGAGCAGCGGGTGAAACATATTGCATATAAGCCTTCCTCTTCAATCAATCTATCTATTAAAATACTGCAGCAAAATCCGTTGCGTAGTTTTAAAGATTTGAGTAGCTTTCTCTGTCCCTATATCCCTATGTATGTTAACATCTTTAAAACTACGCATTGGATTATGATGTGGTTTTTTAATAGATAGAGTGATTGAAGAGGAAGGTTTTTCTAAACTAATATTATAAAGAGGTAAAATTTTTAAGTTTGTATGTAGGGGGTAATATTTGGAACCAATGGTCGGATTGCTAAAATTGTTTCACTGACAGATAGCTACAAAGTTTCTGAGTGCTATAGGCTATAAAACATCACGCCACGATTAAATAGAGCCGAGCAGAGAGTTGCTAGTATGTATTATAACATTCATTAAATAGTGGAGAAATTTAGTAAGTATCAGTTTTGCACCCGCGCGAAGCCTGGGCGGGTCGCTAGTTTTACTGTACAATTTTAATGATCATGCATTGTTATCAATATTTTATTGATAATTTTATGGCACCGACTTTACACGTGTTAAGTAAGTAGCTAATAATATGTCAATATTGTTAGGTTTGGGTTGATGAAATAAAACTAAGTTTATTTATCAAATAGCAGAGGTGGAATTTATTATTATACTTTAGGAGGTGTGTGTTGCCTGAAGGCGTTAGCAGAACAGAATGAGGGCGAGATGCAAACATCTAAGTGAGGGTTAGCTGGCCACTTAAGGCACTTATAATAGTGGCGTGAGAATAATGAGTAGATTGATTTTTGTTATTCCAACACGCCCGCTCAAAAATTAATCTAAAATAAAATTAATTACAAACATAGTATCACACACCATCCTTTATCTGGGGTACAATCATTCAATGGTCCAACATTCGTTGCATAGGATTAGGGAAACCCAGAAAAACCTAATCAGACCATGTTATACTTATTCAAAATCTTAACCTAGTTAAGTATTTAATACTATAGATTTTATTCATATATAAAATATATTGTAATCTATTCTAGTCCCAATTTCTCTCTCAACTGGGAGAAACGAACAGTGGGTAACTGTTTCGTTAACACATCAGCCAACTGGTTACCTGTGGACACATAAATTATTTTAATAACATTTTTCTCAACTTGTTCTCTAGAGAAATGATATTTGATGTCGATATGTTTTGACCTTTTATGACATGTCGGATTATTTGCAATGCTTATGCAACCACTATTGTCCTCATAAATAGGAATCGGATCCAGTATTTTAATGTTTATACTGGTTACTAAAGACTTTAACCTTCTTAAAAGCTTCTTTTACGGCCTCAAATAGTGCCATGTACTCTGCTTCAGTACTAGGAACTGCTACTGTTGTTTGCCTTTTTGTTGTCCAACTTATAGTGCATTGCTCAAATAAGTTAAACAAATAACCCGTAGTACTTTTTCTATCCACTTCATCAGAACCCCAATCAGAATCAACATAACCACTTAACGGTATTTTATCTGAATTGCTCCGACGATAAGTCAATTTTAAATCAAGCGTCCCTTTTAAATAACGAAGCACTCTTTTTAAGTGTGACCAAAGTGCATGGTTGTTTTTGTTAGCAAATCTACTCAAGACGTTTAGACTATAACTCAAATCGGGTTGAGTGCAAACCATAATGTAAATTAAACATCCGATAAGGTTTTTACAAGGGGCATTCATTGTTTCACACGAATTTAAAGCTTCGAAATCAACTTTAGTTTCAAGTGGAGTACTGACATGTTTACAGTCACTCATGTTAAATTTATTAAGGACTGTTTCTATATACAGTTTTTGGTCTAAAGTTATTTTGTTATTGCTTCTATCAATTTTAATCCCCAAGAAACACTTTATTTCTTTCAAATCTACCATTTTGAACCTTTTCATTAAGTATTGTTTAAAGGTGTTCATGGTTTTGATATCTGCCGTTGCGATAACAAGATCGTCAACATATAAAATCACATAAATGTTTTTAGAAATATCACCTGCATCTAATATATATAGACATCGGTCAGCTGATGAATATCGAAAACCTTTTTCAATCAAGACTTGTTCGAACGTTGCGAACCAACAACGTGCTGATTGCTTTAATCCATATAACGACTTATTTAATTTACAGACCAAGTTGTTATCTGTACATGGGATTCCTTGTGGTACTTTCATAAAAATCTCTTCCTCTAGTTTCCCATTTAAAAATGCCGTTTTTACATCCATATGATGCACTAGCAATCTATATTGATTAGCGAATGCTAAAATAAATCTGAAACTTGCTATTCTTGCAACAGGTGCAAAAGTCTCATTATAATCAATAAGATATTCTTGATTGAAACCACGAGCTACTAAACGCGCTTTATATTTTAATGGTTTTCCAGATTCATCATTTTTAATAGAAAATACCCATTTACAGTCAATGATATTTCTGTCAATAGGTTTCCGTACCAGGGTCCAGGTTTCATTTTTGAGGAGTGAATTAATTTCCTCTTTTATAGCACTTTCCCATAAATGTCTATCATCCCTGGATTGGATTTCATCAAAAGATTTAGGTATAGAACATACTAATGATTGTGCATGCAGCAAATAATTATTTGATAGATCATCTTTACTGTCATCATAACACACTTAAGGTATGTTTTTAATCCTTTCACTCCTTCTTAAATTCGGAGATGTTTTATCATCTTGAGATATTGTCAATTCATTTGGAAATGTAGAGTCTCAGTACACATCTGTTTCACTTACAGATTTATTAGATGGTGGATCTAATGACATAGGTATTTCGAACGTTTGTCTCATACAACTATCTGATTTCATCTTATCAGATTTTTGCACCTCCCAACCATTGGAGTGCCCGTCAGATTTAATGGAATTTTTACTCATAATTCCTTCAGGCTTAACTGGCCTACTTGATAAGAAATTAATCTCATCAACTATTACATCTCTGACTTTCACAAACCTTTCGTCTACCAGTAACCACACCTTATATCCATTTGGTTCATATCCAACCAGGATACCTTTTGATGACTTTTCATCAAACTTATGTCTTTTTGTCTTATTCATAAAATAAACAGTTGAACCAAAGACTTTCAAATACTTAAGTTGCGGCTTTTTACCATGCCACAATTCAAATGGTGTGTTATCAACTCTCAGTGCTTTTGTGGGTGTGATATTTACTAGATAAGTAGCAGTTAACACAGCCTCACCCCAGAATGTTTTCTCTAATTTCGCACCGGACACCATAGCCCGACTGCGCTCCGTTAATGTTCTTATCATTCTTTCTGCTACACCATTCAAAGCTGGCGTATGCGGCACTGTTAAATGGTAGCTTATACCTTTTGTAACACAGTACTCTCTCATTTCTTTCGATAAATATTCACCACCATTATCACAATATAAATTGACAATACTCAGGTTAAAGTGTGCCATACTTTTTGTTGCATAATCCCGAAAAGCAGTAAAAACATCTGATTTATGAGCTAATAAGTATGTTGCACAATAATGAGTAAATTCATCGACAAAAACCACAAAATAGTTTTTGTTGTCAAGTGTCGAAGGAGTGACGGGACCCGACACACACATCGACATCTGTGTGCACCTTAAATAGTGGTCGTTTTGTTACCTTTGGCTTTGATTTGTTAAATGGTAAACATGCTTGTTTTCTATAAATACAAGCTTCACATAAGTTGTCACATGGCTTAATATGACTTATTTTCTCTATATCAGAAAACATTTCTTTATTCTTTATTTGCTTAAATTTTGATTTACTAATGTGGCCTAAACGTTGATGCCACAGTTCATAGTTATTTACGACTCTATTTAAAGAACACACAACAGACCCTTCAAGTAAAAAGTTAATTCCAATTAAATTGTTCAAACACTCACCCTTTGTTACCAATGTCTTACCCGTGTCGAATGTTTGTACGCTTCCATCTTTGCCAAAAATAATTGTCATACCAGCTTCTTGCATTTTCTTTACTGAAAACAAGTTGTATGGAATATCTTTACAGAATAAAACATCCTGTAATATACCTTTTAATCCCAAGTTACTAATAACCGGTAAGTTTCCCTTTCTTGTAGCCTGTATGTAAGTACCGTTCTTCGCCACGGAGATATTTACTGGTTTTTCTCTCTGTAAACTTTTCCGCTAAATCTGGCCTGTTGATGAAATGGTCTGAAGCGCCAGAGTCCAGCACAAATGTAATGGTTTCTTGGTTATTACGTTTTATGGCATTTGCTCCTACCATAAATGCAAATCCGGATACATTTGGATCAGTTGTTTCCGTATTCACTACTTGTATTGTTCGATGGTATTCAGGCTTTTGAAACCGTTCAGTTGCCATCTTGTTGTAATAACAGTTTTTCATAATGTGACCTTTTCTTCCACAATGGTGACATTTCACGTTTTTAGACTTATAATTTCTTTTAAATCTGTTATTAAATAATTGTTGACCCCGTTTCTGTTGATGATAGGTCGCATTTGGTAATTTATTTGTTTTTGAAAACGACGTAGTTTTAGCTTGTAATACTTTTAAACTTGTAACTCGATTTTCATTGTTTAGTTTAATTTCGTGGTCTAGCAATCTAGTTTTCACGAACGTCAAGTTTAAATTTTCTTCGGCTAAAGTTTCGATCGCAGTAATAACACTATTATAAGAGTTGGGTAGTGTCATGAATAAATGCGTTATTTTATCGTTCGTTAAACGAGAACGTTGCTCCCGCCGATACTAGTTCGCATATTAAATCATCAAAATTTTGAAAATGCTTTACTAATTGGTCTTCTTTAAACTTCATATTGAGAAGTTGTTTTCTCAAAGTTAACTGATTAGATGTACTTTTTCGCTCATATATCATATCTAATTTATTGAAAATGTCTTTAGCTGAAAATTGTTCAGTAACTAAACCGAGTAAAGTGTCTGATAAATATTCTACCAAAATATTTTTCGCTATTTTGACACTTTTAATCCACTCAGTATTAGGTTCGTTTGGCAATTCTTCATCAATTACATGAAGTACATTACGTTCACTTAATAGATTATGAATTCTTAATTTCCAAACACTATATCTTGCACCGTCGAATTGTTTAATGTTCCGTTTTAAGTTGGAGCTGTCCATTTTCACTGATTTTAATTTCACAGTATATTTATAAAAATAAAGTCACTTAAAATTTATTAATTGTCTTTCAAAAGTATTTACGATACTTCTAGTAATTATTATTTACACTGTACTTTACTGCACTGCACTGGTGCACTGGTGCACTGGGCCCATAACCTGTTAGGTTTGGGTTGATGAAATAAAACTAAGTTTATTTATCAAATAGCAGAGGTGGAATTTATTATTATACTTTAGGAGGTGTGTGTTGCCTGAAGGCGTTAGCAGAACAGAATGAGGGCGAGATGCAAACATCTCAGTGAGGGTTAGCTGGCCACTTAAGGCACTTATAATAGTGGCGTGAGAATAATGAGTAGATTGATTTTTGTTATTCCAACAAATATTCATTGGTATGTTACATAATTAGTAATAATTAATACATTGGGGTATTTTGCATGCGCCATTGGTCGGCTGAACCAGAATGATACAAACAAGTTTTGTTAGGCTAAGGCTAATTAATTTTGTTTTAAAAACTTTGTTTATTGATTAGTGTTACATTTTTATCGCATTTCAAATCAAAAAATTCGTTTAAATTATTTCATGCAAAACGGCAATTTCATAGGTAAAGACATATTATATAAAAAAATTATGCATCTAAGTTAAAAAGCCATTTAGTCAAATAAGTAAATTCAGAGCCCAGAAGGCATTTTATGAGGAATAAAATGACCCAAAACCAGTTACTCAACTGTTTTGAAGAAGAAGTTTTACTTACAAAAAAAAAAAAGAAATTAACATAATTACGTTCTCAAAAAGTTGTTAAACTTTACAGAATGCAGTAAATTAACGTTGCTGTAAGTAGTGCGATTTTGGGGTATTTAGGGTTCGGTAAGTGAAAGGTCCAATTTGCGTTGATCAAGCGTGGTGATTTTATGCTTCCTTCTCCGTATTGCTCAACACTGGGATTTTCTCCTGTGCCGTGGGTGCGCCCAGACCCCGAAACAACAATTTGTAGATCACACAAAGAGTTATAAAAAATACTTATTCAATCATCTATGTATGTACTTACTATCTAAACTAATATTATAAATGCGAAAGTAACTCTGTCTGTCTGTATATCTTTTCTTCGTGCCTAAACTACTGAACCGATTTCTGTGAAATTTGGCACAGACATAGTTTGAAACTCGAGAAAGGACTTAGGATAGCTTTTATACCAAAAGTCTGCAAGAAATCACTATTCCACACGAACGGAGTCGCGGGCAAAAGCTAGTCTTAAATATTTTATTCGCTGTATATTTTCTGGTATGGCCTGCCATAGTGACGCAACACTTTCCTGTCGGCGAATGTACTTATTAACTGTCGAGGTAAAATTATTTGACAGACAAATATCGACCTTATTACATTGGGTCAGACGTCATCTGATTTCTTACTATAAATTAAGACTGCTACCTTCTTTTTAAGATTGAGGAAAATTCAGACGTTACTTGAGTTTAATATCTTCTAAGAAATGGTTGTCAATTGTTTTTATCGAACTTACAAATGGGTTTTCGGTATCTATAAGTAGTTATTTTTTATGGTACAGGTCGGCAAACGAGGAGATGGATTACCTGATGGTAAGCAATCAACGCCGCCCATGGACACCCGCAACGGAGGAGTTACGAGTGCGTTGCCGACTTTTTGGGGATAAGGGATTTGGGAGATTTATGGATTGGGAAGGGGAAGGATTGCTCCGGTAACGTCACTCACACGGCGAAACACAACGCTGTGGTTGTTCCACGCCGGTTTTCTGTGAGGCTGTGGTATCACTCCGGTCGAGCCGAACTATTCGTGCCGAAGCATGGCTCTATCCCACACTTGAGCTCAGAAGAGCCATGTCCCAGCACGAAAAGGTCAGGTCAAACCCGAAAACAGAAATGATAGCTTCATAATGTCAGCATTCTCAGAAATTTTACTACGTAAAGGATATCTGATTCATAAGGAATGTTTAGGTGGTGATTTAGCGTTAAATCAATAAGGAATCCCCTTAGCCCGGCCTTTTAATATTCTGTTTTTACTTTAAATGGCACGGAACGTGTTACAGTCACAACCACTTTTGATTAGGCAAAAATTAGGCTGCAAAAAGTAATTTTGACTTTTAACAATTGAAAATTAACAATTGGTCAAAAGTGTTTTTGACTGTTTATGAATTTTATTTAATATAAACTTGGTATTTATAAATCGCTTAAGTATCTATATTTAAGTGTGGGAGAGCCAAGCTTCGGCACGAATGGGTCGCCTCGACCGGAGTGATACCACGGCCTCAAATAAAATTGGGATGAAACAACAGCGTTGTGTTTCGTCGTGTGAGTGAGATTGCCGGAGGCCCAATCCCTACCCCTCCCCTAATCCTTAAATATCTGAAATCCTTACCCTAAAAAGCCGACAAAGCACTCGTAATTCCTTCGGTGTTGAGGGTATCCATGGGCGGCGCTGATTGCTTATCACCAGGTAGCCCGCCTGCTCGGTTGCAGACCAAATTGGTGAAATTAGCTATACTAGGGAATTTAAATGAGCTTTGGAAAAGTTAAAATTGTACCTGTCTATCTCTTTAAACTTTACCATATTGCATATAAGTACCAAGTTTAATTAAAATCGGTTAATATGATGGACACGAATCGGGAAATCTTGAGGAAAATATACAAAGATCTCTTTTGTAAAACCCATGATGACATCATTAGCTATTGCTTAATATAGGTACACAAGTAAAAGAAAATATATCACAAATTTAACTGAGACAAGCTTCGGCACGAATGGGTAGGCTCGACCGGAGTGATACCACGGCATCACAGGCATGAAACAACCACAGCGTTGTGTTTCGCCGTGTGAGTGAGGTTACCAGAGGCCCAATCCTTAAATCTCCAAATTCCTAATCCCCAAAAGGTCGGAACGCACTCTTAACTCCTTTGGTGTTGCGATTGTCCATGGGCGGCGCTGATTGCTTACCATCAGGTAATCCGTTTGCTCGTTTGCCGACCTAAACCATAAAATAATGTATGCAGTATTATTTCTCATCTCTCTCGCAAAACTTCAAGCTACTAAGTATATTACGTGAGTATAATGGCTGCATAAAGAACAGTCGATAACACCAGGATATTCAAATTACATCAACTAACTCGAAGGTGTAAGGTTTATCAAACAATTGCTGATCATATTTCAAACGATTGAGAACATCAATCAAACTCAATATTCAGTAAAATTAAATGAAAAAATACTCAGTGATTTTAAGTGTGGGAGTCGTGGGAGAGCCATGCCTCGGCACGACTGGGTCGGCTCGTTCGGAACAATACTACGGCCTTGCAGAAAACCAGCGTGAAATAAGGCCCGCGCCCGGGGCGGAAAAGTCATGATAATTTTACGCCTTAAAAAATAAGAGGATATTCGCAGGATTCATATAAAATAATTATACAATTATAATGGTGTCAACGAAAAATTTGTGGGTAATCGCCACAAGCTGTCGTGCCAGTCTAACGTGTTTGAAGAGAAAATTGTTTTTAGCTTAAAAACTAACTTTGCTCGCGACTTTGTTCGCGTGGAATAGTGACTTCCTGCAGATTTTGGGTTTAAAAACTATCCTATGTCCTTTCTCGAGTTCCAAACTATGTCTGTACTAAATTTCACAGAAGTAGGTTTAGTAGTTTAGGCGTGAAGAAAAGACAGACAGACAGAGTTACTTTTGAACTTATAATATTAGTTTGGAAGTTTTGATTATGTAATTCTAATACTCGCTAAGCTTCATTTTCAGTAAATGTAAAAAAACACAGAGCAAAAATCAATAATATTATCTATTAGGTAATATCATTGGCAAAGATCGAGAATCGAGGTAGTTACCTACTCACAAATTTTGTATTTATTTTTGTAAGTAAGATTTACTTTATTAACACCAAAGTAATATAATATTTTCCATCAAATAAAAGGTGTGTTGATTGTTTCTTATTTCATTAAAGGTATTGCAAAGTCAAATAAATTTATTGGAAACTACCAACTTATTATAAAGTTATCGCTATTAATTGATTGGGACGCATTTTTATGAAGGACCATTTAATTTGCATTGCAGCAACAATTATCCGGTATAGGTATAATAATATTAAACATTTTATTAATTTATTGATATTCAAATTACCAATTTAATCTTATCATGTTTTATTTTATCAGGACACGTGTTTATATTTAGTAATTACAGTAAGTGAATTAAAGAAGTGTATATGTGTTATAGGCAAACTCCGAAGCTCAGGCGCTCCTAGGTTGGACTGGTCAATCCTCAGGTCAGACTGAACGACTTAGTCAAAGCCCAAACAAATGTAAAATTTCGGCCTTTGACTAAACAATTTTCGTCAAACCTGGGAGAGGCGAAATTGAAATGTATTTCGGGGATTGCCTGATGGCTTTGGCCAAACCTAGGATAAACCAGTCCTTCCGCGAAGAGACTGTGTATCGGGCTTTGACTATAACATATGTATATGTTTATACATACATATGAGACATTTTCACCTGTGTGTAAGGCGAGCCATGCTTCGGCACGAATGGGTCGGCTCGACTGGAGTGATACCACGGCCTCACAGAAAACCAGCGTGAAAGAATCAAAGCGATGTGTTTCGCTGAACGAGTGAGGTTACCAGAGGCCCCATTTTTTCCAAAATCTCCAAATCTTTTATCCCCAAAAGGGGCACGCGTAACTCCTCCGTTGGTGCGGGTGTCCATGGGCGGCGCTGATCGCTTATCATCAGGTAATACGTAGGCTCGTTTGCCGTGCATGAAGTAAGGTTAATGTCCAACCTTCTCCGTGTGAGAAGAGGCCTTTGCTCAGCAGTCGGCTTATAAGCTGATGATGTGAAGGGAAGGAAAGAGGGAAAGGATTGGGCCTCCGGTAACCTCACTCACACGGCGAAAAACAACGCTGTGGTTGTTTTACACCAGTTTCCTGTGAGTAAAAAATGTTTATGAAAGACTATATCAAATCAAACCAAACCATAAATAGGTAGTTTTGAAACGTCAAAATAGAATAGTAGTCTGTCAGTCTGTTCGTCAGTAAAGCTAGGTGCTCGTTCCAGATTGTAGATTCGAATGGAGAAGAACGAGCAAGAAACTCCATCGTTAAAAGCACCTTAAGTTTTAAGTATACATAGGGATATAGTGACAGAGAAAGCGACTTTGTTTTATAGATATGTAGATTTTCATTGCTGATTATGAAAGATCATAAACCTATTGATTGATATATAGGTAAGTACCTACAGAGTTGGAATAGATTAATAAATTCTAAGTCTCCATCTACTTAAATTTGGATTAAAGTAATATCTAACTAATCCATACATTTAAATGATATGTAGGTACAGTCACCCGCACATTGATCGTGACCTCTATAACCTACGACATAAGATCTGTTTTCGTAGTTGAAATCGGTACACTGATGTGTGGGTGCGTGTGTGGGTGACTGCAGGTACGTAGGTAATTGAAAAATAAAAATTGAAAATTTTAATTCATCATTATACCTACTTACCTAGAAATAGTCAAATTTCTATATTATTTTTGAAACAAAAAAAACAAAAATTAATAAAAAAATGTAGGTTTTATATTTGGAACCGTTGCGGCGCTGGTCGGATTTCTAAAAATTCTTTCACAGCTAATTTGTTACTGAGAGCTACTTATAGGCGAAAACATCACGCTACGACCTATAGGAGCCGAGAAGACTGAAACCGTGCGGCAGTAGCTAGCGCGAGATGAAATATACACAGTTATTTATATCCCGGATTTTCCCGAAGATCAATAATAATCCAAAATTTATAAGTCTGCAGCAAATTTTAATTTCATAAAAGTTTTGGTTTTCATCAAAATTTATACCTTACTTTCACTGTTTTTAATCATCTACATAATAATAGGAATTAAAATAACTAGGTATTGTTTGTTTACTTAAACGCGCTAATCTCCGGAACGGTTGAATCGAACTGTTCGAATTGAACGATTCTTTTTGTGTTGTATTGGCTATGTGCAAAGCGAGTAGTGGCGGACAGATAACGACCGCAGCGCACAACACGGCAGATATTGGAAACAAATGCGGACTATCAGCTATCGGTTTTTATTATTATATTCATTTTACAGTAAAACTATTGAATAAATTGCACTTAAATAATGTCAACAATACTATTTTAATCTTTGCTTTTATTTATATTTGCAAAGAAAATTATAATGTTTACATTGTTATTATTTGACAGCTTCCGCAAATGTTGTAAACGCTACGCGTCGCCACTGTCGCGCACAATAGTCAAGGAAGGCTATACGATACAAAACATCACGCTACGATCAATAGGAGCCGAGCAGAGAGTGAAATTGAGTGGGAGTAACTAATTAGAAATACTGTTAGATGTCATTACCTATAGGTAGATATTTTTTATTACGCTACAAACTCGAATTGATATTATATAAACTACTTTCTTAAAGTTCAATGAAATTATGCTAATATTGTGTTGGCGTTCTATGATTGATCTGTGCGTATAAATGTTTTAATTTTGGATCTTGTCCGCAGAAAGCTGCGATGTGTTAAAAAGAGTCATTTTTCGGCACGATTGAGTGCGTGAGCCATTTTTGAGGGCTAAAATCACCAAATTGCTTCTCCCGCCGCAGGTGGGGGAGAGGCAGCTCCTACACACAGGTCAGTGAAATTCACATTTTATTTTTCATTTAAGTAAGTAATACAGCACGTCGATTCTATAAAATTTGTTTGATTTTGAATCGTGTTCGAGTGCGAAGTGAGCGTCGAAGTGACGGGGAAATTAAATTTTAGAATGTCACTTTTAACGTCATCTCATACTTTATCTATCAAAATGTTGCTGTCAATTTAGTTCAACTCGCAAGTGTACCGCTAGTGTACTACTACTCACGGCGGATTCAGATTCGAAGTTTACAATGAAGTCTTACAGAATCACACTGCAGTGCATGTACGAACAGCTTGCCTTCAAGATGTCTGACCCCTAGCCACTGATTTCGTCATACACGTGTCGCCTGTCCTCATTTTCTGCGGAGATTTTAGCATTGCGATCTCTTACCCGATGCGTGATGTTACTCTAGTACCCTAATGACTCTTATACCATTCCAAAAGCCTTCAAACGCACTGGTAACTTCTTTAGAGTACATAAACAATGATTGCTTACCATCAGGTATACGACGGTAATATGCCGCAGACGAGTAAATGAATTACCTGATGGTAAGCAATCAGGGCCGTCTATTGCCACCCGCAACATCAGAAACGTTGCAGACATTTTGGGGTAAAGTTTTAAGGATGTAGGGTTTTAGGAGGGATGGGAAGGAATAGGGTCTCTCGCAACCTCATTCACAAGGCGAAACACAACGGTGTAGTTGTTCAACGTTTTTTCTGTGATGCCGTGGTATCACTCCAGTTGAGTAGACCCATTCGTGCCGAGGATGGTTCTCCCACACTTAATATTATTTGATTAGTATAATAAATTTAAATTTTGATGACGATTTATGTACTTTAAGATATACGTGTATACACATAAAACCACAAGCAATACAATTAAGTTTAGTTAAAGACACAAGGGTCTCTTTATTTTACCTCTTTAGTATTAATATTCATTATTTGTTTTGATAAACAGTTGTGACGTAAAAACCCTTGAAGAGAACCAGTGATATTGAAGTTTAAGTATTAATAAAAACATGTTACAAAATGGATTTTATTTAATCAAAACATCACAACTAATGAAGACAGGTATGTAGGTGTTTTTTTTTTGAGGAGCGATAATATTGGCTCATTCTTTCCACTACAGCCTTATGAGGGGCTGAAAGGGAGTGTCAGACTCTTACTGACTCAACCCGGCCTCGGCTTGGAGCAGGAGAAGGAACGGGTTCTTAGCCAGTAAGTGTCTGACACTCCTTCCCGCTTCCAAGCCAATAGAGCCAATAGACCACTAAAACAAGGCTCTACTGGGCTGATGTTCAGCTGGGGTTGCGGGGTAAGCGCAATATGTCACCGCGGCATTTAGTCAGAAAGAGTTATTCTCTTTCGCTTTACCCTTACGCCTACGCATTTTTAGCTACGTTCTGGTGTACCTACCTACTGAACAATTATTACTAGCCAATGACGAAAATATTACTATCTAAGTAAATTTTTTTTTCGGCAATTCTGGCGTTTGGCCGTTACCACGCCTGGTGGTAAGCTATGATGCGACCTACGATGGAGTACGCCTACCCATAAGCAACCTATTCACTCGGACCTTGGCGATACCCAGGTATAAACTAAAAGGTACCTAACAGTAGTCAGACATAAATCTACTGCTGGTCAAGTACATAACTCAGCTACGCCTCTGAAAGAGTTAGAAGGAATTGGATTTTAGTCAGTAAAAATCTGACCAGTTAGGTACTGGTCAGACTTTCACTTTCATCATCATCATCATCATCATCAGCCCTTTTCAGTCCACTGCTGGACATAGGCCTCTCCTATTGCACGCCACTGGGATCGATCTTCGGCCACTCGCATCCAGCTCCTGCCAGCCATCTTGCGCAAATCATCACTCCACCTTGCCTGAGGACGTCCTACATTACGTTTGCCGAGACGCGGTCTCCACTCAAGAACTCGTCTACTCCAACGGTCATCGGTTCTTCGGCTAATATGGCCAGCCCACTGCCATTTCAGCTTGCTAATCCGGTGGGCTATGTCGATTACCTTGGTTCTCTGCCGGATCACCTCGTTTCTGATTCGATCTCGCAGAGAAACGCCGAGCATAGCCCTCTCCATAGCTCGCTGAGTGACTTTTAGCTGGTCAGACTTTCACTTTATATTTGATAAATTTAGCTAATTAACAAAAATACGGGCACGCTACTATAGCAGCGGTAAGACCCCTCTTTGAGGAGTGGCTTGAGAGACGCCACGGCGTCCTCACCTTCCGCCTGACGCAGGTGCTTACCGGGCACGGCAGCTTCGGTAGGTTCCTGTTTCGGATCCAGCGGGAGGAAACGCCCGAGTGTCGTCATTGTGACGACCACCTAGAGGATACGGTGGAGCATACGGTAGCGGTATGCCCTGCCTGGGCTGAGCACAGCCCTGTCCTCAGGGAAGTGATCGGCGGCGGCGACCTCTTGCGCCCGGCCTTAGTCGAGGCCATGGTGCGGAGTGAGAGGAACTGGGACGCCGTCTCCTCCTTTTGTGAAGCAGTCATGCTCGCAAAGAGAGAGGCGGCCCGCCTGAGGGAGCAATCCTTCTCCTCACGCCCCAGTAGCCGCAACTGGAGACAGTACGGGCGTCGGGGATCAAGGGGCGATCTCCGGCCACCGTAAGCACGGGCGTGCGGTCGGCGAGTAAAGGCAGCTCGCCGCCCGACCAGAACCAGGCCCGAGCGTACGGCGCGTTGCGTTCCGCGGGCGCCTCAAAGAGCCAATAGATAACCACAGACGGGGCCCTAAAGGGCTGATGTTCAGCCAGGGTTGCGGGGTAAGCGCAATGAGGCACCGCGACCTCGGCCCAGAGCAGGAGAAGGAACAGGGGGGTTTTTAGTCAGTAAGAGTCTGACACTCCCTCCCGCCAGACCCTGGGCAGGAGAAGACATTTGATGATTTTCCCCTCACAAAAAAACTCAAAAAAATAAGGCATTAAGAAATAGTCTCTACACAATAAGAAAATATTCTATTTTTACATTTGAATTTTCATAAGGTTTTACTGTCTGAAAACTTCGAAAGAGTATTCTTTCGAAGTTTAAGAAAATATAAAAGTGGTTTAAGTATGTCATAAATAAAACACTGCTTAGTTACCGCTTTATATACTAGCTACCAACCTACCTAACAGGGTAGTTTTATAATTTAATACCAAAAACCCCTACAGATTTAGCAATAGGTGCTCTTAGGCCCATTTTTACTTATAAAATTCTATCAGAGTTCGCATAGGTAATATTTACAAACTATAAATAGTAGGCAGTTAAAACATTTTTCTTTTAAAAATATAGTTTTTTACTCCACTATATCTGAAGCCTTATAAGCCATAAAAATCGCAAGTAATAAAATCCTGAAGATAATACAATAAACATAAAAAGTTGCACAATATTTAATAAAATTAGTATTCACCCATTCAGCCACAGTAAATAAAAGTTAAGGACAATATTTTCTCACCACTATAAACGACGGCTGTATGTTTTCCTTTAGCCTAAATACATAACAGATGTTCAATAAACACTGATTTTAAAAACAACTTCAAAATAAAATCAAAACAATAAAAAAACACTAACCTTTTGAAAAAATATCACTTTTAAAAATTATTAGCACTAAGAAATAAAAAAAATAAAATTTAAATGCACGTCAATTGTCTGTGGATGTGAATTAGATGGCGCGCGTCCGTTTCGCGCCAATTGCACGCGGTAACTGTTTTGTAGTTACTCGGTGTACGAGAAACCTTTAGCAGTTTGTGTTGCAGAGTTGATTTTATGCGTCAAACAACACTGAACAATGCCTTATTATTATATTAGCAACTACGAAAGAACGATATCGGGAGAGTTATCACCAAAAGATATTGTCTAAGTAGGTAATACGATTTATTTTGAAGTCCAGTTTCATTTTTATTTCAGTAACGACCCGCCCTGGTTTCCCTCTAATGCAATGTTGATGCTAAATTTCTTCAATATTTAACGGATGTTATCCAAACTAATATTATAAACACGAAAGTAACTCTATCTGTCTGTCTTTTCTTCACGCCTAAACTACTGAACCTATTTCTGTGAAATTTGGTACAGACATAGTTTGGAACTCGAGAAAGGACAGATAGTTTTTAAACCAAAAATCTGCAGGAAGTCACTATTCCACGCGAACAAAGTCGCGGGCAAAAGCTAAAATAAATAAATGAATAAATCAGTTAAGAAAATGAAATTGTAGTCTGCAGCTACTCAAATAAGTAGCTGCTGTATCAACATGACTCACAGTTTTCAAATAAGAATTTGTCTAAATACATTTTTGATAACAGGTAGGTATATACTAACGTAATAAGACCTTGAAATTCTTTTCTTAATTTTTTTTATGTAATAGGTAGATCGGCAAACGTGCAGACGGATTATACCTGATGGTAAGTTATCAGCGCCGCCCATGGACACCCGCAACGTAGGAGTTACGAGTGCGTTGCCGACCTTTTAGGGATTAGGGATTTGGAGATTTAGGGATTGAGGAGGGATTAGGGGTGGGAAAGGATTGGGCCTCCGGTAACCTCACTAACACGGCGAAACACAACGCTGTGGTTATTTCACGCCAGTTTTCTGTGAGGCCGTGGTATCACTCCGGTCCGGTCGAGCCGACCCATTCGTGCCGAAGCATGGCTCTCCCACACTTAAAAGTTAATTAGTCTAATTAGGATTTATAATTAATATTTAGGTAAACCTGGGGTTGCGGGGTAAGCGCATTGAGGCACCGCGACCTTGATTCAGAGCAGGAGTAGGAACGGGGGTTTTCAGTCAGTAAGAGACTGACACTCCCTTCCGCCATACCCTGGACGGGAGAAGTAATTTGATGATTTTCCCTTTACAAAAAAGTTGGACCTGCATGTGTCATCAAATATTTTTTGGACAAGCTCACCACTATCTTCGAAATCCCTGAAGCCATCCCTGAAGACACTTCTTGGATTCTACAACGAAATAACTTATCAGAAGATGTTATTAGAGGAAAAGACATCTTTCCCTGGGTCGTCTGAATAGCCATCCTCGCTACATCTTTTTGGTTGGACATCTTAACATTTTTTTGTGAGCTTGTTGATCGTAGTCCATTTTAGGCTCCGTCTGTGATGGTCTATTGGCTCTTTAAATAAGGCGCACACAGAAAGCTACGCGCTTTACGCTTGGGTCTGGTTCTGGTTGGGCGACGAACTACCCTTCTAACTGGCCTTCTGTGCCGCCGGCCGGTGATCGTCGCTCGATGCTTGGCGCCCAGAGTGTCCCCTACTGCGGTGGCTGGGATGCGAGGATGAGGATAGTTCCCTCAAAATATAAATTCTACCAAAAATATTCTTATACATAGGTATATTTTAAACCGCTACCATCAGTTGACTGGACATCTATACTACATGAACTGCTGTTTACATGTGAACATTAGCTCATGACGATACCTAAGTACGTGTGTCGCCTGGACAGTCACCGCTACCATCAGTTGACTGGACATCTATACTACATGAGCTGCTGTTTACATGTGAACATTAGCTCATGACGATACCTAAGTACGTGTGTCGCCTGGACAGTCACCGCTACCATCAGTTGACTGGACATCTACACTACATGAGCTGCTGTTTACATGTGAACATTAGCTCATGACGATACCTAATTACGTGTGTCGTCTGGACCGTCACCGCTACCATCAGTTGACTGGACCATCTCTACGATGCGTGAGACATTGTTTAATAATAGTATTATTTATATAATACTTTGATTTAGCTTCATGTGTAGGTGTTTATGATATCTGTGGTAAAATATTTATAAAATTCATGTCTGTTGATAAAGACGTGTGAATAATAAGAATTATTCATTTATAGTTAGTTAGGTAATGGTAAATCTATTAAAAAATGCAATCTATACAAAATAAAAAATATTTATTTTCACCGTCCAAAAAAAAAATCAAGAAAATTAGGTACAACTTAAATGGTAAGTGTGCACGGCGCAAAAAGGCCAAGTGCTCAGCTAAAATGCCGCGATCCGAGAGCAATAACTCGAGTCGCGGCGCTGATTTTCAGCACTAGCCCGTCACTACAACATATACATACTCGTAGTTAAGGCTTCGGACGAAACAAATTGATACATGACTTTGTCAAAAAATTATTACTTATTAGGTAAAACTTTCCAATGCACTGTAATAATAAAAAAGAATCAATGAGGGCTGGAGAGAGACTGGTTTGGTTTTGGTAAAAGTGTGACTTTTGGAAACCTCGCCACATCCAGATCGAAAAAATATTGGACGATTTTTCCCGTATAAAAACGCGGGCATAACAATTTATGTATTATAAAAAGCCAATTGCCATTCGCTCTGCAGCCGTTACGTCCTTCAGGGACCTAGAGGATCAGTAAACCCTTTGGATCTCGGTCTAAGTCATAACACAACAAATCGACTAACATGACAGTACGTTTTTTTGAGAAGGGAAAATCATCAAATCACTTCTCCGGCCTAGGCTGGGGCGAGGACCCCCTCGACTGGTTCTGGTCGGGCGGCGAGCTACCCTTACTCGCCGTCCGCAGATCCGCACCTACGGTGGCCGAAGATCATCTCTCGATCCCTGATGCCCGAAATGTCGTCTACTGCGGCGGCTAGGGCGCGAGGTGGATAGTTCCCTCACGCGCTCCGCCTCCTCCTTTGAGAGCATCACTGCTTCGCAGAAAGAGCAAACGGCTTTCCACTACCTCTCGCTACGAACCATGGCCCCGACTAAGGCTGGGCGCGAGAGGTCGCCGCCGCCGATCACTTCCACGAGGACACGGCGGCGCTCAGCCCAGGCAGGGCAAACCCCGCTGTATGCTTCACCGTGTCCTCCAGGTGGTCCTCACAATGACGACACTCGGGCGTTTCCTCTTGCTGAATCCGAAACAGGAACCTACCGAAGCTGCCGTGCCCGGTAAGCACCTGCGTCAGGTGGAATGGGAGGACGAAGTGCCGCTGTCCCTCAAGCCACTCCTCAAAGAGGGGTTTTACCGCTGCTAACGCGCCATACGGCTGGGTACAGTACCTGCCTACCTACCTAAATATTTTCCTTACGGAAAACGAAGCACAGACTCAAAGAAGATCGATTCATATTTTTTTATAACCAATGTCATTATTAGAGGCCAGTCCAAGATCAAACGATAACAATTGGTATTGGTATAGTTTTTCAATCGATTTTTTATGAATCAATCGATTAAACAATACTTTCGGTCGATTTAAATTCAATTGACGCGACAAATTTAGATTTCGATAATTATAAGGAATTTTAATTCAAATAAATGCTTTTAACAATGAAGAATGGCGTCTATTTTCACGTCAACATTGTAGGTAATAATTGGACATTTATTTTTAATCTGTTGTTTATATTGAACGAGAAAATTTTAGAACAGGGTATTGTTACTCTATGTTCAAGATTATCAAAATGAGGTTATTTTTTGTCTAACTAGAGGATAGCGACGATGATTATAATTTTTAAAATCACCCCGTTCTTTCTCATGCATGCTCCGAGTATCTAGGTATTTTTGGCAACATTGCACAAGATTTTGGGTCAAACAGACTGTATTGTTTTTTATAAAAAACTTTTCCTCACACTACGATTTTCTCCTGTGTCATGGGTGCGTTTACAAACATACAATTCCATATACAGATCACACCCAGACCCGGAACAACAATTTGTAGATCACACAAAGAGTTGTCCCGTGCGGGAATCGAACCCGCGACACGGTGCAGTCAAAAGGTAATAAAGGCTTATTTATTCTCAACTTGGGTGAATGGGCTACTTTCTAGTCTTCAAAATTACGGTTATTAAGAAGAGTAGGTACCTAAATAATTACAAAATAATACAAGTTGAACAAGGTCGTGGTGGCCCGGATGTTAAGGAGTCGACTTGTAATGCGTCGAAACCTGGCAACATAGATTTATAAAATCTATGCCTGGCAAGTACCAATGTGACTTTATCCGAGTTACATGTATCAACTTTCTGAGATTATTTAGACACCACTGACATACGGTGAAGGAAAACATCGTGACGAAAACCTGAACTTATAATTTCTAAGCATTATAAGTTGATAATCGCCAATCCGCCCTGCACAAGCGTTGTGATTGATGCTCAAATCGTCTCCGTGTGAGAAGAGGCCTTTGCTCAGCAGTGGGCACTTATAGGCTGATGATGATGTGAATTAAAAGTAGAAATGTGTCACTCTCATACATTTATACGTGGAAATAATTTTGACTTCGCCCAACGTCCCTGTTGCTTAGACAATATGCTATCAAGACAGAAGTACATACTCATACTTCATTATAACGACAAACTCACGTGAATACTCTGAGAAAAGCTCTCTCTCTCTCTCTTAGCCGTTTGTCTGCGCAATGGATCTTTTAGGAACAAAATTGTGTACTGCGCAGCTAATCGGCTAACTTCAGACTCGCCAAGATACGTTGGCGGTATTGTAGATTCAGGTAATTGTTTTTTAATGTTACCCCTTAAGTACAAGGATTTTCTCCTGTGTCGTGGGTGCGTTTACAAACATACTTACAATTTCACATACACATCACACCCAAACTTAGAACAACAATTTGTAGATCCCATAAAGAGTTGTTCCGTACGGAGATCGAATTTGCCCCGTTGCGCGGCAGCCAGTTGCCCAGCCAGCGCGCCAGCTGTGAACGAGAATAGTTTGTTTTTTTTTCAATAATTTTTCTTCACTTTTGTTTCAAGATTGTTAAGGTACACAAAAAAAACAGTTTTCTAATTAAAAATAATTATATAATCAAGTGATTAGTTTTAAAGATAATTTCGTCATTTACTTACTTACAAAAATACCTTTAATTAGGTATTATTAACAGATCGTACTAAGCAGTACCTACTTACATATTGGAAATCAGGTTAAAAATATTTATTTGATACTAATAAACCATATAGAGAGAGGTACTTATGAAACGCCAAAATAGAATATTAGTTTATCACTTAGTACGTTAAAACTTGGCATTCATTCCAAAGTTCAGATTTTAATAGAGAAGTACGGAGAAACTCGAACGTAGCTGTTTAAAAAAATATTTGTTTTGACGTCGTGGGTGTGTAGTGCCCGCTTCTCATACATGGGATTCCTGGAAGTAACAGTGACTTTTTCCGAGTCAGTCTGTACCTACTTTCTATGATTATTTAGACACCACTGACTTAGTTGGAAATCGCTATCCGCCTTGATGCAATAACCTTATAATATTTTTTTTTGCGAGGCGAAATTCATTAGATGACTTCTCCCGCCCATAGAGTCAGACTCTTAGGTACTGACTAAAAACCCCGTTCCTTCTCCTGCTCTGGGCCAAGGCCGCGGTGCCTCATTGCGCTTGCCCCGCAACCCCGGCTGAACATCAGCCCTATAGGGCCCCGTCTGTAGTGGTCTATTGACTGTTTGAGGCGCGCGCGGAACGCTACGCGCCGTACGCTCGGGTCTGGTTCTGGTCGGGCGGCCAACAACCCTTACTCGTCGTCCACAGACCCGTGAAACCTTCTGGTGTGAGATGAGGCTTTTGCGTAGCAGTGGGCACTTATAGACTGATCATGTATGTGATGTGATGTTTAACAATGACACAAATACATGATATATACCTAGAACAATACTATAATAGAGAACAATACAGACAATAAATTAATAAAAAAAAAACAATCAAGTGCTAAACGTATATGTACTTATAATTTTTCCACATATTTAACCGTTTAGATACCTAATTAACGTAAAACTTATCTATGAACTATTATATTTTATCTGTTTTCGTCTATATCATCGCGTAGTAACAGATTAAAAAACTAATTATTTACAAAGATTATTATATTATTGACGACATCCATGTAGCTAGATATGAAGGATAATTGATAAATTCATCATTTTTTATTTGGTAGGTAAGAAGTACCTATATACCGTAAAAT
Organism: Spodoptera exigua; assembly: GCA_902829305.4. Lineage (NCBI taxonomy): Eukaryota > Metazoa > Arthropoda > Insecta > Lepidoptera > Noctuidae > Spodoptera > Spodoptera exigua. The sequence continues at coordinate 6,323,099 of LR824628.2, read as the reverse complement.
GCTGTAACATTGCCTTTATAGCTCAACATTGCCTAAATTCAAAAAAGTTAAATTATTGCCTTAACTTAACTATTTAATTTTGTTGATTTTTTGCTAAGTAATGATACAAGTTCCTACTTTTCTGATAATTTTATTTCAAAATAATTAGATTTTTTAGTTTTATACAATATTGTTTTGAAGAAGTTTCTTCATAAAATTGTTTTCTTAAAACTTATATAGGTACTAAGATGTTTTCACAAGTTTATGGAAAACTATTAGTTGATCTCACTAATATAAAACTCTTTGTTGATTTTATGTAAAACTATTTGTGTCCTCTCTGCAGGCTGCTGTTGTAATTTTTATTATACGTAATAGGTAGCTACCAACATTAATTATTTTTTAAATGTTAACCTACCTACCTTTTTGTTTTCCTATGAAAAAAATTTATTAGAATTTAAGTACCATTTGATTTCTTAAAAATATATTTAAAAATTAAGAAAAATTGATGCATTTCCTTTGGGGCAGCCCTGCACCGAACTCAGTTTTGTATGGGAGTTTTAGAGAAACCTGCACAACTTTGCCTAGCATTGTAAAAAAAAATCTTGTGCTATTCAAGCTTCAGTTAAGTATGGCGTGCAAAAGCACTTTATGGCAATATGGGTGTCAAATCCGTTACCAAAATACCAATTCATTTATAAAGATATTATGACAGGCAATGTTGTAGATTTAACCTCAACTTTGCCTACGTTTTCAAAGCATTTTTTTTGTGCTTTAAAGGTGTTTTTTTACTATTAGCAAATGTATTCCTATAGCTTAAAGTCCAATATTGTACAGTAATTGGAAAAACATACGACTTTCTTAACGATTAAAGATTTATCGAAGAAAAACGTCAAAATCCGTGCAAAGTTGCAGCATTTTACCAGTACCTACCTATATACCTACATATGGAGCCCAACAGCCTGATGTTTAGCCAGGGTTGCGGCTTAAGTGCAATAAGGTACGTACCGCGGCCTAGGTCTAGAGCAGGAGAAGGAACCGAGGTGTTTTTAGTCAGTAAGAGTCTGACACTACCTCTCGCCATACACTGGGTGAAAGAAGAAAACTGATGGTTTCCCTTAAAAAAAATAACAATTACCTATACTTAGCCCTGGTTTCCGAAACGCCGATCAATGTTGAAAATCAATTTAATCTCTTGTCAAGTCATCTGATTGGTTGACTGAATTATCAACAACCAATCAGATGACTTGACAAGAGATTTAACACACGCCAAGCCTTTCAGAAACTGGGTGTTAGTATGGTAAGCAATCGGCGCCGTCCATGCACACCTGGAACACTAAAGAATCTGTTGATGTCGATCTTTTGGGATTTGAGGATTATGGTACCTGTTTAGGAATTGAGGATGCGGTAGGGGTACAACCTGACTGACTCATAATTTCACTCACGCGCTGAAACACGACGCAAGCGATTTTTCATGCCAGTTTTCTGTAAAGCCGAGGTTGGCCACTTGACAGTACCTATATCTATTCAAATCTAGAAACTAGGTAGAGTCTAGATAAATACGATTATTATATAGTTAGGTACATATTGTACGGGACAGTTTAGTTCCTGCACTGTACACTATGATTGTTGCGTGTTAGTTAGTGAGTGTGTCCAACATGTAAAACACTTCAAGTAGTAACCCAATTTGTTTATTTACTAGTATCGTACACTGTAAAAGGTTGGTGATTTCTACATGTATGTCTGTTCAACGTGTTGGTAAGTTGCACACTAAGTATATAGAAATATTAGTCGCGACAGGTGAACTGTCGATTCGCGTTGTCAGCGGTATGGCGGTAAGGTCAATGTACGTGGACCGTACATGCTCCTAACCCAAGCAAAGGATGAGGAGACCATGACCATGTAAGAATCACCAGTACAAAGCAAGAAATTATCAAAGTATAAAATGTAAAAGTCAAAACATTCAAAGTATATAAAGTAACCCATAGTATAAAGAGTAAAAGTAAAACACATTAAAAGTAAAAACAATAAAAGTCAAAAAACATCAAAATATTTAGATTCTTAAAACTTAAATTCAATGTCGGTGTCGGAATCCAAAGTCCGCCTTGTAGGTGGAGGGTTGCCGCTCGTCATTCGATCGGCCCCATCTCGTGCCTTCTTCGCAGGCGGCTTCTTGGACTGCATTTCGACGTCGGTGATACTATGTCGAGTCTGATGATTCACATCATTTGTTTTCTTCGTACAATAACCGCGCCTTTTTGCCAACCATGCAATTATTGCTACTCCGATAACAGTCAGTAGTACGTAGGAAATGACGTACTGATGTATATCGTGTGTTGTTATTGTGGTTGGTAGTTGTTCAATACTTTTCAAGTACCGCAGTCTTTCTTCGACGACCGCGATGTCTTTGTTAGGCTTTACTTGCAGCAGAGGTGTTGTATGAGTATCTACGATGCTGTTTATGGTTTTGTCCAAGGTAGGGACCTGGATGTCGTAATCCAATTTAGCGTTGCTGTCGTAATTGTTGTGGGAGTGAATTTTCAGCTCCTTTGTTTGCAGCAGACATCCTTGCTTCAGCGACACTATAGATGACGTATTGATGACGTGCGATCTGACGTTATCGTGGCATACAGTACGTATTGTGCAGGAGTTGCAACATGTCACTAGCCATGTGTTCGTGTTGTGTAACTCGATCCAGGCAGTTTCGCATTGCGTTGGTTCTGCAATGCATGGCAAGGTTGAATGCTGACCTAGGAGTGTGGCTTCGCACGGTGCTTTTGCGTTTTGTAAACTAAAAATAGGCAAGTTTCGAATGCAAACGAAATTTTCGGGTCGCCTCTGGATGCAGCGATTTAGTTCATTTTCGTTAAGTCTGATGTAAGTATTTTTCTCCAGATTTGCTGCGATGTACTTGAACGACACAGAAATAACTGTCGTTTTGTCTTGTTTTTGTGGGTTTTTCATGGGCAGTGGAATAATTTGGTATACAGTAAAATCCTCGTCGCTTGCCAGTGGAATATGAAGCTCGTACAAGAAGTAGGTATCTGTTACACGTGCCTTCACGTAAATTAAATTGTATATATCTTTTGTGTCTTCTTGTATGTTGTCTATCGGTAAGGTTAAAGTTTTCGGTAGCTTGCCTGAGATAATTGTCAGCTGTTGAATTAAGTTGACTGGAGATATTAAGTGAACATCCATGCGTCCTTTATAGACGTCCAAGAACGTGTTGAAAAAGGTTTCTTGAATGGATTTTAAGTTTTTCAACAATAAATGTGCAGCTAGCGCTGTCGAGGTGAGGAAGCTCGTCGCCATGGCTATCTCTATCCCTGATTCAATCTTTGCTAATCTTATGTCAGTTTCGTTCATAAAATTGTTGATTAATGTAAACTGCCGATTGATGTTGTCTTCGTTTTTCTTCAAGATATCGTTTTCAATTTCAACTATAGAGGTCTGGTTCTTTAAAAGTCGTAAAATGTAATCTTCATTCTTCTGCACATTCTGAATATCTTTATGATATTCGTCTGCAAATCTCTGGTCCAGAATTCCGAAGAGACTGTTTGCCACATATCCCACTCCATCGATCAGGCCTCGTTTGCTGCGATACGACAAGTGTTTATGTGGTGCCAGTAGTACCTCGTTGTAATAGTGCAGAATGTCCATTTCGTGCGAAAGTTGACGAATCGTAGTTTGACAAAATCTTGGTTCCAACTTGTTGCAGAGAGCCGCAATGTCTTGTAAATAATTTTCGAACCTTTGAACTCCGCTCCAGTAGGTAGATAAGTTGTAGTACATCAGCAATCTCCATTCGTCGTGTATCAGCTGTACTTTTCCAATGGTGTCGTAGTATATAGGACGATCACTTCCTAAAGTTGTTATTTGAACACCTGACGATTCTTGTGGGATGACACTGGCGTGTATGCTGGTCATCAAGTAAACGAGTGGTAGTGTGGTGAACATGGTGACCTTAATGCTGTTCCCTTTTCGATTTATTTTAGTGTATTACGTCGCGGTTTCAATAAGCAAGTGAGTGTTTAGTGACTTGTTGTTTGTATTTATTCATTAAGTTAGTGTCGAGTTTCAATTGGCAACGGTGACAATTTTGTAATAGGGCGCTTCAATGTGCCACCTTGCGTTTTTATAGTTGCTACTCGGACATATCCGTCGCTGCCGGGATGCACTTCAATTATGCGTCCTAGGGCCCACTTCCCAGGTGGGAGGTTGTTTTCCTTTATTAATACAACATCATCAGGTTTAATGTTAGGCGTAGGTTTCAACCATTTACTGCGAGCCTGTAGCGTTGTTAAGTAATCGGAGGACCAGTGCTTCCAGAACTGGTGGAACATGTTTTCAGTTAACTGCCACCTTTTACGTAGATTTAGGTTTCGGTCATCTTCATAGCTAGCTAGCGGAAGAGTCATAGTTGGACTACCCGTCAGAAAATGTCCCGGCGTTAGGCAGTTGTAGTACTCGTCGGGGTCTTCTGTGAGGGGGCAAAATGGTCTGGAATTCATGCATGCTTCTATTTTTGCCAGTAAGGTCGAAAATTCTTCATAGGTGAGTTTCTGCTCGCCTAAAACTCGGCGTAAGTGATGTTTCATAGAGCGCACCGCCGCCTCCCAGAGTCCTCCCGCTGTTGGCCACGCAGGGGCGTTGAAGTGCCACTCCACTTTCATTCTGCCTATTTCGTTAAAGAACTCAGAGGACAATTCCATACTGAACGTTTCGAACTCACTGTTCAGCAATTTTGAGGCTCCAATGAAGTTTGTTCCACAGTCTGAATAAACATGACTTGGTGTTCCACGTCTTGAGCACATCCTCTGGAAAGCACCCATAAAAGTTTCGGTGCTCAAGTCTGAAACCAGCTCGATGTGAACTGCCTTAGTTGATAAACAAACGAAGATTGCGATGTATCCTTTGGATGTCTTAACGCCTCGTCCTTTGTTCAATTTGACGTCTACGTGACCCGTGAAATCCACCCCGGTATGAGTAAATGGGCGGGACGGTGTCACACGCTGTGGGGGCAGGTCGGCCATGAACTGGTAGTTTTCCGTAGGTTTGAATCGATGGCACCGTATGCACTGTCGCAACTGAGTTTTAACTGCTCTATTTCCTCCTATTATCCAATAATGTTGACGGATGAAGGCGAGCGTCAACCGGGCGCCACCGTGCAAAGTTGCGATATGTGCTTGGCTTATCAGTAGTTCAGTAAGTCTATGCTTCCTCGGTAGAATGGCGGGGTTTTTCATACCCGGCGGTAAGTTGGTTTTGTTTAGACGCCCTCCGACACGTAAGATACCCTCCTTGTCTATGTAAGGCGATAATTTGCAAATTTTGCTTTTAGTGGAAACATGTTCATTTTTTAGTAGTAGATCATATTCGCTGCTAAATTCTAATCGTTGAACGTTCCTTGTTATTATGTTCGTAGCGCAATTAAGTTCATTGGCCGTAAGCGTTAGGTCATTGTGTTGTTTCTGTCGACCGGCGTCAAATTTCTTCGCTTGTTTTGCTTTACTAAGTGAATTTGTTCGGAATCGTACAATCCAAGCTATGATACGCGTCACCCAGTTTAAATTGCTGTAATTATTTATTAAGTTGATTATTATATTTTCAGGTTGGCTTAGGGTTGGCGCAGTGCTTTTTTGTTCCATCGTAGTTGTAAGTAGACAACTATGTTGCTCTTTGGGTTTGTCTGGAAACGTTCTCATTGTTGCAGGTCCATTCCACCATAAGTGGAAATTCACCAATTGTTTGGGATATAACCCCCTGGTTGCACAATCTGCAGGGTTGTTTTTTGATTCGATGTAAAACCAATTGGATGCTGGTACCACTTGTTTAATCTTGATGACTCGGTTTTCCACGTACTTTTCCCATTTGGATGTCGCTCCTTGCAACCAAGCCAGCACCACTTTTGAATCGCACCAAGCCCATGTAGTTATGGTGTGTTCTGTTAGCGACTCGATGATTTTGCATACTAGTTGTGATAGAAGTAGTGCTCCGCTGAGCTCAAGTCTTGGCAAAGATAGTTTATTTGCGAGCGGGGCAACCCTAGTCTTTGCAGCAAGCAGGCTTAATTTTGGTTCTCCGGTTTCATTGAGCGCTCGCGTATAGATGACGCATGAATACGCTTTCTCGCTCGCGTCGCAAAATGCAAATAGTTCAATTTTGTTGTGGATGGTGCCAATCCAGCGATTTATTGTTATTGTTTTCAATTCATCCAGTTGATCTTTCAGTCTCAGCCACTCTTCTTGTATGCCACTGGGTACCGGTTCATCCCAGGTTAAGTTTTGCATCCAGACGCTTTGAAAAATTAGCTTGGCTCGTATAGTGACCGGTGAAACCCAACCAAGTGGGTCGTATAGTTGTGAAATCTGAGACAGTAGGGCTCGCTTAGTCAGCACTTTTTGCGAGTTTTTCTCCAGTTTCCAGTTGAACGTAAATGTATCCGATGCCGGGTTCCAGCCAAGACCGAGTGTTTTCATGCAGTCTTCTTGTTTAAAATCAAAGTTGGTTTTAGAGATTTGGTCTTCTCGCAGATGTTCAAGTAATTTGGTACAATTACTGGACCACTTCCTTAGGTTCATACCTCCTCGCTGTAATAATTGTATAAGGTCATTCTGTAATTGCCTAGCCGTTTCAAGAGAGTTGCTGCCGCTAACTAGGTCATCGACATAGAACTCGTTTTTCAGTATTTTTGCTGCGTCAGGATATAAGTGACCGTCGTCGATAGCCAATTGTTTTAAAGTTCGCATGGCTAACCATGGCGCGCATTTTGTACCGTATGTAACAGTCCTTAAGGCATATTCTTGCAGTTGCTTATCCGGGGAGTTTCTCCATATGATTTTCAGGAGATGCTGTTGGTCCTCGGATATCCAGATGCATCTAAACATTTTCTCGATATCAGCAGTTATTACGTATTTATAGGTTCGCCATTTCATGATAAGGGTTTGAATATCCCTTTGTAGGTTAGGCCCTTTTTCCATGAGGCTGTTCAAACTTTTGCCACTAGAAGTTTTTTGTGCCGCGTTAAAAACCACCCTTAGTTTTGTAGTCGTTGATTGTTCCCTTAGAACACCGTGGTGAGGTAAATAACATTCAAGTTGGTTGGATGTAATTTGACCCGCAGGCTTCATATGTTGCAATTCTAAGTACTCGCGAATAAAGTTTTTGTACATTGTTGATAGTTTTTCGTTTTTACATAATCTTTTTTCTTGTTATAAGAATTGCGCTATAGCAGCTGATTTCGAACTTCCAAGATCTTTGTCATAGTTATGGTTCATAGGCATTTTTACTATGTATTTGCCATCTGAGTCTCGTTTGGTCGTTTCTTGGTAGTAAAGTTCACATTGATCGCTTCGCTGTATGTCTTCCATACTTGGAGCGATGTCTTCGCTCTCCCAATACTTCGTCAGATTCGTTGTATCGAATAAAGTGAAGTGACAGTTAAAGGTTTTGAGTTTCCCACACAGAATCCATCCCAAATGAGTTTGCTGAGCGATAGGTGACTGCTGATCGCCTTTCAGAACTCCGTCTAGAACAATGTCTGCGTAAACGTCAGCTCCAAGTAGTAGATCTATTGAGCTTGACACATTGTAGTTAGGATCGGCCAGCTTTAAATTCTGAAGATGCGTCCAGCCAGCACTTTGGAAGCTACAGCTAGGCAGCTTACTTGTTAAGTTAGGTAGGATCAATGCTTGCACGTTGAATTTATAGCTGGAATGTATCGATTGACATTCGAGATGTAGGAGCCCTTTACAAGTTCGTGACGTAGAACCTATTCCGGTCACAGCTGCGTCCAGTTTTTTACGAGGTAAGCGCAATAGTTGAGCGGCATTCTCTGTTATTAAGTTTATCTGAGATCCCTGATCTAGGAGACCCCGTAGTGTTACGTAAGTTCCATCAGCTGATTGAACTTTGACCAGGACTGTAGTCAGTAAGATTTCAGTATATTCGGTTTTCACGTGGTGAGATGCTGGTTGTGTTGATGTTGACGGACGTGAGTTGGTTGAGTCATCCCTCCTTTCTGCAGTTGGTTCAGAGTCAGAGGGTTTTGTATGCAGTAATGTATGATGTTTTGAGTTACATTCGCGACACGTTTTCTTTGAGTTGCAATTATTGTTGCCATGGCTGTACAAACAATTTTTGCAAAGTTTTAATTTCGCTACTGTTTTATTCCGTTGCAAAATATCCATGTTAATAAACTTATCACATTGCATCAGCACGTGATCGTTATTGCAGAGAGGGCATTTTCCGAACGATGCATGAAATATTTTGGAGTGTCCCACTTTCGTTTGCTCTTCTGGCTTCTTAAAGTTGCTTTTAAACTTGTAGTTATGGTTCCAGCTCTTGGTCATTGGTCTATGAGGTGTTTTGTTCTCACCCGAGTCCTTTAAACAGCTCTTTGCCGTTTCGTGCGCGAGGAAGCTGAGCTCCAAGAACTTAAGGAACTCGTCTAGGTCTGGCAATTCCCTATTATTTTGCGTTTCCTTGGTATACTCGTTAAGTGTTGTGGGATCCAATTTTTGTGACATCATGTAAACAATCATCGGCCCCCAACTGCTCACTTCAACTCCCATGTTCCCGAGACCATTTAGGCACTCGGTTATTACGTCATGCATCCTTTTCAGGTTGTTGGCGTTGGGTTGCTGAATAGTAGGTAAGTGCTGCATAGTGCTCATGAACGAGGTGAACTGAAGTCGGCGGTTGTCATAGCGATGAGATAGTATTTCCCAACAGGAATCATAGTTATCTGCACTGATTGACAGATGCTGGACGAGACGTTCTGCTTCACCTTTTAGTTTTGTCTTCAGGTGTTGCATCTTCTGCGCCTTGGGAATACTCGGATTGTTGTGTATCGTTTCAAGGAAAATGTCCTTGAAAGTAATCCAGTGAACATATTTGCCGGTAAATTCCGGGATTTCAATTTTTGGTGTTGATTTTTGTAAATGGATTTTTGACCAAATCTTGCTGTTTAGGTCCCTTTTCAAGCTGTCGTACTTTTGTTCAATGGTTTCGTACTTTTCATTGTAATCTTCATTTAGACTGGACCCCTTCAGCTCATCATCAAGTTCCCAGTGTATCTTGTCGATTGATTGCCACTTTGCTTTTAATGTTGCTAGATGTTCTTCGAACTCCCAATTTTCGGTTATGAAGTCGATGTTTATCTTCGACATTGCTTTAGTTAAAGCCTTGAAATTGCGTTCTTGCTGAGTGATGAGCTTCTTAACGCCGTCCTCAGTTTCTTCATCTATTAGCCCAGAGAGATCGAAGTTTAGGTCTTGTTTTGGTTGTTTGTTTTGAGAAGCCATTAGATCCAGAATATGCCTTTTAGTTGACTCGTACATAGTCTTTGTTTTCGTGTAAACATCATTGTTAAAGTATCCGATGTTTTTATGTTCAGTGGTCTCCACCAGTATTTTATGCTGCTTTTCAAAGAGACCCCATAGCTCCTCTAAGTTCTTCAAACGTTTCTCTAGGTACTCAACGTTTTTCCTTGTTATGCTGTCCTTTTTGTAGTTGGTGCACAACGTTTTGATGTCTTCAAAGATGCCGACTTGTTTGGTAAGTAGTGCCATTGTAAGTTAGTAGTTTTAAATTGTACTTGAGGTAAGTAGGTCTGGTAGTCACGTACCTTAAGTTTCGTGGTAGTACTAGTAGTAGCCGCAGTAGTAGTTGGCTTGTTGACTTAGTTGAGTCTTGTTTAACCACTTAATCCAGGAAAAAGTTTCCAAGAATCACCCTTCGTTGCTTGTTAGAGCTCTTGTACTCTTTCCCCGAATATGCGCGCTTTCTCAACTTGACTGGTGAGATCCGCTTGTGGAAGGCCAGCCAAGCCGATTCGCTGTCGTTTCAAGAGATACAATTGCCCCTAACAGTTAAAAAACTCGAAGGACCATTTAATGTACGGGACAGTTTAGTTCCTGCACTGTACACTATGATTGTTGCGTGTTAGTTAGTGAGTGTGTCCAACATGTAAAACACTTCAAGTAGTAACCCAATTTGTTTATTTACTAGTATCGTACACTGTAAAAGGTTGGTGATTTCTACATGTATGTCTGTTCAACGTGTTGGTAAGTTGCACACTAAGTATATAGAAATATTAGTCGCGACAGGTGAACTGTCGATTCGCGTTGTCAGCGGTATGGCGGTAAGGTCAATGTACGTGGACCGTACACATATATTATGGCGTGATCTTTTTGAAATTTTACTGTATTGAAAAGACGAAATCTATACTAATATTATAAAAAGGTAAAATCACTGATAGATAGCTACAATATTCCTGAGTGCTATAGGCTATAAAACATCGCGCTACGATCAAATGGAGCTGAGCAGTGGGTGAAACCGCGTGAGAGTAGCTAGTAAACATATTTTTGTATACAATGTGACTTTTAGTGCCCTAGAATTATAATAAGGATATCAAACCTATTATACTGATAGCCTTAGCTTGCCAATAATCAGATAATTTTAAAAGATTATTTCTTGGGGGCCAAAGTTTTAATAGTAGGTAGGTAGGTACTCGTCATAATAACTACTTATATCTAAAACGTGTCTCCGGCTTATTCAAATAGAAGAAGGAAGTTGATAATAATCATTAAAATAAAATTTACTTTATCAATTCGGATTTCCTTAGAAACTGTCTATTCGTAATGGCGTACTTTCTTTAATAAAAAAAATGATGTATTTTCCTCGACATTTCAATGCAAGTGATTATTAAAATTTATATATCACACTCTGATTAATTGCTATTTATTTACGATTGTTTTTAAACAATTGTTTATAAAATTAAGAAAGTATGTTCGTGACATCAGACAAAACACATACATAATAACGAACAATTATGTCTTAAATAGCTGTCGATTTTGACAGGTCAAATTAACATTTGAAAGTTAGTAGCTATCAACTGGAATGTACCTAAATAAACCTAATGACAGCAGCACCTATATAGCTGATGGGTTATATACCACCGATCAGGCCTGACGACGTTAACGAGGAAGCGAGATGGCTCCTGCAGTGGTATGGTAAATCGTCTCGAAACTCATCTCGACTCCGCTTCTCATCTCGCCTTTACACAAACGTCAAATTACTCACTTGTTTTAGTTCCTTTCACTTCGTCATTCACATCGTGGCGCCAATGTAGATTTAACTCCATTTGAGAATATGAAACTTTAAATAAATATAATTACACCGCGGATTCAAAAGTGATTTTATTAATTAACTTTTGAGAATAGCATAGCAGTACGCCGTGCCCAGGATCTGTGACGCGGCGATGCCCTGGGTCTGGCCGGGCCAAGGCTAGCGCCAGGTGTATTGGTGGTTGCAGGAGCTGGCCGGTGATAGATCCGCGGCGCAACGCCGATACACCAGGCAGCGCAGGCTCTGTCCGGAGACGGAGCTGTTACGAACCCTTAGAGTGGAGATCCAGTGGGCCAAAAATTGACCCCGTGAAGACTTTGAAATCGCCAATCCGCCTTGAGCAAGCGTGATGATTAATGCTCAAATCTTCTCCGGTAAGATAAGAGTGAGAAGAGGCCTTTGCTCAGCAGTGGGCATGTAGGCTGTAGGCTGATGATGTGATGGAACGAGAAAGGTTTCTAGAGAATGAATATATGACGTTCCAAAGTGTCTGTATGGGTCTAAGTGAAACAAATGATTCGTCGTTACCGGTAGACGATGATTATAAAATAAAACTCAAATAAAATTTATTAAATGATTTTAATACCATATCACCTATATGGAATGTACATATTTGTAGGTATAGTGATCACATAACACAAGTTAACACGTAAAATAAATTTCCAACATAATTCTCTAAGATTTTAAATCCACAATTATCTTAACAATCATAAGATTTTTTTAATAATTAACAATTAAAATTAATAAATAGATATGCTATATATTGCTTCACATAATTATTTTTTCAAAATATATGATACCAGAGATCTTTATGACATTATTTATTAGTTAACGTTTCTGTTATATGATTCAAACATTTGTCATATTATATAATATGACATGTGATTGATTTTTATTTTATTTTTATATATTTATATAGGCCCAATGATAACACATAGTTCTGGAAATAATAAATAGTTCTATTATTATATTTCTGTTTATGTTATTGATGTTTAATCTTGAATCTGAATGGGCAATCATTGTTATTAATATTCCTTTTCGCCGTGTGAAGAGACGATTTTGCCTAGGCATGAAAAAGTTATTAACTGATGACGACTGATGATTATCCAAAATAATAATTATAATGACAATGATTTTTTAACTGTCATGTCATACATGTGTAATAAAGATTTTATAACGCTGTTGTTTTAAGATTACGAATGACAGTGTAATAATTTTTTTATTTAATAAGGCAAATTAGTTTCCGGCCATTTAATTCTTTTAAATTTGTTTGAAGAGAAGATAAGCTACTTTGCTCTTTATTTCTTAGTACTACTGTTATTAAACTTGAATTACTCATTGGCGTAATGTCTATAATTTGGTTACCGGGTCGGGAAATATATTCTCAATATCATATTATTGATTCAATTTCACACTTTGCCTTTCCCCTTTAAGGGTAGCAAGGGGCCAATATAAAAGTAGGAACGGGGTGGATTTTGTGAGTAGAAATCTGTCACTCACTTCTGCTTTACTTACGGCGAGAGGAATTGTTCAATTATTCCCACTCCCTCCCAAACACCCCACCAACAAAAAAACTAATTCTTGACTTTTACTGACTACACGGTTATGGTAGTGGCTGGGCAACTGGCTATTGTGTCGCGAATTCCATTCCTGCACGGATCTCCGCAATAATTAATAGTTAGCCGCACAGGCTGATACAAAATTTCGGATGTTATTATAAATATAAACCTTCTTCTTCAATCAAAAAACCGCATCAAAATCTGTTGCGTAGTTCAAAGGTTTAGGCGTACATAGAGATATAAGGACAGAGAAAGCGACTTTGTTTTATACTATATGTAGTGATTCATGTTATTCTTTCAGACTCTAACTTTGCTTGCATACTTAGAACACAGTACAGAAAAATCTTTATTTTTTTTTTGTAGTTATTCATGACAATTATTAACAACGAGGTTGGTTATCGATTCTCCATTGACGATATCATTCAAAACATGTAAACTTTGAGATGTACAATCAAATTACAATTAATATTACTTCAATTTAATTTTAATTAACAATATATACACATACAACATAATTCTCCAACAAATTGACATATGACATTTGACATTACATTTTTTTAACATAAATATTTCATAAAATGGAACGTATTTATAAATTCACATTTACTTAAATTGAGCACACGGAATATAATTTCAAACATTATGTAGACAAATGCACATCGATCAAGCCCAATTTTTATTAGATTTTTGATATACAAAAAACCGCATCTCAATCATCAACCGATTTTTGATATACAGGGTGTCCGGTAAAGAATGGATAACCTTGAAATGCCTTTTAGTATATCCTTTGGCCATTCAGAAAAAAACAACGAAAAGGAAAGTATCATAGGTAGTACTTAAATTATTATGTCTTGAAGTAAAAGAAGGGGGGTAGAGGTAATACAAAATGATCCTTTAACATTTACGTTCATTACATTATTGCATAACCACGATGATTAAACATTGCTTTAAAAATAAATTTTGCACGGTTTGTCTAATAATAAATTAATTTGCAAGTTTTTTATACATAGTTTTTTTTCGTATTTTTTTTTGGATATTTTTTGAATGGCCATAAGATATACTTAAAGGTATTGCAAGGTTACCCATTCTTTACCGGACACCCTGTATATGTGGGTAATTATTGACCGATATTGAAATATTTAAATATAGGTCAATAAAAATAATAACACATACATTCATTTATTTTATAATATGCATACCTAAATATTAGTATTTTATAGTTCATTTAGTTGCAAGAAATAAATTGTGATATGACGCAAAAAAATTCAACAAAATTCACAGAAATGTGTAGATTAGTAGTTTTAGCAATAAGAAAAAAAAATAATTTATTTAAGTATCGGTCACTTAAAATCTCTTGTATATCTTTAATTATTTTTCTTTCAAAAAGGAGTGGCTAAAAGCTTACTCGTTCCATTAGGTACTTGGCAATTAAAAAATTCTATTGTTTTTTCCAATTATGAAAAAATCTACAGAATTCTGTGAATTTTGTTCAAGTTTTTTGCGTCACTTAACACAATTATTTAATTGAAATAAATGATTAGCTATAAATATACTAATATTGAGTAGATATGCATTATAATTAAATCAATGAATGAATGTGAAAATTGTTAAGTGTTTTTTCAAGTCCGCAATTCGTTTTAGAAAAGAGTGATGTGCACCTATCGACAAAGTAACGATTAATATATTTTTTCTATATAATTAATACATTAAGTACAACAAGAAATATGTGTAAATAAATATCTATAGTATCTACAGTTTTAATTTTTAATGATTATGACAATTTTTGAATAGAGTATTGTTCAGTGGAATCTGTCATAGCAAATGTTAAAAAAAAACATCTTTATATTCACAAAAAAGGTTCATATACTTTTTTAATTTCTTTAAGTTTCTACTTCACATAAAGACTTTTATGCCACAGACAGTGAGGGAGGAAACCATCAAATGACTTCTGCCGCCCAGGGTGAGGCGGGAGGGAGTGTCAGACTCTTACTGACTAAAACCCCCCCGTTCCTTCTCCTGCTCTAGGCCGAGGCCGCGGTGCCTCATTGCGCTTACCCCGCTACCCCGGAACATCGGCCCTGTTGGGCCCAATCTGTGGTGGTCTATTAGTTGTTAGTCTAAAGGGAAATTCAAGCGACAAGACAGCTAACAAAAAAAAATACGTCTGTGTATTTTCCTCTGACAGACTCCAATAAAAAAATAATATGTCATAAACATCTGACAAATGATTTAGGGCTGATTTTTCAACAGTCAGATAAATGTTATCTGACGAATAAAATTGTTGCTGTCACTGTCTTAGACAAACATTCTGACGCGACAGCAACATAATTATTTCCCAGGTAACTTTTATCTAATTATTGAAAAATCAGCTCTAAATACATAAATAACAAAGATTAAGTACATACAGGTTAAATACTGATTTATAAAATGCTTCTATTAAGTACCTTAGTGCCATTTTGCGTTGCTTTTAGCGTACTTGGACAGCAGATTTAACTACACCTTCCTGTCTTTCTTATTCATTCGATTATAAACTTTATACGTTTGGTATGAAGTCGAAAATCAAATGACGGATAAAGTGTAGTTTTATCTGCGGTTATTTTGAATTATATTTTTGTGTCTCAACTATATTTTGTATCTAGTTTTTTTTTCAACAGGATGTTTGGTTAAATCAGAGATGTATTGTAGCAACATACTTTATACTTCACATAGAAAAAAAATATAATAATTTAAGACTGGGAGAGCCATGCTTTGGCACGAAAGGATTGGCTCGACCGGAGCGATACCACGGCCTCACAGAAAACCGGCGTGAAACAATCACAGCGTTGTGTTTTCACCGCGTGAGTGAATCACAATCCTTTTCCTCCCCCAATCACTAAATCTCTAAAACCCTTATCTCCAAAACTAACTTCTCTGGTTAACCAGTTGGCTGCGGCATATTATACAGCATGTTTTATTTATTACATCTTTCATTTAACCAAACACCCTGTATAAGTGATAAATATTATGTATAATTATATATTTAAAGCACCTAGCGTGAATGGTAACATTTTTTATTTACTACAGTTATTAGATATACAATAATTAATAATATATTTTATATAAATCTTTTTTGTATTTTACTCTTCACTAAAATATTTATTGAGTCCACCGTACACTACATAATATAATATACTTTTTTTTAATTTTGAAAATGTTGCATATTTTTTTTTATTACTTATGTTGTATACTTGAGCGAAATAATTGTTTTTGATTTTTAAAATCCGTAACGAGTAGTCGATCTCTTTTGAAGGGCTTTTCGATTTTTGACATAAATGATATTTATTTGAAGTACAAGTCAAATCAAAAATTTGGAGTTTTTTGATTAAGATCGGCCGTAAATTTTGATAAATACTTTTGTATGTTATTATGAGGTTATTTTAATCATAATTTTTTAGTCGCATACCTATATTATTTAAGACTCAGATTCTAGACTTTAAAGTTGATCTTAGTAACTATTTTAATTTTCAAATTAAAGAAGTAGGTAATGAAAAAAAAATTGCAACATCGTCATAAAAATTCAACTATTTAAATTAAAACAATAATAGGTTAGTTTTTTCTATACAATACAATAATAATAAACCTTTTATTGGCTACAATAACATTAATATAATATAATAAATATTAATTATTATTTAATTTTATTAAATATAACGGAATGACACTAGACGATTTGACAATAAAGCTGCTGCAGCATATTCCACTGAATAACACTACAGCGCTTTTTTAAATAAATATTTATATGAGTATATACTTATTATAATTTCTTTTTTTATTAAACGACACTTTTACACATATATTTAGTATATATCTACATCGAACACATATATTTTAAGCATGTTTTTGTGTTATATTTCCGTAACGACGCCATTTTGTTTTCAAGCAGCGTTTTAGATTTTTAGCTACAACTAGATGGCGCTTTTATACAGTTTACAGCCGGATGAGAGCTTTCTTTATGACTGGCTGCTTACAATAAGAAGGTCTTCAATGAATTGGGTGCTAATATAATTAGAAATAATTGGCTACTAGAACGATTTATTTAGAATGACGACTTACGCGAATTTTTAGTGGACAACCATGCTTCGGCACGAATTGGTCTGCTCCACCAGAGTGATACCACGGCCTCATAGAAAACCGACGTGAAACAACTACAGCGTCCGTCGATTCCCGTTGTGACAAAGAGATACTAGCAGATTTTTTTTTTCAGTTAATTCACGGGACTAAGTAGTTCCTTGCTTGTTATGTAGCCAAATATTTAAAGGACATTTATACTAGCGGCCCCCTAGCGGCAAGATCTATAAATTTAGTTATCATTTTAACATATTTTTTTTTTCAAAAATTATTTTAAAGACGAAGTCAAAAATGACGATTTATGATTTTGGAAGAGATTTTTGCCTTGAACGTTATTTGTTTAAACTTAAATAATTTTACTTGTTAAATTGTGAAAATTGGGTATATATTATAAGGATGGAGGCTCTTTATTTTTACTATTTTAATTTCCTTTTAATAAATTTTTCATAAATTTACACAGAAATTTATACACGATTTTTTTTTCTTATATTTTTCAAACAGTTTCCGTCACGTTGAAATTCTATTTATATTATAAGCAACGATGCATTGAGATCCAACTTCAATACTTATCAACAAAATATGGATTTACGAAAAAAAAACTTATATTTGTAACAATAAAAACCAAATTTCCCATAAGTTTTTTTTCTCAGTCTGCCATTGTTAAGTCAATCGTTAATAATCTCTAATGTAGCTTGCACATAGAATACGGTAGTTTCCAACTAGTCAAATTCAATACTTTTATCCAAATGTCAAAAACTATACTTTTGTATGAAGATTGTATGAAAAACTGAGTTATGACGCCAAAGTTTTTTGCGTCAAATAGCTTACTTATTTCTTAATAATTAGCTACAAAATATCTAAATATCGATCGATCAATGAATAAAAGTATAGTTATTTTTCAATATTTTATGGTATTGAAACGTCGAATTATTTTATTTTTGACCTAGGAAACTACCCAATTCTTGTTTACATTTTCTTCAATAAAACTAGATCTTAAAGTTTCAAATAGCTGCGCTTGTAACAGCCATCATCCCTAATAATATTTAATTTAAAAACAACGGCTTTCTGTCTATTGTTCAAATTAATAATTAAACAAAGTTTCCAAAGAGGTTGAATATAATTCCAGTATAATGTAAAAAATACATTTACAAATACTTAAAAATAAAATAAACCTAACTTCGTTGATTTGAATTAAGAAATGTTATTTATATTGAAAATCATTTATATAATTTGACCGGATAATTTTTCTTAGAAAAAAAAACTAAATACCTATATTTTAAATTTGCCAGCCAATTCATTTGGTAGGTAAGAAAGTAAATATTGACTATACTAAATTATTTCTTTTTTTTTTAACTGCACATCTATTTATAAAAAAAAGCAAACAAAATTTCTCCACTAATAACCTACTATTTGATTACCTAAACATGTTTTATTAAGAGAGAGATGCTCGACTAGTTTCGAGGCACAACGGGACTCTTATTAAAGCGCGCAGCCGAATTGAGAGTCGTTTACGTAAGTCGTTATATTTTAAATCAATATTTTTTTCTTTATCTGCATACCAAATAAATTGGCACAACTCATGTATCCGCATGTATCCTCATAGAAAGTTAAAAATTAAATAAATTTGACTAAAAGAATTCGTTGTTTCATTTAACTAACGCTGAGGAACCCAACAAAGTAAAAAATAAGGAACTTTTGGAAGTTTTTTTCTTCAACAAATTTCGACACTGATGTTATATACTTCAATAGATATATACTTACATATATATGTGTATATAAGAAAGACAAGAAAAGGAAGACAAGTGAATAGGGAAGATGACATTTTTGACGTGATAACTCATTGATGACGTCATTGTCCCGTTACGCTCTTTGTCACGTTCCGCAAGAGAGAGAGAGCGCTATACGAATGAGAAAGATGGATGATCGGCATATTGGTCTTAAGGACATATTCGCGTACTTGGATATGTCTCTCATTCAAAATAAAACCTTTTTTGTGAGGGGAAAATCATCAAATGACTTCTTCCGCCCAGGGTTGGGCGGGAGGGAGTGTCAGACTCTTGCTGACTAAAAACCCCCCCGTTTCTTCTCCTGCTCTGGGCCGAGGCCGCGGTGCCTCATTGCGCTTACCAACATCTGTATAACTGACGGACTGAAGGGATATTTGATTTTAATTAATTTTTCTTATTTTTTTTTTTAAATTAAATATACCGTTTTTCTGTCACCGTCCCTATTCTATGGAAGCTTAATTTGAATTTGAACACAGAATTGAATTATATTAGATGAAAAAACTGATTGATGATTAAACTAACTAATGGAATGTATAATAAGTAGTTACTGAAGATTTTATCAAAAACATATATTTTTTTATACTAATAATTATAATGACGAACAAACAAAAAACTAAATACTCGAAAGGAATGTCATTGGTACTCTTTTGAGTATAAATAAATAAACAATACAACGATATTTATTACCAATAAAAACATATAATAATGGCACCATATTGAACGATTATTTTCGTATGGCAATAAGTACGTAGGAACGAGAGTGTTAAGTTAAACTGAATCTAAAGGCAAGGTGATAAGGTATAAAATTAATTGTGTTAATGTATAAAAATTATTATAACCAAATACTCTTTAACTATAACAAATACATTATTATGCATTCTATTATTGTGTTTCTTATTTCTTATTAATAACTATTTCATAATTTCATCTATGGTCTGTCGGTCTACTCGGTCTTTTTGTGAAAAGACCTACAACTATGGAATGTTATAACAAAACTAATCTATCATTTGAACATTTACCTTCTTATTTCTATGGTCTCGTTAGGTCTTTTAACTATATTACGTTTTCAGCTATGCACAAATTAATATAAAATAACAATCATTGTTGATTTACATAAATTCTATAATGGTCTTCTATGGTCTACTCAAATTTCTATAATATAACCAGTAGACCATATTCTAAACGTTCATAAATAAAATCTAAAACAGCTATAAGCTTATTTATTCACCCTAATTTAACGGTCTTCTCCGGTCTACTTGGTCTTTTTATATTTTTGTGAGTAGACCTTCCAATTCTAGGACTTCGGGTAACTCTATCGCCTCCAATCGTATTGATGAGGGGTTGAAGGGGAATTGTACCGAGAATATCATCTTCGTGTCCATCAGAAGATTTTGCTGTGAAAGAGAAAGAAATAGAACGATTAGTCCACATAAATTTGGGCTTTATTTGTATACAGTTATAGATGATTTTTCAATGAGAACCTGCTTCTCAAGACTTAAAGCATTTCAAAGTTGAAATATTTAGTAGAATTTGGAATGGTTTTATAAAACTTTTGTATTTTTTTAAGCTTTGATTTAATCGGTTCCACGCTTTTCAAGATGTCTGAAATGCCTTGAAATATTGCATGGCAATCTTTGACTAGCTAAGGCTCGAAATAAATCGTCTTAATATCAATTCTCTATCAATGAAAAATGGACTTTAAAATCTGAGGGACAAGATAAAAAAATAACTTTATAGGGATAGTGGTAAAGTTAAAAGTTAATGTCATTGAAAAATGGTCTTTAAAAGTTTTAAAATAAGGTTTGAACTTACAGGATCCTTATCGGGGTTGGCTCCTGTCTTCTCCTGCATTTTCTTCTGTATTTCGTGTATGAACTCTCTTGTCACTTTCACTTCGTACTCCTCGGCGGGAGTGTACATGTTCAATATCTGGGTGAGGCAAAAACGAAAATTAATTAAATTGTTTTTTTTTAATATCCTAAGGCCATAATTTCTTGTGTGGGAGAGCCATGCTTCGGCACGAAAAGGTCGGCTCGACCGGAGTGATACCACGGCCTCACAGAAAACCGGCGTGAAACAACCACATCGTGGTGTTTTGTCGTGTAAGTGAAGTTATCGGAGGGCCAATATTTCTCCTCCCCAATGCCTAATTCCCCAAAAGGTCGGCAAAGCACTCATAACTCCTAAGTTGTAGTAGTTGTCCATGGGCGTCGTCAATACGGTTGTTTCCAACTAGTCAAATTCAATACTTTTATCCAAATGTCAAAAACGATACTTTTCTATGAAAATTGTATGAAACATTGAATTATGACGTCATAGCATTTTTGCGTCAAATAGCTTACGTATTTTAAAAAAATTAGCTAAAAAATATCTTAAACTTAGTGTATCGATCGATCGATGAATAAAAGTATAGTTATTTTTCAATATTTTATTGTATTAAAACGTCGAATTAATTTATTTTTGACCTAGGAAACTATCCAATTGTTTACCATTGCAATCCCTGTGACCGTTACACAAAAAAAACATTAACCTTTTTTGTGGGTGTGGGGGGGATTATCTAGTGACTTCTCCATCCCATTTCTTCTCCTGATCCGGGCCGAAGCCGTAGTACCCCGGGCTGAAGTAAAATACACCCTAAATACATAAGAATAAAGATCAACTTACCTTGCAGACTTGCATAGCGGTTAAGTTAGCGCACATATCCACAGTGCTCTGGACGTCCTGCATCGATTTACGCGCTTGAAGCAACTGTACCGCTTGAGTAATGGGCTTCAAAACGCCTAGTATTTCTTCAACCTGGAAAATGTATTCTATTTTGAAGGCTTTAAGGTTCATTTTAATTAGCTAGTAGTTCACAATAATATGATTTTTCGCGTTATATGTACTTTCTATGATTATTAAGACACCACTTACATACGGTGTAGGAACACAAATTATAGTAGCGTGATGTTTTATAACCTAAAGCCTTACTCGATAAATGTACTAATCAACACAAAAAGAATTATTTTATTCGAACCAGCAGTTCTAGATATTAGCGCGTTCAAACATACAAACTCTTCAGCTTTAAAATATTATAAATATAAGTAACAGTATAGATAAATTTTGATACTTACGCTCTTCTGGCCGTACTCGGCTAGATGCTCCTTGATCCAGGTCTCTAGATGGGAGATGTTGTACCTGATCTGCAGACCCTTGGCCCAGCAGCACAGGTCCTTACGCAGGAGGAGCTGGTTCAAACTGTACGCGCATATGTAGTAGAATAACTGGAACAAAAATGAATTCATATATATGTCACCGGAAAATAACAAGATCCGTAAGTTTATCAATTTACTAGGAAGTTTATAAACTTTCGTAAGATTCTAAACGGGAGATAAATTGTGGACGTAAAATGTGGACGTAAAATATTACAATTTATCTCCCGTTTAGAATCTTACGAAAGTTTATAAACTTCCTAGTAAATTGGTAAACTTACGGATCTTGTTATTTTCCGGTGACATATATAAAAATCAATGCCACTTTTCGTTGTAATGTTATAACTCAACAATGCCTTTACCGATTTGGCTAATTTTTGTCTCGAATTATTCGTGGAAGTCCAGAGAAGAAAAAAGAATTAAAAAAAAATCTTCAAAAAGTGTAAAACTGAACACCACGCGGGCGGAGTCGCAGGCGACCGCTAATCCAAACTTATATTATAAATTCGAAAGTCTCTGCCTGTCTTTTCTTCACGCCTAAACTACTGAACCGGTTTCTGTGAAATTTGGTACAGACATAGTTTTGAACTCGAGAAAGGACATAGGATAGTTTTTATACCAAAAATCTGCTGGAAGTCACTATTCCATGCGTACGGAGTCGAGGGCAAAAGCTAGTGTAATATAAAATTAACAATACCTGTTTAAATATCATCAATCGTAATGGCTGATCAACAGCGAAGGTGTGAAGGTGGTCGTGTGTGGCCGATAGTTCCTGCTTCAGCCTCTGTGGGCCTGCCCCGGCCTGGGGAGGCCTGGCTGTAGGCCCTGAGAGGCCACTGATCTCCTCGTGTTCCAGGATAGCCGGGATTATTAGCCGTTCTAATTGGCGTTCTAGGAGGTGGATTAGGCCTGAAAAAAGTAGGTAGGGTATCTGTTAATACTAAAAATCGTGAAATTTTTAGGTAGATTCTGTTTCTGATTGTTCTGTTTTAAAAAAAAACGTTGCCCCACATTAGGATTTTCTCCTGTGTCGTGGGTTTACAAACATACAAATTCACATGCACATATCACACTCAGACCCGGAACAACAATCTGTTGATGACACAAAGAGTTGTTCCGTGCGGGAATCGAACCCGCGACACGTTGCGCGGCAGCCAGTTGCCCAGCCACCGCGCCAACCGTGCAGTCATAGATACTTTAAGGTAGCAGGCGGAATATCATTTTTTTTTAGTTTTTTCCCTAATAACAGATTGATATTGAATAGTATGGTGTCAAAGCATATTTACGAAAACGAAATGCTTATACAATTGAACTTGTTAAAGCAACCAAAGTTAGAAAAGGCGTACAAAAAAGTACATACATCTCTTATATCTATCTATCTATCTAATATAAGTATCGGTAAAACTGAAACAGCTTGAACGACTGAGTTAATTTTTCTTTTTAATTATTCATGGAACTCAAGAGAAGGCCTAAACGGCGAGTAAATATGTATAGGCATTAGCAAAAAGGAAATCCACATACATTCGAGAACAATATTATTACATTCTTAAGCACACTTGAATCTAGTCACACATTACCTATAGCAACTTGAAAAACCAAACGCCATGACATTCTTCCGTCGTGGACTTACCCTGGTATATCCAGACGGCGATATCGCTTAACACCTGGCGATATTCGGACAGGTCGAAGATGCGCAGACATTGCTGGTTCTGCCGCGGCGTGTTAGCTGACTGGTAGATAGTATCCCCGCTGTATTGGCGGAGATTGTTCAGGAGACTGTGGACAAAAATAGCATATTTATTTTTCATGGAATAGGAGCCAAACGTGTCCGGCCCAGTCCCATTTAAATTTTGCAGCCGAATGCATCCGGAGAGGTGGGCTACTATTGTCACCCAGTGGACACCTCAAGATGGAGGCCGCAGGCAGGGTGACTTACTTTGACTTAATACCCTGTGTCCCTTCGACGGGGCAGAGAGCGTCCACTGAAGTTCTCCATCGCGATCTGTCTTGAGCTTCACGCTTTACCTCACGCCATGTCATACCAATGCCCGTCGCTTCTGCCAGTACGGTGCGACGCCAGGTTTGTCGTCGACGGCCACGCTTTCTTTCCCCTTGGGGATTCCAATCCAAGGCTTGCTTGGGAATGTGGCCAGGACCCCTTCGGAGCGTGTGCGCTATCCTCTGTGGTGGATGGAAAGCGCAGACGGGGTAGGCTCCAGAAAAAAAGGCATGACGATCTAGACGCCTATCGTCGAGACTGGTGTCGAAAGATCGGGAGGTGTGGAAGCGAGATAGGGAGGCCTTTGCCCAGCAGTGGGACATTACAGCTTGGAGTTGTCATGCTCACTGAAAGGTCACACTGGCGGTGGCATGGGCACTGGATCGCTTAATTCCCTATAATATGGTTGAGTTGGGCGATGCTGGTGTACGTGTCATGCTCGTGAACGAGCGCCGTCAGTTGGGACTGGTCAGCTCCAGACTGTCTATTGTCCTTAAGGTTACTTTATTTTTATATTTGAATAAATATTAGTGTTACACTGTTCTCACATAATTGAACCAACTGTTTGTAAAAGGAATCTGTATGTGAAACTGATTTAAAAAGAGTAACCATGGAGTTTCTTGCTCGTTCTTTTCCATCGGAATCTACACTTTGGAACGAGCAAATAGCTTCACTAAGAGGACTGACCGACAGACTGACACTATTTTTTATTTTAAATTTTGTTTGACGTTCAAAAGTGCCTGTAAAGGTCTAATTGGAATAAATGATTTTTGACTTGACTTTTGAGTAAAAAAAAGGAGCCAAAGAAGCAGGCGGATCACCTGATGATAAGTGATCAGTTCCGCCCATGGACACCTACAACTTCAAAGGAGTCACAGGCGTTGCCGGCCTTTTAAAAAGGAGTACTCTCTTTTCTTGAAGGTTTGTAGGTCGCATCGGTTCGGTAATACCGTCGCCGAAAGATCATTCCAAAGTTTTGCTGTGCGAGGTTGGAAAGTTTCGCGAACGCGCGTTTCTGTCACTGTCACTGACGAACAGACTGACGGACTATTATTTTATTTTGACGGGTCAAAAGTATAAGCGTCGGGAAGGAGGGAGTGTCAGATTCTTGCTGAATAAAAACTCCTCCGTTCCTTCTCCTGCTCTAGTCCGAGGTCGCGGTGCCTCATTGCGCTTACCCCGCAACCCCGGCTGAACAACAGCCTTATAGGGCCCCGTCTGTGGACTATTAACTCTATGAGCTTCGGTACGAGAAGTAATGTTTATATGTATAATAACATCTAATAAATAGTGCGAAACCTTACTATCAGTTTTGCAGCCGTGCAAAATAAAACTAGAACTCACCGCAACATATTAGCGAGCCATAGAGCATTGTACTCGACGCTTTCAGCTCGTTTCTTCAAGGTCTTTTTGACGGCAGTGCGGACAGCTTTCATGAGCTGGTGCATCTTGGGCTCATCGTCCACGTGGTCCATGTGTCGAAGCATCATGAACAGGATGTAGGCTGGCAACCCAGGCAGCAGGGTTACTGCTGTTTTGGGCTTCAAATCTGTAAATGTAAGGTTGAATTTAGCTTGCTTTTAGTATTAACAAAATAAAATAATTATGAAACGGTGTATAAAATTAGGTACGTGACAATGTGAGTTTAAGTGTGGGAGAGTCATCCTTCGGCACGAATGGGTCGGCTCAACCGGAGTGATACCACGGCCTTACAGAAAACCGACGTGAAACAACCACAACGTTGTGTTTCGCCGTGTGAGTGAGGTTACCGGAGGCCCAATCCTTCCCCTACCCCAATCCCTTCCCAATCCCTAAATACCCAAAATCCCAATCCTTAAAAGGTGGGCAACGCACTCGTAACTCCTTCTTTGTTGCTGGTGTCCATGGGCGACGCCGATTGCTTACCATCAGGTAATGCGTCTGCTCGTTTGCCGTCCTATCAAATAAAATAAAAAAAAATATATATATGTGAAATCTAGTTTTTTCATTAACGTTTTATACGGAATAATTTGAATAAATAAATAAATAATGTGTTGTGTGCGACGCTATAGTTTTTCCGTCAAATAGCATATGTAGTTATTTCTTGGAAATAACTAATACAATAGCAAAATCGAAAAATAAGGGGAAAACATTACAAATGTTTAATAAGTACACATACACAATATCAACATTTATTCCAAGATTCTTAAAAAGTTTATAAAAAAGCGTTATAAAAAAATATTTAAATATGTAAATTAATAGAGCGGATCTAGAGTAAAAAATTATTTGTCATCAAGTTATAAAACTTGTATTAGCAGAAGAGGATCGCCTAGACACGACAAAAAAGACGAAGAGCTTTGCCGACCTTTAAGGCATTCAGGATCGCCGATTGCAGATAGTGAAGAGGTGATTGGTGATATGGGACAAGGTTTGAGATTAGAGATTAGAGATGCGAAACGGCGGTGTGAAAATGGTGATTGTAGAATAGGTAGGAAATGACAATTGTAGAATGGGGTTGGAATTGGAGATTGGGAGTTTGGAAATGCATTTATCTTGAATGAGTGTCGATTGCATAAATAGGATTGGTTTTGGATATTGCGTTTAGGCGATAGGTTGGGATTATGGTGATTGGAGATTGGGGAGGATGATTTGGCCTGAAAAGTAATGAAACTCACCAGAAATAAGCTTCTTAATGATCAACCCTTCGTCCTGTATCTTGTATTCGAACATGCCGAGGTATTCGCGTTCCTTCTTCCGTGTGACCGGCGCCATCTCTAGCGTCATCGAAGCGTTTGGTGGCACCACTGGATCTGGAACAATATTTATATGAGAGGATCCAGTCGGAGTGGCAGGCGCTAGACAAGGAAGTGATTGGATTTTAGTCAGTAAGAGTATAACACTCCGTATCGTCTCACGCTGGGCGAGAGAAGCCATTTGATGATTTTCCTCTCAAGAAAGAGTGTTTTGAAGGCGAAAAAGTCATCAGAAGTCTTCTCTTGCCAAAGACCACCCTGTTCCTCCTCCTGCTCTGGGCCGAGGTCGCGGTGCCTCATTGCGCTTACCCCGCAACCCCGGATGAACATCGGCCCTATAGGGCCCCGTCTGTGGTGGTCTATTGGCTCTTTGAGGCGCGCGCGGATCGCTACGCGCCGTACGCTCGGGTCTGGTTCTGGTCGGGCGGCGAGCTACCCTTACTCGCCGTCCGCAGACCCGCGCTAATGATGGCCGAAGATTAGGGGTAATCTTCGGGGATCCAGGATCCATTCTATAATCTCCGACGTAAAGAAGTATGTATGTATATATAACTTACCATTGCTATCAAGAATATCGTTGACATCATCGATGCCGACCTCCTTTAGCTTGTTCACAAGTAAACGGATTTGGTTCTTGTAGCGGCGACAGCTTTCTGATAACTTATCTACGCGTTCCTGTATTCCATATAATATAAATCTTAATTAATTAATCACTACATAGTATAAAACAAAGTCGCTTTCTGTGTCCCTATATCACTGTATAAGCTTAAATCTGTACAACTACGCAACGGATTTTGATGCGGTTTTTTAATAGATAGAGTGGTTAAGAAAGAAGGTTTATATGTATAATAATATCCATTAAACAGTGGAGAAATTTACTATCAGTATTGCACCCGTGCGAAGCCGGAGCGCGTCGCTAGTATATAATAATCTAAATAAAACTAAAGAAAATTTGCAAAATGTCGTGTGAATGAGGTCGATAGAGGCAGAGTTCTTTTCTCCCCTTACTCAATCTTCAATCCTCAAATTGCTAAGCCCAAAAAGCCGGCAACGGCAACTCTTGCAAACTCCTTAGGCATGAGCCTACAAGGAAGATTGGGTGAAGGGAGGGGGGCAGCATATTCTCCCGCCCCGCTTAATCCAATCCTCGAATCTACAAAAGGCCTGCAGCGCATTTGCGCATTTGTAAATCTCCTCGTATTATAAGTTACCATAGGCGACGACATGCTTACCATCAGGTCAGGGCATGATAAAACTGATCATTTACCGCCTTCTTACAAAAAAAAACAAATGAGTATATAATACAATAGTTCCAAACACTCGATTCGCCTCCTCGTTCATTATGCGAACTGCTAAAATCTGGAATACTCTCCCCGTGTCGCTGTTCCCAGAGACCTACGATTTAGGGATTTTTAAGGCAAGAGTCAATAGGCGTTTTTTGAGTTTGCGCGTTCCACCTCAGAACCCACCATTGCTTACCACCAGGCGTGATAGAGGTCACACGCACTCAAATAACAAATATATAAAAAAAAAACTCATTCTATTTTACCTGTAAAGCCAAACTTTCAGCTGCCAACCGAATAATCTCATTTTGCGCAAACTCTTGAGTCTTGTTCTTCGGTTCCGCGCTCAATTCGGAGCTAAGCAACCTAAAACAAACAGATCATTTATAAAAACTATAACATAACACTAACATTGTTATATTAAGAGCATATGTAATAGAGAAATAATAATGAAAAACGTATATTTTTGAATTAGATAAAATAAATTATTAAAGTAGAAAAAAGAAGTTTTCTTAAAAAAGTTTCAGAATATCCCAAGAAGTTGTTTTTGAAGCTACTAATTTGTTTATGGACGGGCCACACTAACGACTAATGACGTAATTTATTAAGTTAAATAACTATTAGCTTATTTAACCCGATAGTTTAAAAATGCTCTTAACAATGTCGTTTGGTATTTAACGATAGATCAAGTGACGGTATTAAAGAGATTAACGCAGGAATAAAAGCCCTATCACACTGTATTGTGTATTAATGTACAGCTTGCTTCAATTCAAGAAAAAATCCCGCCATTTTGATCGTCAATTATTGGATTCACTTTGACATGTCAAGCGTAGCCAATCACATTACAGCATTATTTATTATATATGTATTTTTTTTTAAATATCTTGCTAGTATGAAACAATGAATTTGTTTAAGCAAGTAAGCCATGACAAAGCACTTTTACACTCCAAAATTATGCATAAATAAAACAGCATAATATTTTACCGGAAATATCGCGGTAGCAACACTGAATTTAGCCGTTAGTGTAGCCACTGTTAGAATAAAAAAAAATATTTAAATTTAGAATCGAATCAACAAAAAGAACAGTTTACAAGTTTGAAATGATCTTAGAATTATTAATAAAAAGACATTTCTTAAAGAAGATGTGAAATTCAAAAGAAGGGTTTAGAAAATCTTACAGAAGTTAGCAAATGAAAGAAAAATGATCTATCAGTGTAAAATTCTATTTTAGAAGGATTTTGGATGGGTGTAAACTAAAAATCCATACTCTTGTTATATTATGAATGTAAAAGTTTTTAAGAATGTATGTTTGCTTGCTCTACGTTCACGCAAAAACGGCTGGACCGATTTGGTTTCAACCAGTGCCGGCGTTAGGGGGGGGGGGGGGGGATGACAGGGCGACAAATTCTGGAGGGCGCCAAGGTCTGAAGTTGGAGGCTCTTGACTCTCCTGGTGCAAACCCTCAGAACTGTGTTTTACGCTCTGTGCATACACATATTTTTTTTTATGTAATTGGTCGGCAAACGAGCAGACTGATTACCTGATGGTAAGCAATCAGCGCCGCCCATGGACACCCGCAACGGAGGAGTTACGAGTGCGTTGCCGACCTTTTAGGGATTAGGGATTTGGAGATTTAGGGATTGAGGAGGGATTGGGATATATTTTTTTATTGAGTTTTTTTTTTAATTTCACTTGGGATCAACACAAAATTAACATTTGATATTGCTTTCCTCAAGAGGGCGCCACAATATCGCCCGGGGTGTTTTTTATATAGTGGCCCTTACGTCGGCACTGGTTTCAACCAATTTGGTATTTAGATAGGTGATACCCTGGATTAAAGTATAGGCTGCTTCTTATTATCAACATACCAAGCACGCGAAGGCTCGGGCGAAAGCTACTTAATAATAATTATGCGATCCTTAATATAGCTAATTATAAAAAGTGTTTGTTTAGATATGGACATTAAATCTGTCTACACCTTACAAATATAATAACAAACAAAAAATTCTAAATGATGTAACAAGCCACGTCAGTTTTCTCTATCTTACTAATATTATAAAGAGGTAAAATTTGTAAGTTTGTATGTAGGGGGGTAATCTTTGGAACCACTGGTTGGATTGCCAAAATTCTTTCACTACAATGTCCCTGAGTGCTATAGGCTAAACATCACTCTACGATCAAATGGAGCCGAGCAGCGGGTGAAACCGCGCGAGAGTAGCTAGTACTTTATAAATCAATCCTTCAATAAAATAGAACTTTACACATCAAGATTAAAATAATAATAATTATAATCTAAATTTATTCTTAGTCAAGTACAGAAATCAATTTAAATATACTTTAGGCATACATTAAAGAAGTTTATAACTTATAAAAGTAAGAATATGCATCATAATGGAATGGTAAAAAAATAGATGAGAGAAAGAAGATTATGAAAAGAGAATGACAGAGAAAGAGGATAGAAGAAAAGAGAAGAAGAACCCAAAATAATAATTAAAAGTACAAATGTTATGGAGTACAATACCCACTTATAATCAGAGGCAGTAGTGCGAGTTTGCTTAACTTTAAGGCGTAATAACTAAATAACGTACGGCTTTCTGACTGGTCATCTACAACATGAGCGTGGGAGAGCTAAGATACCACGGCCTCAGAAAACACCGGAGTGAAACAACCATAGCGTTGTTTCGCCGTGTGAGTGAGGTTACCGGAGGCCCAATCCCTTAATACCCGAAAGCCTTTCCCCAAAAGGCCGGCAACGCGCTTGTAAAATTCTGTTGTCCATTGGTGTTGCGGGTGTCCATGGGAGGCGCCGATTGCTTACCATCAGGTAATCCATATGCTCGTTTACCGCCCTATCTCATAAAAAAATATTAACATACCAATCAGAGAGCTTATCGCGTTACAGTGAAGAAAACTCGCACTAGGCGATCAGATATGTTTTGTTCCATGAAGTAGGAGGTAAGGGCTATTCTCAAACACCAGCTATAATAAGGACACTTGACAACTATGTCCAATACAAAAAAATCGGATTTATAAAAACATCGACAGACTTCTATGAATGTTATACCGCAATTTATTGAAAATAACGATTATAGATTAGTTTTTCAATGGTTAGATGAAAGTTACCTGGGGAGTAAATATGGCCGATTATTCAATAGTCAGATAAATGTTATCTGTGGAATAAAATTGTTGCTGTCACTGTCTTATACAAACATTCTGAAGCGACAGCATCATAATTATTTCCCAGGTAATTTTTATCTAACCATTGAAAAATCAGCCCTAAATCATTATTATTTTCATTAAATTTTGTAAGTATATCTCACGACCGTTACAATTCAAAAATATTTTGAAAGTCAAAATCATTCATTTTTTATGACTAGTTGTCAAATATCCGACTGCCAGCTACGTGCAATTAGAGAAAAATATATGAAAATTAAAAGTTTTTAACCTAAAAATTATTTACAAAAGAAATAACAGAAATAACATAGAAATATAAATTATATATAACAATTGCTTATCTTTTAACGAATACTGTTAAGAGTCCAATTTAGCTTTAACTGTACAAATAATCCGATGTATTTACAAAATGGCGTCGTTCGAAACACTGAATAACACAAAAAAAAAACAAAACACAACAAAACGCACCCACGAAAAAAGAAAATCTTAGTATGGCGGAAACTTTTCTTTTTTATCATATAATACGATTCAAATATAGAATGACTGGTAATAAGTGTGGGAGAGCCATGCTTCGGCACGAATGGGTCGGCTCGACCGGAGTGATACCACGGCCTCACAGAAAACCGGCGAGAAATAACCAAAGAGTTGTGTTTCGCCGTGTGAGTGAGGTTACCGGAAGCCCAATCTTTCCCCTACCCCAATCCATTCCCTTTCCCAAAATCTTCAAATCCCTAATCCCTAAAGGTCGACAACGCACTCCTCCGTCGTTGCGGGTGTTCATGGGCGACGCTGATTGCTTACTATCAGGTAATCCGTTTGCACGTTTGCCGACCTATCTCATAAAAAAAACGATATTTAAACACGTAATTATACTCAGAAAACATACAACTTTTTTTATTTGTTTTATTTTTATTACTAAGAGTTGATTTTTC
This sequence comes from Spodoptera exigua, assembly GCA_902829305.4. Classification (NCBI taxonomy): domain Eukaryota; kingdom Metazoa; phylum Arthropoda; class Insecta; order Lepidoptera; family Noctuidae; genus Spodoptera; species Spodoptera exigua. The sequence goes on along the minus strand of LR824628.2, from coordinate 6,291,229 downwards.
AATAGTCAGATAAATGTTATCTGAGGCATAAAATTGTTGCTGTCACTGTCTTATACAAACATTCTGACGCGACAGCATCATAATTATTCCCCAGCTAACTTTTATCTAACCATTGAAAACTCAGCCCTAAAACAAATTACTAGGTTCAAATGCTATCGACTACACCTCTGAAATAAATTTCGTTGTAAAAAGGTTTTATTTTTATCAAATTTTTGTTTTAGTAATCTTTTTCGCGGACCCTTCTAGAAAGTGTGGCGTTGACGTAGGTTTCTGTTTGGTAGTTAGACTTGCTTCCTGTTAGCGGAGAGGCCGCCATTAAAATTGTTTAAGTAATAAAAATAAAAAAAAAACGAGCATAGAAGATAAGTTTCTTTGGGAAAGTTGTTTGATATCATGACAATCAGGTATTTAAACATCGATCACGAATTACTATTCATTCTATATACTATTTATACATTTAAACGCCACCACCAACACCCTATTATAATGTCCCGAACTTGAACCCGTATCAGAAGTTACTATGTATATATTTTTCTTTTGTCGTAGGTATGTTTAAAAAACACAAATTTCAATTACACACACACACACATGGGAAATTACACAGAACACACACATTAATCATATTAAAGTCAATCTTGATTCGACCAGCGATATTTTGCGCAATTGTTGATCCTGCTTTTGCGCAAACAATCTTTTAAACATTATATAGGGTTAAATTGAGTAATAAATATCTCGTAAACGCCTTTTTCTGCGATTTCAATTAAAATAATAACTATTATTTAAAAGATTTTCAAACTATTCCTTTATATTTTTGCCATAAAAGGTTTACTAGTTTAGAAAACAATAACACTAACAATCAGATACAACCATTCAGATAAATATTTAAATATAAAATTTAATACTCAAATCAAATCCTTACAAGTATTAAAAAAGTGAACTTTATTGTACATAAATAAAGTTCCTTTTTATTAATTATTGTTATTGTACAAATTAATTAGAATGAATTAATGATATTGATGACATATTTTTGCAGACAAAAAATCTTTAGGATACCTATAAAATATATTTAATTACATTTTAATCCACGGACTTATGTACATGGAATTTATATAATACCATATGGAGATTGGATTAAAAATAAATTCTTTACTTTGGTATGCGAAAATAATTATACTAAATAGGACAATGCCGCAAAACTTCAAGAATACCAATATTAAAACATGTCCATATTTATAAAGATTTTTTGTACACAAACTCAATGAAAAAAATCGAACAAAAACATAAATAAGCATTTATTTGAATACAAATAATGATGATTTAATCACATAGAAACTTTAATACACTTATTGCTAGATCCATAAATATTTTTGAACATGTGCAAGATATATATTTCTTGGGTTCATAGTAATATCTCTTAATCTTGACGTGAACTGTTCTGTAATCTTCAGCGCTGAAAATCGAGATAAAGGAATGGATTTCGTATGGAATGAATGAATGAACGATGAGGTTATGGTGCATGAACAAAAATGCAGCTTGCGCAAAGTTGCGCAAAGATTTAGCGCAAGTACTGAATTCTTGCGCAAAGATTTAGCGCAACTTTTGCGCAAATGATGATGATGATGATTACCGGTTAGTTTGTGAATTTTTAGGGTCTTAATTAAGTCTAATTATTTACATAGTGAAATAATATTAGGTAGGCACTTACTTTTGATATTTCTCATTCTCTTCTCGCAGTTTTTCTATTTCTGCCTTCGACTTAGATATGTGTTCGGAGTAGAACTTCTTCTCCAGCAGTAATTCTTCTTGTAGTTGCCTGTGGGATTGTTGAATTTAATTATACATATAAAAATACTAATTATTTCTACAAGTAAAGTATAAATATGGTATAAACAATTTTATGGAGATTGAACGAGCGATCCATGGTTACTATGGAGGTGGATATTTTTCAATCAGTTTGACAATAAAATTCTCTGTTGTATTATTAACTATCGCGACCATCGCTACCAGGACATGAAATATGTAGTAATAGCACATATACTACTAAACAGTTATATTTATAGCATAGTAAGTATACATTTATGTAAGTCTATGTATAATGATTCAGATGTTGCTTGCTTTGTGCACCAACTAATTTATCTCTGCATCATCCAAAGGTTTGGCTGTCAATTTATACATTTGATATCTTATATATAAAAATAAATCGCAAAATGTGTTGGTAAGCGCATAACTTAACAACGCCTGGACCAATTTTGCTAATTCTTTTTTTGTTTTGTTCGTTATTGTAAGGAGAAGGTTCTTAGGCAAAAAAAAACTTTGCAAAAATAAAGGGGAATAGCGGGAATCAACAACCCTTTCGGTGCCGTAGCAGTGCACTTGCAAAACAAATGACTGACACCGAGGTACTAGGATATCCGTGCGAAGCAGGGGCGGTCTGCTAGTTTATGAAACAATTGAGCCTGCCTTTTATACATTTTTTGTGCAAAAAGATATAAATATACATATATAAATGCCATGATGAGAGAAAACTGTAGGACTAATAAGAGCATTTCTATATCTGTTGAAAAAAAAACATATTTACCTATTAATTCCCTTCTGAGCTTCGTAAGCAGTTGCCAATTCGCCATCTTCATTTATAATATCGACGTCCGACCCGTAGTTGGAAGACGCCAGCGACTTTAAGTTCACAGTCTGTTGAGGTAGAGTTCAAAATTGAATGATTTTGTTTGGAGAGGTTTTTATAATAAAGTTTCAGTGACGGGTGACTGGAAATGGTTGTCATAGAGGGTATAAGATAAAGAATTTAATACAAGCATTGAGCAGAGTCAAAGACCCACAGGCGTTTTGCAAAACTAATGCCGATATCCCACTAGACGTTTGTATAGCGTTGACGCCGCGCTGACGCGACCTTTACTTCGCGTCGTGCCGTGACAAGCACTAACGTTAGCTGGAAGTGACGTCAACGTCAGGTTTGCGCAACTTCAACGTCAGGTTTGCGCAACGTTAACATCGGGTTTGCGTAACGTTAACGTCGCCTTTGTTGGCAACAGGTGTAGTCTTTGGCATTAGCAAACATTAGCCGTGTCGTGCGCGACGTTGAGTTTTCTGTGAGGCCGTGGTATCACTCCGGTCGAGCCGGCTCACTCGTGCCGAAGCTTGGCTCTTTCACACTTAAACCTGGTTAACTTGGAGCCGACCAATGATAGCGCTAAACGTAAAATACGTTTCGATCGCCTTAAGCAAATTAACTCGCACTTGACCCTCTGAAACTACCAACTCCAGTCTTTACTATTATGATTTTAAATGGTTTCAAATAATACAGTGTTTTTCAACCTGAATAGTAGATACTGTAAGAGAATGCCTTTAATAATAATTCTATTAATAAAGCCCAATAAAAGTGTTACACAAAATTAATTATAAATAACAAAAACAAATCGCCTTTGTTATAAAAAAGGCATAGGCGTAGAAGCATATGGTTGCTTTTCATTATTGAAAAAATTTATTCAAATAAAAGTTTTTTTTTTAAAAAAAAAGGTTGAAAAACACTAGAACTTTATATCGAAATGTATCAATCAAAACAGGAAACTTAGTCTAAACTTCATCTACAGACATACCTAAAGGTTATTTTTGTATAACTTTAAAATAATATTTTCTAACAAAACTAGTGACGTTAATATAAATTGATTTAGTAATTTGATTCTTATATACACTGGACTATTATTAGGTTATCAGTTTTTAATTGTTTGAAGAGGAGCTCGACTGGTATTAAGCCACGATTGGGGCTTTAATAATATTTATTCGGGCAATATGATAATATTGCCGTCCATATAGACATTTTATTATATTTCAACATCAAATAACCAAATCAAATTATATTACAACAAATAAAATAGGTACTTACACATTAATCTACACTATAACTACAAAATTATACATATATTATATATATACCATGCATTAACGGAACAGCAAAAGAATCGCATGAAAATAATTAAAAATTAACATAGAAAATATTTTATGACAGTTTATATGTCATTTGGAAAATAAAGCAAAATGAACTAATAATCGTTTTTATATCAAGTAGTTTTATTATGTTTGTGATAAACTCACGATTTAACTTATCACAACATAGTACAAAACAAAGTCGCTTTCTCTGTCCCTATATCCCTATTTATGCTTAAATCTTTAAAACTACGCAACGGATTTTGATGCCGGTTACTTTTAATAGATAGAATGATTGAAAAGGACTGTTTATATGTATAATAACACCCATTAAATAGTGGAAACATTTAGTATCAGCATTGTACCAGTGCCAGGCCGTGGGCGGGTCGTTTTAATATAAAAATAAAGTTTAATTTGGAAAACATCGGCTATGAAAAACCCCACAGTTTAAAAAAGAATTCAAAATAATAAAGAAAAAAGCTAGAAAAATCACTGAACAACATCAAAACTACCTACCTGTGGGAAATAACAATAAAATTATCCTAAGAAAAAAAAAACGCTTTTCGTCATGTTAAGTAGGCAAAGGTTTATAAAGCCTTATGTTAAATGCGTTAAGGTCTATTTTACAAATACTATTACAACATCGAACAACTACCATAGATTGAAATTACTCACGACATTTTTCAAAGCTTGGAACCATGGTTTCTGTGTTGCAATAAAAAAACTAATTAATTCTAGTTTAAAATACGAATAATAATAATAATCATCATCATCATCATCAGTCTAAAAGTACCAATTGCTGATTAAAGGCTTCTTCTCACATGGAGAATGTATGAGCATTGATCATCACACTTGATCAAGGTAGATTTTTTTTTTATATTTAAACACATTTTCATTTTTAACACATCTAACTTATGAAATAAAAAATTGTCCCACAAAACTGTATTCACTGTTTGACTGTGAAATCACTATAATGTTAACGATTTCAAACTTATAACTCCAGGTTTCCTCTGATCCAGTAGTGTCTTAATAAGTAATAATATACTTTTAAATAGTCATTTTTTGGTTTAAATCAGGATATTTCTAAGCTTCGGAGATAACCCTAATACTGATAATTTTAAAGGTATGCCTTTACTTTTTTTCACTTTTCCCCACAATTAGGATTTTTTTCATGTCAAGTCATGGGTGCATTAACAAACATAAAAATTCACATACACAAGCCACCCAGAATCGAACTGGCGACATGTTGCACAGCAGCTAGTTGCCCAGCCATTGTGCTAACCGTGCATTAATGTAATATAATAATTGTACTGTAGAATAACCCCGGGAATCAATCCTGAGATACTTAACTCGGTAGGTGCGCTTATAATACAATTATACGAGACAAAAATAATTCTGTACTTAAAAACTAGGTAGTCAAATTCAATTTTTTTTCTAATTATCAAAAACGATAACGTTTCTATAATTTTTGTACATACTAGATTGTGTAGGTATTGTCATGTCATGTCTTTTTATGTTAAAAATTATTAATTATTTAGTGAAAATAAAAATACCTAAATATGAGAGTTAGGTTACCGGAGGCCCAATCCTTAATCACCAAATCCCTAACAACCTACAAAAGGAAAACTACTTACTTGCTTGCCACCCTATCCCATAAAATTAGGTAATATTTGATTCAAAATTTTTATCAAAATGTCTTTTTAAAAAAAGTCTTTAATTAAGGTCTAACTGTAAACTAGGGGCTCCAACCGTCTAGTCCAGGAAAGAGTTTCATAATAAGTCCACCAGTTTTTGGTTAAAGAATAACAAACATACATCCACATCCATACATTCTCATAAACTTTAACATCTATAATATTAGTAGAAAGTAATACCTCTTTTGGCGAATAAAAATAGCTACTTCTGTGTAGTGGTTGATCCAAGAAGAGCTTCTTCGAAATTTTCACTCCAGTTAATGCCAAAGCCATTTTTTTTATTTTAGCGTTTTACCTTCTCAAAGCAATCAGAGAGAAAAAGTGACAAAAAGTAATAAATTTACTTCAATTAAACCATTACAGGCACTTTTGAAGGTCTAACAAGGATTTTTTAAAGATAAAAAGTGTCAGTCTATCGGTCAGTCCTCTTAGTGAAGCTATTTGCTCGTTCCAAATTGTAGATTCTGATGGAGAAGAACGAGCAAGAAGCTCCATGGTTACTCTTTTTCAATAAAATTATATATTACACTATTAAGTTGGTTCAACCATGTGAGTGATTTAGGAAAAAAAGGAAAATAACCTCAAGCACTGTATATTAAGAATACATAGTACTAACCAGATATATACAAGTACTTTTGAAACGTCAAAATAGAATAGTAGTCTGTCAGTCTGTTCGTCAGTGAAGCTAGGTGTTCGTTCCAAATTGTAGTTTTGAATGTAGAAAAAGGAACAAGAAACTCTGTCATTACTCACAGCGATATACAATTTAAAATTCACTTTAGCTTTATCATATAATTATATATTTTATTAATGGACATTATTTTTAACTTTCACAGCACCATGTAAAAGAAGAGTATTTTTGTTAATTATTTTTTTTTTTTTTTGTTAATCACCACTATAACTGACACTTGTTTGCCTTTACACCCAATTTGTCGAAAATATAGTAAAGATAAATATAAGGTGACAGCTAATATATTATATTCACAATAATCACAATTAAAAATGTTCATATTAACTTGACTACTTTAAAATAGTAAATGTCCAATTTTCCACACAACATTTTGTAAAAAACAAACGCAAACTGTGACACCGAATAAACATGTAAATTGTGTTAATATTCACTAGTAAAACGACGTGACTGTGCTTGCTACATCTTCCAAAATTTGGATTAATTTAATATTATTTATTATCAAGCCATTTTTGACAATAATTTCCTATTTGATCTGACTTCTTTAAGAAATCTTTTCTTTGTTCATATCTCTCTCTCTCTCTCTCTCTCTCTCTCTCTCTCTCTCTCTCTCTCTCTCTCTCTCTCTCTCTCTCTCTCTCTCACTCTCTCTCTCTCTCTCTCTCTCTCTCTCTCTCTCTCTCTCTCTCTCTTTCTTTCTTTTATAGCCATATTTTTTCTTTAAGAAAAATCACAACAATCATTTTGTCGTTGAGGACCCTCCAAATCCTCGATACGGTAGTTTCCAACTAGTCAAATTCAATACTTTTATCCCAACGTCAAAAACGATACTTTTCTATGAAATTTGTATGAAAAACTGACCTATGACGTCATAACATTTTTGCGTCAAAAATAGCTTACTTATTACTTAATAATTGTGTAGTGTACCGATCGATCGATGAATGAAAGTATAGTTATTTTTCAATATTTTATTGTATTGAAATGTCGAATTAATTTATTTTTGACCTTGGAAACTGAACATGAGGGCTGGCAAATTGTAACTCATTTTGTGTTGCGAGTATCCATAGGCGACGCCATTTGCTTACCATCAAGAGATCCGTGTTTTCGTTTGTCAAGGTAACTTACAAGAAACAACTAGGTGAATCTTAATTATCTAACAAAAAACCCAGATTAATTTCTTTGAACTGAAAAACACTAAGTTAAACTATATTTGAAATATAGAAGTTACACCAATTTAATACCATCTCATAAATAATAACTATGACGAGACAAATAACAACATTAATTAATTATAACGACTATTGTTATTATTGAAAAAACATTCCCTATATTTGATGTATTATATATTTCCCTATATTAGGATTTCGTCCTTGTCATGAGTGCATTTACAAACATACAATTTCACATACACATCACACCCAGACGTGGAACAACAATTTGTAGATCACACAAAGACTTGTTCCATACAGAAATCGAACCCACGACACGTTACTCAACAGCCTATCACCCAGCCACATCAATCAAATACAAATCTCATCAAAAATATTACAACATACACACAGACAGAATCATTGATCTACATTATAATGTTTTGTACCAAAGTTTCTGTGATGTGAGCAAACAAGACAGATAAAAATTATCTACAAAAAATCTTTGTTATCACATCCGATGTTGGGACAACTTGAATCCTGGTTATGATAAGTCTGTCTTGCATTTATGACGTGTATATATGAACATATATGTACATATGTTTACATGTAGCAGCGCGACAGTTGCCGTGTCGCGTGGCGTGGAATGCTGCTCATGAATATGGGCCTCTAGCATGGCTTGAAACTTGTCGAGTATCTCGTCAAATTATGACGTGAGTAAGTCGAAAACATAATAATTAATATTATTAATATTGGTCAGGGGCAGGGGCCATAGTATTTCCATAGTTATCATATCTACCAGTCCATAGCAACCCATACCCATAACCTTATATATTTTTACCACCACAATCCTCCATCAACCGGGGCTTGACCTTGGGTGCTCTTTTATAGTGCATACAGGGATAATTGCCGGCTAATGTCCCATTTCACTTATATTAAAGTTGTTCAACGGGCCTCTGCGAGTTGGCTTCGGCCTCTCGTACGCCTTCCAAAGGTCCGTGATTCCGTGATCCCGTGAACGGAAAACGAATATACATATGTATATTATATCAGTATAAGAACATGGTATAAAACAAAGACGCACAAACAGATGAGCTGATGGTAAGCAATCAGCGCCCTATATAGACACTCGCAACACTAAAGAGTTACGTGTCTGTGCACTGCCTTTTGGGATAAGGGTTTCGTGGATAGGGCATCCGGTAACCTTACTTACATGGCGAAACAAAACGCTGTGGTTGTTTTATGTGAGGTTGTTTTGTAGATTTGTGTATAAAATATATAATACAATAACAAATAGACATACATAGAAATATCCATGCTTCTCTCAAATATTCGCAGTGTTAGGTAGAATCGTATGTAGTTCAAAGTTTTACTACAGATTTTCCCTACAGTCGTGTTAACATGTACAAACGTATCATTTTCATTTATTATTTAGTATTTTTAATTTTGGTAACAATTTAGAAAATTCCCATTAATGGGAAATCCATAAAAATTCCTAAATACTTTCATAAATCACAAATTTTTAAATAAAATGTCAATTCATTATAATTCCGTCCGAGGAACTCAAGTTCCCATTGATGGGAAAAAATCCCATCATTGGGAAAAATATAAATATGAGTATTAACATACCTGATTAGTTAGGACACTCTTAAGCTGTATGCACTCGTCTCTTCTCCTGTCCAACTCCTTTTGCATAACATTCATTTGTTCTGAGAAAAAAAGATAGAATTAATCACCACGCTTGCTCAACGCGATTTGGCGATTTCAAACTTTCTATAATTAGATATTATTAGTCCAGGTTTGCAGACACTATATATGAGCAAAAGACACTATACTATTCTTAAATATAAAAGTGCAACATACCTATAACCTCCTTGGAGACGAGCATGCTATCTCCAGCCGCTCTAAGCCTGTCCAGGTGTTCTCGGAGCTTCTTGTTCTCAATCTCCAATTCTTCTAACTTGTAACGATCTATGTTGGGATTTGTGGGGGGCGTTGAGTGGCGGTCTGAAAAAGTTGCCCTACATTTTGATTTTCTCCTGTGTCGTGGGTGCGGTTACAAACATACAATTTCACATACACATCACGCCGAGACCTGGAACAACAATTTGTGGATCACACAAAGAGTTGTTCCGTGCGGGAATCGAACCCGCGACACGTTGCGCAGCAGCCAGTTGCCCAGCCCCCGCGCCAACCGTGCAGACTAGAGTAAAGAAACTCACATACATACATACAAACATGAACCCAGAAAACACAACCCTCTTTTTTTGGGCAGTTGTGTAAAGAATGCAACATACTCATGATCCTGTCTTCAAGGTCGGCGGCTCTCTTCGTTGTCCGCGACAGTTCGCTCTGTAACGCGGATATTCTGTTACGCATGCGCAGAACAAGACCTGCGTCTGCCACCTGTGGGAATATGAAAAAAAAACAATGCCACTTTTCGTTGCAATGTTATAAGTCAACAATGCCTTTACCGATTTGGATAATTTTCGTCTACGAGCTCAACGTACGACCTATTTTCACCGACCGGGTTTTCATCGATTGCTTGTACAAACGCTTAACTTATTTTTTTATTTGAAACTAGCTTTTGCCCGCGACTTTGTTCACGTGGAAAAGTTACTTCCTGCAGATTTTTGGAATAAAAACTATCCTATGTCCTTTCTCGAGTTCCAAACTATGTCTGTACCAAATTTCAAAGAAATCGGCTCAGTAGTTTAGGCGTGAAGAAAAGACAGACAGACAGACAGAAAGACAGACAGACAGAGTTACTTTCGCATTTATAATATTAGTTAGGATGAGTGAAGATGAACGCCCCCGCAACTACTCGTTATATATAATAACATCTGTTGCATAATTGCACCCGTGCGAAGTCGGAACGGGTAGCTATTTACGACATATATTAATCAACTTACCGGCTGTGTAGGTCCATTATGCGATCCAGCTGACCAGTTGACTGCCTCCAGCGCTGGCCGGGTGCTCTCCACTGACCTGACTGACCCGTAACCGTAGTCCTGGTGATCATGGAATCAATTTAAAAGGAGTAATAAAATAAATAAGGCTGCTGTTTGAGAGCTGTGCTACACGAATGGATCGACTCGACCGGACTGATACCGGCATGAAAAAATAGGCTCGCGAAACCTTCTTCACGAAACGCGAAAGTTTGTAAGTATAGATGATAAAGAGATGTCTGTTACTCAATTCATTTAGATACTAGTGAACGGAAATGAATGAAATTTGGCACAGAGATAGGTTATAGTCTGGATAAATATATAGGCTACAGTTTAACCTGAAAATGTGGGAGAAATTACGACAGAGGCCTGCAAAAAGTCATATAAACCTTTCAATCGTGGTTATTAAAGGCACAATAGCAAAACAATAGGTACGCGAACGCCGGCGTGCGCTTGGGGTTTAATGAATTGATATAAATATGAAGCTTATAACTTACATCCTCGACAGTAGTTTCTTGCTGTGAATTATTACTGGCGTCGGATAGAGATCTTCTGTGCTCTTTCGGAGCTGGTTTGCTGTGGAACAAAAATAAAATATTAATGACTTGCTACTCTCGTGCGGTTTCACCCGCTGCTCAGCTCCATTTGATCGCAGCGTGATGTTTTATAGCCTATAGCACTCAGGAACATTGTAGCTATCTATCAGTGGAAGAATTTTGGAAATCCGGCCAGCTGTTCCAAAGATTACACCCTACATACAAACATACAAACTTACAAATTTAACCTCTTTATAATATTAGTATAGATATAGATTACAGGTACGAAACTTTCCGTTGCCTTTTACTATAGGTAATCTTTAATCATCATCATCATTAACCTATATTGTCCACTTATGAGCAAAGGCCTCTTCTCACACGGAGAAGGTTTGAGCATTAATCACTACGCTTGCTCAACGCAGATTGGAGATTTCGTAAGTAATCTTTAGCTAGATACTTAAACATTTACAAATACAGTCGAATTTTTTATTAGAAAAACTGTAGGTCGCGGTTTTTTAGTGGATGAAGCGATTGAAAAGGAAGGTTTGTATGTAAGATAACATCCATTAAATAGTGGAGAGGTTAAGGAGCCCGCTACTCATGCATGATGGTGTGGGTTCGAAACATGTGACTTTTTCCGAGTTATATGTACTTTCTATGATTATTTAGACACCACTGTCATACGGTGAAGGTAAACATCGTGAGTAAACCTGGACTTATGATTTCTAAATATAAGTGAAATCACCAACCCGCATTGAGCAAGCGTGGTGATTAATGCTCAAACCTTCACCATGTGAGAAGAGACCATTGCTCAGCAGTGGGCACTTATAGGCTGATGATGATGATGAAATAGTGGAGAAATTTTATATCAGAATTGCACCCGTGGAAAGCCAGGGTGGGTCGCTAGTAAATCTATTACCACAGAACAGAAAATCGAGTAGAAGTGCCCCTACACTCTCTCAAAAGGAGAACCAGTGTCGCCAAACTCACATATTCGCAAATCAAATTGCCCATTACACACATAAAAAACCGCTATATTGTGTAAAATGTATAAGTGTAATTGGGTAAGAGTTGAAACGCAACTTTAGCAAATCATCTTCTAAATGTTGTTAAAAATTGAGTCTTATAACAATGAGCTAAGGTTGTTATCATTTCACATAGTATTTTCTATTCCGTAATGTATACTAATATTATAAAGCCCAAAGTTTGTTTGTTTAAACGCGCCAATATCGGGAATTACTGGTTCGATTTGAACAATTCTTGTTGTGTTTGTCAGTCCATTTGTCGAGAAAAGCTATAGGCTATAAAACATCACAATATGTAGGAGTTGAGCAGCGGGTGAAACTGCGGGGCAGTAGCTAGTAATTATTATAAGGGCTTACCTTTGCAACGAGTCGATCCTCTCCTGCAGCTCATACTGAGCAGAGAGCAGCTTCTGGCGACTCTGTCTTTCAGCTTCCAGTTCAGCATTCAACGCCTTCTTTTCCGCCTCATGCTGTTTGTCACGTTCTAGAAGAAAGAAGATATTATTTAGAACCAGGTCTTCTTCAGGTACACAGTTGGAACAGTGGCTCAACAACATCACTGCTTACCATCAGCTGGCAAACCTGCCACCTGATGGTAAGCAATGATGCAATCATTTTTATTTATGTGATAAGGTCGACTAACGAGCAGACCGATTACCTGATGGTAAGCAATCAGCACCGCCCATGGACACCCTCAACAATCGAAGAGATACGAGTGCGTTGCCGACCTTTTGGGGATTGAAGATTTGGAGATTTAGAGATAGGGGAGCGAAGGGATTGGGCCTCCGGTGGTCACACACACGGCGAAACACAACGCTATGGTTGTTTCACGCCAGTTTTCTGTGGATATTTTTATTATTGGAATAGCTAGCCGGCAACGGTCTTCTCATCCAGTTATGATTTAGTTGTCTTCAAGGCTAGAGTGAAAAGATTCTTAATAAACTACTCCGCCTTACCATCAATAAGTTACAAGGTCACAGAAAACCGGCGTGAAACAACCACAGCGTTGTGTTTTGCCGCGTGAGTGAGGTTACCGAAGGCCCAATCCTTCCCCTCCCCCAATCCTTAAATCTCCATATCCTTAACCCCCAAAAGGTCGACAACTCACTCGTAACTCTTCCGGTTTTGCAGGTATCCATGGGCTGCTGCAAGGGCTGAGCTGATTGCTTACCATCAGGTAATCCGTCTGCTCGTTTGCCGACCAATCGCATTGAAAAAAGTTATGCAATCTGTCGCGGCTTCGATTTCTGTATGATGTTCTTCCGGGTCTGAGTGTGAAGTGTGCAGTTAGGTATATTTTTGTTTAAAAAAACAAAATAATCATAAAGATATTTAAAAAAAAATTAACATGTATCAAAATTGTAAGATAATACTGTTATTACAACATATTCTTTGATAAAAAATATGCGCGAAAATCTATGATCGTAAATTAGAATTGTGGCGAAAGACTTGATATTTTTTTATTGAACTGGAGGCAAACAAGCATTCTTATCATCCTAATGGTAAGTGGTCAGCGCCCATGGACACCTGCAGCACTAAAGGAGTCACAGGCGCGTTGCCGGCCTTTTAAGAAGGAGTACGCTCTTTTCTTGGGGTTTCGAAGGTCTTATCGGTTCGGAATAACCGCTGACGAAAGATCATACCAAAGTTTTTCTGTGCAAGGTATAAAGTTTGGTACCGCAAGGGGCTCAGGTCTGTCCTGTTGGCAGAGGAGAAATACAGCGGCTGGTTATAGCCGGCACGAGTCCAACAGACTCCCTCATCACCCCCACGGTGAAGAATCTCCACGAGAATTCCCATCACGTTATCATTACAGAGTCAATATAAAACAAAGTCGCTTTTTCTGTCCCTATATCTCTATGTATGCTTAAATCTTTAGATCTACTCAACACGTAACGGATTTTGATGCGGTTTTTTTTAATAGTGATTGAAGAGAAATGTTAACATATATTACTAGCTACTCCCGCACGGTTTCACTTGCTGCTCGGCTTCATTTAATCGAAGCGTGATGTTTTATAGCCTTATAGCGCTTAGGATTATTGTAGCTATCGATCAGTGAAAGAATTTTGGATATACGACCAGAGGTTCCAAAGATTACCCCCTACATACAAACTTACAATTTTTAACTTTTTTTAATATTAGTATAGATAACATCCATAAAAAAGTGCGAGTGCAAAGCCGAAGCAGGTAAAAAATAATAAAAAAGTCGCCATCATAATAACTTCTTTTAAAAACCACAGATCTATAAAAACAAGGATGATCACCTTTCCACAACTGCGCTCGACTTTTGAACTCCTGTGACCATTCCACCACTCCAGTAGTCTCATACTGTTTCTCCTTCACATCGGATACCACTTCCGTTGCCACTAACATCTTTGTAAATACAATCCAAAGAATACACTACATCATCACAAAAAGTCACAATTTTGTCCGTCAAATTCTCATAAACTACTGACCGGATTTCGATGGGATTACCATCAACGTATAGATAGATTATTTATTTAGGTAGATTTTAGCGTTTATTTTTTAAGTTTTTTTAATATTGTGCTCGTGTAAACTCAAGGTTTCTTGAATGTTTTAGTCACATTGCAAGTTAAGATATATTGTGATCGGAAAACTGGACGAGAAAAGGCCTAGTGGTTAAATTCGAATACTTTGGTCTGGTTAGATCCACAAAGCTCTAGACTCCACAATCTTAAATGCCATCCACATCACCAGCAACAGAAGGTGGAGGGAAATAATAAGAGAGAAAGTAACTTAAAAGGATGGTCACGACCCTCAGCAATGAGGAATTTGATGCATGGAAATTCAAAGGTTTTTCTTAATAATTACATATTTAGAGGAGAAGTCAAGTTTCTACTGATTTCAATCACTAAGAGAATTTAGTTAACATCGATATCAAGAAAATTACTTGAAAAGTCTACTACATGTTTCACTCAAAAACTACTGAACGTATCCGTATTAAATTTGTCATAGAGATAGATTACAGTCTCGAATTAACACATTGACAACTTTTTATGAAAAAAACAAAAACTTAAGTAATTTTATCACTAATTTTCACTTGAAAACACGATTCAACTTTTGATATTAGTAAAAAACATCGATCCTTTTTTTAGTTTTTTTTTGCCAACACGGCTTTCGTTTATCGATGAAACATAAAAGTAATTAATAATATCTTTATCTATAGAATTATCGTGTGTTATCAAACCGAATGTTTTAGTTCATATCAGTGAATTTATCGAAAATATTACAGTTGTTGTCAATGTTGTAATTGTTTTGGTAGTGTGCGTGTGATCGAATTAAATGGTTCCCTACAAGTTTTAAATTTGAAATGTATATAAATATAGTATAATATACATACATATCATTCCATCATCAGCCTATAAGTACCCACTGCTGAGCAAAGAGGTTGAGGATTAATCACCATGCTAGCTCAAGGTCGATTACCAATGTCAAACTTACAATTAAAACTGTATCACATAGCATATTATTTTGTGTTAAAAATTTGCTAGCAATAACCATGCAAACTAAGTTTAAAAGCAATTCAATGAATGAAAGTAATTATTTTTAAGAATTTTAATATTTAGTTGAACGTTGAAATTTTGAGTAGTTTTCTTTTTTAGTTTATTATTTTAATTATCTCATAATAAGTGCAGAGTTTTATATCACAGCCAAGTACGAAAAAAATCCAATAAAATGTGTCTACCTAATTATTATTATTTTGTTAAAAAAACGTTGCCCCATATTAGGATTTTCTCCTGTGTCGTGGGTGCGTTTACAAACATATCACACCCAGAACAACACGGTTCCCTTCACGAAACAACAATTTGTGGATAACACAAAGAGTAGTTCCGTGCGGGAGCCGAACCCGCGACACATTGCGCGGCAACCGGTTGCCCAGCCACCGCGCCAACCGTGCAGTATATCACAGGAATGAAACGCCGATTGCTTACCATCAGGTAATCCGTTTGTTCGTTTGCCGACATACATCCATAAAAACCGATAAACTTACTCTATTCCATTATATCAAACCGAAGACTTGGTTTCAATTTTTTATTGTTTTCTTGTTACCAACTTTAAGGTTTTCTATGTACGCTAACGGAACCCTTAAGGAATGTCGATTGCGTCCTGTTTTGGTAAAATAAAAAATGCAAATTCGTAATCGAATTTTTAATTAACCTTACTTATTATAATTATTGTATGTAGGTTAGTATAATTTTAACAAGTTTTTAGTACCTAATTTAAACCTTGCCAAGGATATTTCGTTGTTTTATTAGGTATATTTCACTAGCGAGCCGACCCCGCTTCGCACGTGTGCAATACTGATGTTAAATTTCTGCACTATTTAATAGATGTTATTATACATACAAACATTCCCGCGTCAAAATCCGTTGCGTAGTTTTAAAGATTTAAGCATACATAGGGATATAGGGACAGGGAAAGCGACTTTGTTTTATACTATGCAGTGATGATAGTACCACTTGCTTGCGAGGAGTGCCTTAGGGCATCTATACTATTTAATATTACAAAGAGGTAAAATTTTGTAAGTTTGTATGTAAGGGGTAATCTTTGGAACCGCTGGTCGGATTGCCAAAATTCTTTCACTGATAAATATTCTATTATTCTAGCTACAATATTCAAGAGTGCTATAGGCTATAAAACATCACGCTACAATCTGAAGGAGCTGAGCAGCGGGAGTGTAGCTAGTATTTTTTTTGTGAGGGGAAAATCATCAAATGACTTCTCCCGCCCAGGGCCGGGCAGGAGGGAGTGTCAGACTCTTACTCACTACAAACCCCCCTGTTTCTTCTCCTGCTCTGGGCCGAGGTCGCGGTGCCTCATTGCGCTTACCCCTCCACCCCGGCTGAACATCAGCCCTATAGGGCCCCGTCTGTGGTGGTCTATTGGCTCTTTGAGGCGCACGCGGAACGCTACGCGCCGTACGCTCGGGTCTGGTTCTGGTCGGGCGGCGAGCTACCCTTACTCGCCGTCCGCAGTATAATATAAGGTTGGGGCGGCAAAAAAAATCGTTCACTTAACTTTAGACTTTGTTTTATACTATATAGTGATAGTATTAAAATATGCAAGTAACTATGACGCATAATATACTTAAGATTATGACATATGTGACTCAAACAGATAGAATTTCGAATAAATTGATAGGATAGTATTCACGCTTGCAATAAAGAAAGGATAAGCAGAGAAGACTTAGTCATACCACTTACAGATTTCTACGTTATTCGGTAAAAAAAACTCAAACTGTTTTGTTTGGTAAAATTAAAGTTCCATAAGTCTAGTGATCATAAAAGCTACTGTAAGCTTAAAACATTTTTATAATAACTATCGTGAGACATACTAAATTAACTAAAAATCGCGGGTTACACACTTGTGTAAATTGAGAAAAGCTCTACTAGTTTTGAACCACAGAGGGGTTCTTCCTCATGAGGAGGAAAGTAGGCTGCGCGACAACGCCGCGTCGTGTTTTGCCGAATGATTGAGGTTCCTAAGCACCCAACCCTCTCCTGTCCCTCTTCAATCCCTAATCCCCACAAGGTTGGCAACGCACTCATAACTCTTTTGGTATGCGGATGTCTATGGGCAGCGTCGATTGCTTACCATCAGATAGTCCTATATTTAAGCGTGGGAGAGCCATGCTTCGGCACGAATGGGTCGGCTCGACCGGAGTGATACCACGGCCAAACAGAAAACCGGCGTGAAATAACCACTGCGTTGTGTTTCGCCGTGTGAGTGAGGTTACCGGAGGCCCAATCCTTCCCCTTCCCAAATCCCTCCTCAATCCCTAAATCTCCAAATCCCTAATCCCTAAAAGGTCGGCAACGCACTCGTAACTCCTCCCTTGCGAGTGTCCATGGGCGGCGCTGATTGCTTACTATCAGGTAATCCGTCTGCTCATTTGCTGTTCTATTACATACAAAAAACTTACCTTCAATAGCCAATTCATAATGTTCTTTACTGCTTCTCAATTCATTAGCCAGCTTCTCACTCTCCTCCTCCCACGTAACTTTATCCTTTTCATATTTCTCCTCTAAACTTCTCTTCTCCTCTTTAAGGAGTCTATTGCTGTCTCTTTCTCTTTCCAACTCCTCTTGTAGAGTTGATATTAGGCTGTTCTTGTCGAATATGTCCACTCGGAGTGTTTTAGCTTCGATTTCTACCAGTTTTAGCAGTTCTAGTTTTGCTCTGTGGATTAAATTTTAGATGTTAGTTGATAAGCTTCATTTTTAAACTTTGCTTGAGAAATTTTCTCCTTTGTACTAGGTGCATTTGTTAACCCACAATATCACATACAATGCGATATATAAGTACGTGACATTGTTTATTGCTAAAAGCGAAAGTTTGAACATAAATGGCAGAATGAAACAGGAAACCGGCGTAAAACAAGCACAGGGTTGTACTTAGGTTCTTTTTTCTTAAAAAAATATTGCGCCGCACTTAGATTTTCTCCTGCGTCGTTGGTGCGTTTTCAAATTTTTCATTCACACATCACACATAGGCACGGAACAACAATTTGTGGATCACACAAAGTGTTGTTCCGTGCGGGTATCGAAGCCCCGACACGGTTCACATTATCCAGTTGCCCAGCCACTGCGCCAACTGTGCCGTTACAATTCGCCTTTTAAATTATGACTAGATGCATGAGAAGCGGGCTCCTTAACCTCCGGGCCACCACCACATGTCGCCGAAGCATGCGACGAATTCTCTGGCGATACCCGCCCCTCCGACACATGGGTAAGTGGAGGAACACCGGGTTGGTTTTTAGTCAGTATGAGTCTGACAGTACCCTTCGCCCTTCCCCGAAGGGATGGGTCTCCATGAGGATTTTCCAATGCGATACCAAAAAAAAGGCTTTTAGTCCACCACTCGTGCTAAGCTGCGGGTGAAAGCTAGTACTGAACATATTAAAAAAGAAACACTAACTTCAAATCGACAATCTGGGCCATGAGGACCTCGATACTCTTGTTCTTCTCCATTGCATCTCCCAGCCGCTGCTGCAGGCTGATGATCTTATTCTCCAGACCCTTGTTCAGAGACTTGACATGGTCTAGACTCCTGGCTTCTATACGAAGGCGCTTGTATTGACGACGGGCGAGGAAACGACGGATCTATGGAAGAATATTTAGTTATGGTAATTTCGTTAAGAAGGGTACTGTGTTTATATTTTCTATTAATAGGTTATGGTAGTAAACGAGCCGACCTGATGGTAAGCATCCAGTCTTGCCCTGGATTCATGGATAAATCCATCCATGGAAACATGAAAAACCAGAGGAGTTGCAAGGTGCAGAGGTTACCTGATGGTAAACAATCAGCGCCGCCCATGGACACCCGCAACAACAGAGGAGTTACGTGTGCGTTGCCGACTTTTGGGGATTAGACATTTGTAGGGATCGGAGGAGGGGAAGGATTGTGCCTCCGGTAACCTCACTCACACGGCGAAACTCAACGCTGTGGTTGTTTTATTTCACGCCGGTATTCTGTGAAGCCGTGGTATTGCTCCGGTCGAGCCGACCCATTCATGCTGAAGCATGGCTCTCCCACACTTAAATAATAGTATTTTATAACTTTAATACTTACAGCAGATTGAGCGATGATGATTTGATGTCTGATCTTCTTGGCACGTTTACGGGCGAGGTAGCCGCGCGCATACCGTTGTATAGTTATCACCTTAAAAGGAAATTGCAACTTAATAAACAGGTACTATAAAGTCTATATTTGCTTGTACACGATGACATTTTTTTGCGCTCGTGTGCATTTATGTTTGTGGTTGTGAGTGTGAGAGTGAGTGTGAGCGCGAGTGTGAGTGTGAGAGTGAGAGTGAGTTTGATAGTGAGAGCGAAAGTGACAGTGAGAGTGAGAGTGAGATTGAGTGCGAGTGTGAGAGTGAGTGTGAGCGCGAGTGTGAGTGTGAGAGTGAGAGTGAGTTTGATAGTGAGAGCGAAAGTGACAGTGAGAGTGAGAGTGAGATTGAGTGCGAGTGTGAGAGTGAGTGTGAGCGCGAGTGTGAGTGTGAGAGTGAGAGTGAGTTTGATAGTGAGAGCGAAAGTGACAGTGAGAGTGAGAGTGAGAGTGAGATTGAGTGCGAGTGTGAGAGTGAGTGTGAGTGTGAGTTGAGTGCGAGTGCGAGTATGAGTGGGAGTGCGAGTGCCAGTGCGAGTGTGAGTGTGGATGTGAGGGTGAGTGTGAATGTGAGTGTGAATGTGAATGTGAATGTGAATGTGAGTGTGAATGTGAATGTGAGTGTGAATGTGAGTGTGAGTGTGAATGTGAATGTGAATGTGAATGTGAATGTGAATGTGAATGTGAGTGTGAATGTGAATGTGAGTGTGAATGTGAGTGTGAGTGTGAATGTGAATGTAAATGTGAATGTGAATGTGAATGTGAATGTGAGTGTGAGTGCGATTGCGACTGCGAGTGCGAGTGCGAGTGCGAGTGCGAGTGTGAGTGTGAATGTGAATGTGAATGTGAATGTGAATGTGAATGTGAGTGTGAATGTGAACGTGAATGTGAATGTGATTGTGAATGTGAATGTGAATGTGAATGTGAATGTGAATGTGAATGTGAATGTAAATGTGAATGTGAATGTGAATGTGAGTGTGAGTGCGATTGCGAGTGCGAGTGTGAGTGTGAATGTGAATGTGAATGTGAATGTGAGTGTGAATGTGAACGTGAATGTGATTGTGAATGTGAATGTGAATGTGAATGTGAATGTGAATGTGAATGTGAGTGTGAGTGCGATTGCGAGTGCGAGTGTGAGTGTGAGTGCGAGTGTGAGTCTCATTGTGAGTGTCAGTGTGAGTGTGAGAGCGAGTGTCAATATGAATGTGAATGTGAGTGTGAGAGCGAGTGTGAATGTGAGTGTGAATGTGAACGTGAATGTGATTGTGAATGTGAATGTGAATGTGAATGTGAATGTGAGTGTGAGTGCGATTGCGAGTGCGAGTGTGAGTGTGAGTGCGAGTGTGAGTCTCATTGTGAGTGTCAGTGTGAGTGTGAGAGCGAGTGTCAATATGAATGTGAATGTGAGTGTGAGAGCGAGTGTGAATGTGAGTGTGTGTGTGACAGTGAGTTTGAGAGCGAGTGTGAATGTGAGTGTGTGTGTGACAGTGAGTTTGAGAGTGAGTGTGAGTTTGAGAGCGAGTGTGAATGTGAGTGCGAGTGTGAGTGTTTGTGTGAATGTGAGTGTGAGTACTGTGAGTGCGATCATAGTTTCTATGGTCACTGCCGTTAAATAAGTGAATGAAGCTTACCAACTACTAATGGATTACTTAAGAGTTGTATTTAAAAATGTATACTCACAGCCTTGACCTTCCTGCGATCCCTGTACAGTTTCCTGGCGAGGTACCCGCGCGCATGCGCTTGTAACCCGATGGCTAGCCTGCGCAGGCGCTGGTACCGGCGCCGAGCGAGCCAGCCGCGTACATTGCGCTGGATCTTAATAGCGGCACGCTTGCGACGGATCTCTTGAGCTCGTCTGAGGAGTAAGGTATTAGTACGACTTTTATTATTATAATAAAATAAGATAGTTGCCTTAGGGCTGATTTTTCAATAGTCAGATAAATGTTATCTGTGGAATAAAATTGTTGCTGTCACTGTCTTATACAAACATTCTAACGCGACAGCATCATAATTATTCCCCAGGTAACTTTTATCTAACTATTGACAAATCAGTTTTGAGCCACTAATAAGTTTTTAAGGTGTTGCCCCACTTGAAATTGCTACCGAGAAATCGAATACTAATGTCTAATAGCTTTTCTCAGTTAATTCATGTGAGTAAGTCGTAATTTGTAATACATTTGGTATGTCTCACGATATAAATCATTTATTACAAATAGAAACTAAATATCAAAAAGTTTTAAGTGTGCTAGAGCCATGCGCACGATTGGGCCGGGTCGACCGGAGTGATACCACGGCCTCACAGAAAGCCGGCGTGGAACACCAACAGCGTATTGTGTTTCGCCGTATGACTGAGGTTGCCGGAGGCCCAATCCTTACTCACCCCCAATCCCTCCCCAATTGCTAATCTCCAAAATATCGGCAACATACTCGTAACTCCTCTGTTGTTGGGTGTGTCCATGGGCGGCGCTGATTGCTTACCATCAGGATATCCGTCAGCACGTCACATAAAAAACACTTCCACTTTGTGTGCCAGTCTATCTATCTGTCTTCTAGTGAAGCTATTTATTTTACAAAAAAAAAAAAACAGATTTTTTATTAAACATTGACAAATAAGCATACCTTCTAGCAAGGAAACCTCTAGCCCTCGCTTGGAGGCCACGAATCGCGGCGACCAGTCGCAGATACTTGCGTCTTGCGACAAATCGTCGCACGCAACTCTGCACTCGAACACAATATTCCCTCTGTATGTCTGCTCGAACCTTTTCTAAGTACGCCACCTTTACGAAAATAAAATTAATTCTATTAATCTACACTAATATTATAAAGCTGAAGAGTTTGTTTGTTTGAACGCACTAATCTCCGAAACTATTGGTTCGAATTAGGTAGTTTCCTAGGTCAAAAATGAATTATTTCGACGTTTCAATACAATAACATATTGTAAAATAACTAACTATACTTTCATTCATCGATCGATCGATACACTAAGTTTTAGATATTTTAAAGCTAATTATTAAGAAATAAGTAAGCTATTTGATGCAAAAATACTATGACGTCATAACTAAGTATTTCATTAAAAATTTCATAGAAAAGTATAGTTTTTGACGTTTGGATAAAAGTATTTAATTTGACTAGTTGGAAACTACCGTATTGTACAATTCTTTTTGTGTTTCTTAGTCCGTTTATCGAGAAAGGCTATAGAGAAGCACAAATTGTTGTTCCGGGTCTGTGTATGTGGAATTGTATGTTTGTAAACGCATCTACGACACATGAGAGAAAAATAGTGTGGAGCAACGTTTAAAAAGATATTACCTGTCCAGCTCTGAAGAATATCTTGGTGGCACCGAACTGGTATTTATCTGGATCCTTGACATGTCTAGTTAGTATCCGGCTGCAAGTCGCCTTGATGTTAGCGCGGTCTATCTCACGGTGGAGGCAGAGGAGACGGTATCTGGAAGAGGGTAGAATGGGTAAAGAAATAAAAAGCTGTGTCACAAGAATTATATGAAAATTAAATCGTTATTTTATCTCGAAATGATAATAATTAGTGTGTGAGAGCCAAGCTTCGGCACGAATGGGTCGGCTCGACCGGAGTGATACCACGACCTCGCAGAAAACCGGCGTGAAATAACCACTGCGTTGTGTTTCGCCGTGTGAGTGAGGTTACCGGAGGCCCAATCCTTCCCCTCCCCCAATCCCTCCTCAATCCCTAAATCTCCAAATCCCTAATCCCTAAAAGGTCGGCAACGCACTCGTAACTCCTCCGTTGCGAGTGTCCATGGGCGGCGCTGATTGCTCACCATCAGGTAATACGTCTGCACGTTTGCCGAGCTATTACATAAAAAAAAATTCATAGCTCTGTCGAAAATGTTTTTCCTACAAATTAATTTAAAAATTAAAATAATAAGAAAAACACAGCACAAACATATATGAACAGCAGCATATAAATAGAACTTTTACAACTTTAAATTCTATTAACTGCACGGTTAACTCGATGAACTCAATGTCGCGAAATTGTTTTGACACCGGGGAAAATTGTGTGTGATTAAAAATAAAACTTTCAAGAGAATAAATATTATAGAATTAACATTTCTATTATTATAATTTATTATATATAATTAATTAATATTGCAGTACGGCCGACTTATCTTGGCGAGTCTGAAGTAAGCCGTTTGTCTGCGCAATGGATCTTTTAGGAACAAAATTGTGTACTGCGCAGCTAATCGGCTAACTTCAGACTCGCCAAGATACGTTGGCGGTATTGTAGGCTTTTTTATGATCAACATTTCTTTGAATTTACTGCCTGACTCAGAGACAAGGATATACCTAATTAGAACTTACCTGGCGAAGAAATCTTGGTACAGCCAACGAGACGGGAAGCCCGCAGCTGAAATTCTGATCGTCTCCAACACACCGCAAGCTCTGAAATAAGTCAAAAAATTTATTATCATTTATAATTATAGTTTTTTTTATGTTTTATGCACTTACAGTTTCCAACTAGTCAAATTCAATACTTCTATCCAAATGTCATAAACGATACTTTTCTATGACATTTGTATGAAACACTGAGTTATGACGTCATAGTATTTTCGCGTCAAATAGGTTACTTATTTCTTAAAAATTAGCTTAAAAAATATCTAAAACTTAGTATAGGTGTCAGACTCCTACTGACGAAAAACCACCCCGTTCCTTCTACTGCTTTGGGTTGGGGCCGCGGAACCTTATTGCGCTTGCCCCCACAACTCTAGTTGAACATCTGTTGGACCCCATCTGTGGTCGGGCTATCGACACGCAAGTTAGTGAATGTCTAACGTATACCAAACGCGGTAGGGCGCTCGCCCTATTTCTCAGAAGGTTGAAAGTTCGTGCATACATGTAGATATGGCGCATAGTCAGTCGAACCATTCTCCATATAAAAAAATATCTGGCGTAAACTTAGCGCAAGTGGCGCAAATTTAAACCAAATTGCGCTAAAATTTGCGCAAAATATATACATCCTAACCCACTACAAAACAAGATAAAACTCAGCTTTCCTCACATAAAATCGTGTGTTTCGCAGTGTAATTGAGGTTGCCCTAAGCACAATACCCTCCATTCTCATCCATTCTCAATCTCTGTATCCCCAAATGCTGTGCGGAACCAGGGGTAGATGGTGGATTGACTCCCGGAAAATACTCGAACAAGGGTTAATTAATAACGTTAACGATTTAAGTAAAGCGAGTGAAAGAAAATATTCAAATTCTTCATAATTTATAGATTTTGTGACAAGCGCAAGTTGATGTTCTGAAGAAATCATCAGGCGCACGAACAACTCCTATGGTTTTGCAGATGTCCATGGGTGACGCTGATAGCCTACCATCAGCTAGATGTCCACGAGTGACGCTGATTATTTTATTACTACAAGTTAACCAATCGGTTCATTTACATAAATAAAAACTACTACTACATCTTACCTGAGCTGGTTAACGGCTCTAGCGCTATCGAACATGAATGGCTCCTTAGTGTCGTTGGGTTTGATACACCGCACGTAATGCGGCGTGGTGGCCGACAGTGTGGACATTAGCGCTGATAGTGACGCGCGGAATTGAGAGCCCACTGTTTGTTTCTGGCCGGACGTACGGCGGGGGGGTTGCTGGGGAATGAAATGTATTTACTTAAAAATGGTCTTAATTTGTCAAAGGTAGGTTATATTGGCTATGTGCAAAGCGAGTAGTGGCGGACAGATAACGACCGCAGCGCTCAACACGGCAGAAATTGGAAACGAATGCGTATGATCTCACAGAAAACCGGCGTAAAATAACCACAGCGTTGTGTTTCGCCGTGTGAGTGAGGTTACCGGAGGCCCAATCCTTCTCCTCCCCCAATCCCCCCTCAATTCCTAAATCTCCAAATCCCTAATCCCTAAAAGGTCGGCAACGCACTCGTAACTTCTCCGATGCGAGTGTCAATGGGCGGCGCCGATTGCTTACCATCAGGTAATCCGTCTGCTCGTTTGCCGACCTATACAAGAAAAAAAACCTAACTGCGGAAGCCCGGCAACCGGCTAAAATGTAGATCATTTTACAATAATACTCACAGTAAGACTGCCCAATGGCACAGAAGGCGTGGTCCTCCTCTTGGAGGGTGGTGGCAGAGTATTTGACGAGGGTTGCTCACAGCTCCGGTCAGCAAACATGGCGTGTATCAGCCTACAACTGGTGGCTGTCTTTATACACTCCAGTTGTTCTTCTGACACTGTATCTCTGTTCTTTTCAAGGAAACCACCTGACTGGTACTCGACGTTGTCAGCGAAATGCTTTATAATGAAGGCTGGAATTAAAATAGTCATGTCAATCTCTTGGTAAAATATTAAATGAGACGAATGGGACGGCTCGACCGGAGTTTTTTTTATGTAATTGGTCGGCTAACGAGCAGACGGATTACCTGATGGTAAGCAATCAGCGCCGCCCATGAACACCCGCAACGGAGGATTTACGAGTGCGTTGCCGACCTTTTAGGGATTAGGGATTTGGAGATTTAGGGATTGAGGAGGGATTGGGGGCGGGGAAGGATTGGGCCTCCGGTAACCTCACTCACACGGCGAAACACAACGCTGTGGTTGTTTCACGCCGGTCTTCTGTGAGGCCGTGGTATCACTCCGGTCGAGCCGACCCATTGGTGCCGAAGCATGGCTCTTATACACTTGGATCACATGGAGTTATACCACGGCCTCGCTGTATAATACCGGCGTGAAACGAACACAGTGTTGTGTTTCGCCGTGTGAGTGAGGTTACCGGAGGCCCAATCAATTCCCATCCCCAATTCCACTTCCAATTATCAAATAATTAACAACCTCAAAAGACAACGTACTTTTAACTCTTTTGGTGTTGCATTGATTGCTTACCATCAGGTAATACGTTTGATAGTTTGCAGAACATTCCAATAAAAATATATTTCGTTCTGTGGTTGTTAATGTTATATTAATTGATGAATTTATTAATTTACAATTAATGCTATTCTAAGATATATTTTTGGAAACTAATTTTTATACTTTTTTCTGATTTATTTTTGTTCTATAGAAAATGTGAAAATTATACCTGCACCCTATATTTTTTTTAATATCATAAATTTTATTTAAAATTGTACTTTTATTCGAAAACAGACAACAATTACCACGCAAAGTGTCACGACTTTGATTCTCGTACGGAACAACACTTTGTGTGATCCACAAATTGTTGTTCCTGGTCTGGGTGTAATGTGTATGTGAAATTGTATGTTTGTAAACGCACCCACGATACATGACAATTTATTTATTTATTTATTTATCTAAAAAAGGTACACCAACAGCTTCTGTATATAGCAAATTAAATAAAACAATGAAACATTAGGTTTTGGCCTTATACAGTCGTCAATTACAGGTAACCAGCATTCTTAAAAATAAAGTGATAACCTAGTTAGAGTAAGAACGAAACTATCTATTACAATAACATAATTAGAATTATATTAAAAATATTATAACAACATTAGAATTGCAATATAATTAAACAATGAAATGGAACATTAAATTAGAAAATAAGTAGGTAGGTATACATAAATGCAAGGACAAAACCGTAGTGCAGGGTAAAGTTTTTTTTAAAATTAATAAACTTAACTCCTTCAACTTACCAGCGTTCCCGAACCTCGGCTTCATGAAATGGTGATACCCAGCACACGCCTGATGCAGCTTGGCGACGAAGCCAGCGTCGCTACCTTGAGGCACTCGGCACTGCTCGTCAAGTAACGCGAGAACCCCCAACTTATCTTCAATCAGGTCTATACACGGTTGGTTGTCATAGAACTCTATCATTTCCCACGATATTTCTTCCTGTAGCGGAATTAAAGAAGAAAAAATATGTTTCATATGAAAATGGTACATTTCTGAGTCTGTTGTTCTTTCTTTATTTATGACTAGCTACTCTCGCATTATTTCACCCGCTGCTCGGCTCCTACAGATCATAGCGTGATTTTATATAGCCTATAGCCTTTCTCGATAAATGTACTAACTAACAGACACAAAAAGATTTATTCAATTCGAACTATAAGTTCTGGAGATTAGCGCGTTCAAACAAACAAACAAACTCTACAGCTTAATAATATTATCTTTATATATAGGTAAAATATATAAAAATGGATCGCAAAATGTGTTGGTAAGCGCATAACTCAACAACGCCTGGACCAATTTCGCTAATTCTTTTTTTGTTGTGTTTATTATTGTCAGGAGAAGGTTCTTATCACAGAAAATATTAGAAAAGTAGAAGGGAAGATTAGGAAAAATATGACTCTTCGATAGCGAGATAGTTGGACCCGTACAAAGCGGGGGCGGGCCGCTAGTAGTATATGTGTCGAAGCGATGATTATTTAAATTGAATTTTGAAGGAAGTTTTATCACAATTAATCGGACGAGGGTACAATGAATCGTACTCTGGCGGAACGTCAAACTGACAGTTCTGCGTGCGCACTATGGTGGAGAGCGAGCGCTGTGACTGTCATAAGAGACGGATCGCCGACGTCCGTTATTTTTGTAATTTATTCAGCCTGATTATAAAATCCTACGCCCTGCGATGGACTGTGAAGACGATGATCGGGATGTTGATGTTTGTTCGAACCCCCCGGTACTTTCATATGTATATAAATAATGATGATTCAATGCGCTTATCTGCGGACGAATTGATTCAAATTAAACAATTCTTTTTTTGTCTATACTAATATTATAAAGAGGTAAATTTTGTAAAATCGTAAGTTTGTAATTTTGTATGTAGGGGGTAATCTTTGGAACCGCTGGTCGGATTTACAAAATTCTTTCACTGATAGATAACTACACCGTTCCTAAATGCTATAGGCTATAAAACATAACGCTACGATCAAATGGAGCCGAGTAGCGGGTGAAACGGAACGAGAGTAGCTAGTATGGAATAAAGAAACTCACCTTAATATACTCATCCTGTTCCAGCTTGAAGACATGAGAATTGAACTGTTGTTGTAGTTTTTCATTAGCGTAATTAATACAGAACTGCTCGAAGGAATTTATCTCGAATGTTTCAAAACCGTAGATATCTAGGACACCTGTTGATGGAAAGAAAAAATTGTATAAAACTTTTTCGGTACTAAAATTAATATTAGAAGTGTGGAAAAGCTGTGCTTTGGCACGAATGGGTCGGCTCGACCAGAGTGACACCACGGCCTCACAGAAAACCGGAGTGATACCACGGCCTCACAGAAAACCGGAGTAATACCACGGCCTCACAGAAAACCGGAGTGATACCACGTCCTCACAGAAAACCGAAGTGATACCACGGCCTCACTGAAAACCGGAGTAATACCATGGCCTCACAGAAAACCGGAGTGATACCACGGCCTCACTGAAAACCGGAGAAATACCACGGCCTCACAGAAAACCGGAGTGATACCCCGGCCTCACAGAAAACCGGAGTGATACCACGGCCTTACAGAAAACCGGAGTGATACCACGGCCTTACAGAAAACCGGAGTGATACCAAGGGCTCACTGAAAACCGGAGAAATACCACGTCCTCACAGAAAACCGGAGTAATACCACGGTCTCACAGAAAACCGGAGTGATACCACGGCCTCACAGAAAACCGGCGTGAAATAACTACAGAGTTGTGTATCGCCGTGTGAGTAAGGTTATCGAAGACACCGTAATCCCCAAACTGCCGGCAACGCACTCTTAAATTCTCTAGTGTCTCGGATGTCCGTCTTACTATAAGGTAATCCGTATGCTATATGCGTATGCTATCTGGAAAGGTTAGGAGGGGGAGAAAAACCACATTATGGGCTTCAGAAACGCTAAGGACAAGTGTATTCTGAGCCCGTGAAGTGTTATAAGTGTCCATAGGCGGTGCCGATTGCTTACCATCAGGTAATCCGTGTGCTTTCTGCAGCAACTGGAATAGGCCATTACGGGTTCCAGTAGCCCTAAGGAGTTATAGTGTATTTCAAAGGCCGTGGTATAACTGTCAGGCCAGCCCAGTAATGCCATAGCATGAGATTTCCACGTAGATATTAACACAATGTCGTGGTGGCCCGGAGGTTAAGGAGCCCGCTTCTCATGCATGAGGGTGTGGGCTCAAAACCTGGCAAGTACCAATGTGACTTTTTCCGAGTTATATGTACTTTCTGTGATTATTTAGACGCCACTGACATATGGTGAAGGTAAACATCGTGAGGAAACCTTATAATTTTTAATTATAAGTTTGAAATCGCCATCCGCATTGAGCAAGCGTAGTGATCAATGCTCTAACCTTCTCTGTATGAGAAGAGGCCTATGCTCAGCAGTTCCCTTATAGGCTGATGATGATGATTAACACAAAAATCTCACCAATAAAATGTTTCTTGGCATGTCCTGTATCCAAGGCCCTGTTGACGGCGTGGACCAGCCACGCGAACAGCTCGCCGTACATTCGCTTGGCGAGCGCGTCACGAGCGAAAGAAGCTCGCTGGACGTCCATACGGGATACTATTACCTGGTGATTTGAGGTTGAAATTAGTAATGTATGTGTGAGTGAGTGAGTGAGTTAGTGAGTGTGTGAGTGAGTTAGTGAGTGAGTGAGTGATTGAGTGAGTGAGTGAGTAAGTGAGTGAGTGAGTGAGTGAGTGTGTGAGTATGTGAGAGAGTGAGTGAGTGAATGAGTAAACAAATAAGTGAGAGATATTATGTGTACGTGGCTGTATGTAATCGCTTAGCGAGCGTGTTGCAGGCGGATGAACGCACTGGCCCTAATGGCCGTCCATTTGTGATGCTATTATCTAGTCATTAGAGATTGAAATTTATAGATCGAGGGATAGTGAGTGAGTGATTAATTGAATAAGCGTGGGAACAAGTGACTAAGTTAGTGAATGAGTGAATCAACGAATGATTGAATTACCGAATAAGTGGTGATTAAGTGAACGAATGAGCGATGAGTGAGTGATTGAATGAATAAGTTTTAGTGTATGTATATTGTCTATAACTGTGTATCTTATGCATCCATTCGGGATGTGATTACATTGATGATATTTATGATTGAACTAAAATTTATGTGATGCAGGGCTAGTGATTTAATGATTGATGGAATGAGCTAGAGTACGAGCGAGTGAGTGAGCGAATGACTGAATGAGTGAGCAAAAGAGAGTATATGACAATGAGTGGATACTATTACCTGGTGGAATGGAGTGGGCTTAGAGATATATTTATAGAAAGAGTGTCAAAGAACTAAAGACAAATCTTTAAGTTTGCAGAATAATCAGTTAGCTTAAGGAAAATAGAAGAAGAAAGGGATAGATAGAGATATAGAAAGAAAGAGACAGAGTACAACAAGGTTTATTTAAGCATATCAAGTAAATAACTAAGATCTAAATAAACGTTACCTCATGTGCAGATGCGATTCTCCTGTGCGTGAGCCATCGAGACAGTTCCGCGCGGGATATGCCAAGCAAGGAGCATACTATAGCCAGATGCTTGTCTGTAGACTGAAAAAGAACGTTGCAGTATAGTAATAAGGTCGGTTTTTGTTTCACATCTTATCATCAGCCTATGAGTGTACACTGCTGAGCAAAGACCTCTTCTTACACGGAGAAGGTTTGAGCATTAAACAGAACACTTGCTCAAGGTGGATTAGCGATTTCAAAGATCACGATCACTATGTTTTCTTTCAACGTATGCCTGTGGCTGTGGTGTATTGATATAAGTATGAGTGATACCACGGCCTCACAGACACCGGCGTGACAGAGTTGTGTTTCGCCGTATGATGAGCGAGTATACCGGAGGCCCAATCCCTTCCCATTCCTTAAGTATCCAAAACCCCAAAAGGTCGGCAATGCACTCGTAGCCCTATCCCTTCCCCTCCCCCCTCCGCTTCCCAATCCCTAGTCCCCAAAAAGCTGGCAACGCACTAGTAACTCCTCCGTTGTGGGTGTCCATGGGCGGCGCAGATTGCTTACCATCAGGTAATCCCTCCATTTGCCGACCTATTACCATAAAAAAGAGTATTGAGTAATGAATGAATGAATGAATGAATGAATGAAGAGTAATGAGTATTGCACTCACATTAATATAAGCACCATCGTCTGTGTCCTGGGTGGGCGGTGCGTCGGGATCGCACGCATGTAACTCTACATTACCCAGGTGGAGAATGGTTGCTAGGATGCGGAACATATCTTCTTGCTCTGTCTCTGTCACTCCTGTCGAGTTAGAGAGGGATGGAAGTTAAAATGAATTGAAATTATATTTGATGCTTTTATATATTGAAGCTATCTAAATTCACAAATAAATGACAAAATTATGGTGGATCGCGGACCAAGAGCCTACAGCAGGAGAAGGAATGAGGGGGGGTTTAGACAGAGTCTGACACTCCCTCTCATCTCACTTTGGGCGAGAGAGAGAGTTTTATATACCGATATTTTATTTGATTATGATTTTCCAACGTCAATAGAGGGTGATACGACTAGTTTCAAGCTACGTCAGGGCTCATAGGAATAAGTAACAAGAGTTAATAATCTAATTTCAAGAAATATTTTTTTGCTAAAACCCCAGAGAGACCGGCAATGCAATTATAACGCCTTTGATGTTATTTTTTTATTGATTATTATTTTTATTTATTATTATTTTTTTATTTATCATCATACAATTACCATTACAGCTAGCCAATGCGGTAAATGCGCCTTAACTAGTACTTAATTTTATTTAACTATTGTTCGTAGGCAACGCCAACTGCTTACCATCAGGTCATCCATCTTTTCAATTGCCGATCACAATAATCACGGACAATGAAACCTTCGTTCTAAATTGAAACAAACTAAAATTTCTCATTTACATAATTAAAGTAGCTCTTTGCCCTCGACTTCATTCGCAGATCTCAATAAATTATACATGTATTAGAAAAAACCGCATCAAAATTTGTCGCGCTGTTTTATAGATCTAAGCGAACATAGAGACAGACAACGGGAAGCGTCTTTGGTTTACACTATGTTAATAATAACAACATAAATCAATCTACATATTGTATTGTGAAATCGTCTCTATCACTTATAAATTAAGGATAATATCCCAATAACTTACCTAAGGTAGTTAATGCACTTCTAGTTTCGTTGAAGGTGCGTAGGTCATCAACCCCGTCTATATTTGGACTGCCGCCTTGGTTCAAATAATGGAACGATTCTTGATGATCTGCAAACATAATGTACAAAAATCATTATAATACAAAGTAAAATATTAAAGTATTAATATAAACTTAAAAAACTAAGCAATAAGAAAAAAATATACACCAAACAAAGCAAAATTAAGTGTGGGAGAGCCATGCTTCGGCACGAATGGGTCGGCTTGACCGGAGTGATACCACGGCCTCACAGAAAACCGGCGTGAAACAACCACGGCGTTGTTTCGCCGTGTGAGTGAGGTTACCGGAGTCCCAATCCTTCTTCCCCTCCCACAATCCTTAAATCTCCTAATCCCTAATCCCTAAAAGGTCGGCGACCGCACTCGTAACTCCTCGCCTTGCGGAGGGTCGTCCTTTTTTGTGATAGGACGGCAAACATATAGTACAGCAAAAAGTGCATTGGGTATTATCTCCTGGCTCCCAAACCAGGTTATAACCTGTGACTTGGGGACCAGTGATTCCATAGGGGTAACCAAAGAAGATAAAAAGTAATACATAATTAATATACATCCTATTACCTGATGGTAAGCAATCATTGCCGCCCATGTACACCCGCAACAACAGAAGAGATACGAGTGCGTCGCCGACCTTTTGGAGATTAGGGTTGCGGATATTTAAGAATCGGGGAGGGATAGGGGAGGGGAAGAATGGGGCCTCCAATATCATCACTCACACGGCGAAACACAACGCTGTATTCGTTTCACGTCGGTATTATGTGAGGTCTTGGTATCACTCCGGTCGAACCGACCTATTCATTCTTTTTCCGTGCTTAGGAATCTTTGCTCTCTATTTTTTTTTTACTATAAAGTTCGTGAGACATTCTAAATTAATAATTTTGACGAGCTACCTACTCGACTAGTTTCAAGTCATGCTAGAGGCCCATATTCATGAGCAGCATTCCGCGAAACGCGACCTGAGTCACGTGTATCTTGGAATGATCTTCCGGCGGCGGTATTCCCGAACCGATACGATCTTCAAACCTTCAAGAAACGAGCATATTCCTTCTTAAAAGGCCGGCAACGCACCTGTGACTCCTCTGGTGTTGCGGATGTCCATGGGCGGCGCCGATTGCTTACCATCAGGTGATCCGTCTGCTCGTTTGCCACCTATTCCATAAAAAAAAAATATTAGCTTAGATGAATCACTTACCTAACTGTAACTCAGGCATTTGCGCTGCAGCAGCGCAGAGCTGGTAAAATATATGGTAGTTCCTTTCTCCAGCGCTCTGGTAGACCACCCTGGACTTCTCCAGAAGGTAGGTGCGCATACTGGCACCGGAAATCCGGTATACATTGTCGAAATGTATCTCTATGAATTTTCCGAATCTTGAGGAGTTGTCGTTACGCGTTGTTTTTGCGTTTCCTATCGCCTGAAACAAAAATGAAATTATATATTTGTTATATTCTATATGTACACACGAGTTTTTCTTATTTGACCTTGACCTTTGACTAAATAGTAGTAGAAATAAGACTGAAAACCTACACTTATCTCTTGAACTCTCTCTGGCATTGCCCTTTACTTCCACGAAGTATAGTGACGTAGCCAATACCGTTTTACCAGCACCAAATTCATTACAAAACAGATACACAAATTTTAACTTTCAAGTTCGACATTAACTGTTTACTGCTTTGACCTTGTTGACTTTGACTTTTCATGTTGAAAGTCAAGGTGAAAGATTTATGACTTGATTTTGAACTTTACTTTGTCCTTGATTTTGAACTTGATAATGAATTGATTTTGAACTTTACTTTGACCTTGATTTTAAACTTTACTTTGACCTTGATAATAACTTGATTTTGACCTTGAAAATCAACCTTACCTCCATAATAGGACTGGAAGCCAGCACTTTCCTCTCGACCTGCGTCTCGCTGGCATTGCCCCCGACTGCAGCGAAGTATCGCATGGCGTATTTGGCTGATACAGTTTTACCGGCACCGGATTCACCGCTCACTAAACATAGAGAAATATCACGTAACATTAATGAAATTAAGGAACATTTTTCCCTGAAATAGAAAGTAAGTTATGTGTGCTCATAGTCTACAATGTTTCAATTGGACAGTTGCCTAGGTCAAAAAAAAAATAACGTTTCAATACAATAAAATATTGAAAAATAGGTACTTTTATTCATCGATATTTCGATACAACAAATTTTTGATATTTATTTTTTAGTTGTCAATTTTTAAGAAATAAATAAGCTATTTGATGCCTTCAAAAGTATGACGTCATAATTGGGTAGTTTCCTAGGTCAAAAATAAATTAATTTCACATTTTAATACAATGAAATATCGAAAAATAACTATTATTTTATTCGTCGATCTGTTAGGACGGGGCTGGTGTTAGTCTTTTAAAAAAAAAACCACTGATACTGCTAACACTACTTTAATGAAAGAACTTTAACTTCACAAGGATTAGAGTAAAGGATTGATAAACTAAATTTTAGATATTTTTAAGCTAAATTTTAAGAAATAAGTACTCTATTTGACGCAAGAATACTATGACGTCATAACTCAGTTTTTTTTATGTTATATGTCGGCAAACGAGCAGACGGATTACCTGATGGTAAGCAATCAATGCCGCTTATAAACACCCGCAACACCAAAGGAGTTACGAATGCGTTGCCGGCCTTTTGGGGATAAGGGTTGCGGATGTAAGGATCGGGAAGGGATAGGGGAAGGGACGGGATTGGGCCTCCGGTAACTTCACTCACACGGCGAAACACAACACTGGGTTGTTTCACGCCGGTATCCTGCGAGGCCGTGGTATCACTCCGGTCGAGCCGACCCATTCGTGCCGAAGCTTGGCTCTCCCACACTTTTCATACAAATGTCATAGAAAAGTGTCGTTTTTGACATTTGGATAAAAGTATTGAATTTGACTAATTGGAAACTACCGTATTAGAATCATATCACATGATAAGCCTTCAGGTAGCCCACTGCTGAACAAAGGCCTTTTTTACACTGACAAGGTTACCAGTCATACCTTCACGGCGAGAGATGAGGTTTTTTCTCAGCAATGGGGACATATAGGCTGATGATGATGATGTAGCCTCACTGATGGGCAAACTGACGAATTGAAATTCTAATTTTTCTTTAATTATACGAACTATACATATACAGTTTATTGAAAAAATGTATTTGACTTATGATTTTTAGACTAACTATGCTATCAATTGTGACAGTGTTCCTATTAAGCAACAAAACTCACCAATAATACTCTGATCTCTCCTCTCTCTTTCTAGCTTCGTGTAAGCCTCTTCTGAGACGGCGAATATGTGTGGGTCTAGGTCACCCATCGCCTGGCCACGGTAAGCCATAATCGTTTCATCGCCTGCGTACAAAAATTGTATTAATATTAAGTAAATACAATTGAAGAAAAACTATATATACAAGTTAAATGCTTCCAAAAATAATTTAAATGTTTCCATTTTGAAAAATTGCAATGTGGCCGAAGCGACCTGTATTTGTTCAACGGGTCGTTAGTTCGATACCCACGATGCAATTCTTTATGTGACTGTTCCAACAATTTTTTATTTAATTTAAAATGTAACATAAAATTAAACCCCGGTTTCCGAAAGACCGATCAATGTTAAAATCAAGTCATCTGATTGGTTGACTGAATTATCAACAACCAATCAGATGACTTGACAAGAGATTTAACAGGAGATTAGTTAATTTTAGCGTTGACAAGCCTTTCAGAAACCGGTTGTAAATAATTTAAATCCTACCGTATATTGGTAAATCGTAGTAGGGATTGATTGCAACTAAAACGATCCCACAGTATGTGTAGATGGCGTTGCGGTCGCAGAATCTGTGGACAAAAATCGTTGATAATATTTTTCATACTTTCATATCCGTAATGGTTTAAAACTAAAGAAAATTGTCCGGAGTCCGGTCCTGTGGACCGGAGGTTGTGAAGTTCCTTTCTTAAGCATGAGGGTGCGAGTTCGGAACATGTTTGACCAGTACCGATTCGGTTTTTTTCTTAGTTATATTGTTCTAAGATTATTATTTATAAAGTGAAGGTGTGTTTTTAAGGGGTGCTAGTATAAAATTACTTTGCCCGCCCTAAATTGAGCGCGAGGTAGTGTCAGTCTTTTACTGACTTAAAACTCCGTTCCTTCATCATCATCATATCAGCCACAGGACGTCCACTGCTGAACACAGGCCTCCCCCATTGACTTCCAGATAGGCCGGTTGGAAGCGACCTGCATCCAGCGGCTTCCTGCGACCTTTAATCAGGTCGTCTGTCCACCTTGCGGGTGGACGTCCTACGCTGCGCTTGCCGGTACGTGGCCTCCACTCGAGAACCTTTCTGCCCCAGTGGCCGTCAGTTCTACGCGCTATGTGCCCTGCCCATTGCCACTTCAACTTACCAATCCGCTGGGCTATGTCGGAAACCTTTGTTCGTTTGCGGACATCCTCGTTTTTTTTTTCTTTCGCCTCGCCCTGGACGGGAGATTCACTCATGTGCTGATTTTCCCCTCACAAAAAAACTCAATGTCGAAGAAACAGATGGCAGGACCACGCACAATGGTAGGTACATATAATGTTTAAACAAGTGGTTTGTAATATGGTATGCATGTGACGAAAACAGATTACTTGAAATCAACTTGTATTGTTTTCAATTTCATGTCGGATCCCTGTCTTATTTATGGGATATATTGACGGATTACCGTAAGCGATCGGCGCCATCTATCCACACTCGTAATACCAAAGGAGTAACTATAAGCGCTTTCACGACCTTTTGCGGATTATTAAGGGTTTAAGGAGGTTCAGGGTTTTGAGGATTGAGGATTGCGTCTCCGGTAATCTCACTTACAAAGCAAAACACAGTGTAAGTGTTGTTTCACGCCGGTATTCTGTGAGGACGTGGTAACGTGGTACTCCGGTCGAGCCAGCACCATTCACATCGAAGCATGGTTACGCTGTGTTTCGCCGTGTGAATGAAGTTTTTGGAAGTACGACTTCTACGACTTCTACTCCACCCATTCTTTCCTAAATCCCCAAAACCTCGAAACCCTTATCCCTAAAAGGTCTGTAAAGCGCTCGTAACTAGCCTGGTGCGGTGCTGATCGCTTAACAACAAGGTTATCCGTATGCTCATTTGCCATCCTACAACATTAAAAAAGACGCGCCCCCTATAGGTCTGCATAACTATACATCTCTTTCTACCCCTTCTAACAA
Organism: Spodoptera exigua; assembly: GCA_902829305.4. Lineage (NCBI taxonomy): Eukaryota > Metazoa > Arthropoda > Insecta > Lepidoptera > Noctuidae > Spodoptera > Spodoptera exigua. The sequence goes on along the minus strand of LR824628.2, from coordinate 6,253,265 downwards.
GAAACGCGTGATATTAAAGATAAATATCACATCACAAACATCACTTACAAAGTAATCATAGTAGTGATTTAATGCAACAACTATTGTAGTGGTACTACCGTTATCAGTACATTATCTGCGCACGCGCATGACTCAATGATTTCGTCATTTATTAGCTTTGTACGGAAACCATTGGTTTATCGGTCACTTTATATTGTGCCCCATTTATCCTAAGAGTTAGGAAATCCATAATATTATGTTTTTTTTATGTGATAGGATGGCAAACGGACAGACTGATAAAATGATGGTAAGCAATCGGTGCCGCCCATAGACAAAAGATGATTTTGGGGATTAGAGTTACGGAAATTTAGGGATGGTGGTTGGCAGTGGTTGGATAAGAAGAACTGAACATCGAGCTCAGCGGCGTGCAATTGGGGAGACCTATGTGCAGCAGTGGACGACATCAGGCTGATGATGATGATGATGATAAAATTTAAGGATTGGGGATAGGATGACAAATTGGGGCTTCGTAACCTCATATTTCTATAGTTTTTCGTAATCACTCCATAGTACAATATGTATGCTGATCTTTAAAACTACGCAATGGATATAAATGCGGTTTTTGAGTATAAATTAAAACAGTAATGGTTTGTAGTCAGTAAGTGTTTGACTGAGAAAATCATCGATCATCAAATGACCTACATTGAGAAAAGTCTTAGAATGATTACTGTAATCAAAAAATAATAATCGTTGGCGTAATCATCCAATGAAGATCTACGTCAAAAAAGAAATAGCCACAGACATTGCATTAACAGTTTACTTACGTAAACTATTCGAGAATGCCCGACTGGTTTCGAAGCATTCCGGAGCTCGTTTACTCACCTAACTCTAAGGTTATGCAGGACAGCTGGCTCGTGCAGGTATGACAGAGAGGTCAGGTCATTCTGGCCGATGAGGAGTGAAGGGTTCCGAAGTGGAGGCATCTTCGTCTCATCCTTGATCTGGAAGACAAAATAAAAGTTTTCATTTCAAGATATCTTTTTATTATATTTTAATTTAAAGACATTTTGTGCATATTAAATGTGGGAGAGCCATGCTTTGGCAATTGGCACGAATGAGTGGGCTCGACCGGAGTGATACCACGACATCACAGAAAACCGACGTGAAACAACTACAGCGCTGTGTTTCCGTTTGAGGTTACCGGAGACCCAATCCTTCCTCTCCCCCAATCCCTAAATCTCCAAATCCCTAATCCCCAAAAAGTTAGCAACGCACTCGTTACTCCTCTGTCGTCGTTGACCATGGGCGGCGCTGATTGCTTACCATCGGACAATCTGTCTGCTCGTTTGCCGACCTAATACATAAAAAAACAACATCCTATCGTATTTTTACATAATGTTATAGGTGTACAGCTAAATCTTAAGACTTACTGCAATTTAAAAATAGACCGCCTACCAGATCTCTTTTTTTGGACAAGGAATGTCATCATATGACTTTGAGCAAGAAGGAGTGTCAGACTCTTACTGACTAAAAACCACCCCATTCCTTATCCTGCTCCAAGCCTGGGCCGCGGTTTTTTATTATTTATTGCACTTGACCCGAAAACCCCGACTGAACATCAGCCCTATTGGGCCCCATTTTTGGCTCTTTAAGGCCTCAATAACACCACTGAGATCGTTAATTAAGTAAATTAGTAAAAGTGTAGCGTGTTTACGATGTCGCTACATATTCCCTTTAGGCTATTTACATGTGGCCTAGTAGTGGTAGCCTTGAGGGTTCAAAATCTGTAAATACAACTTTGAAAAATGAAAAGCATTGTGAATATTTCCGAGTTATATGTAGTTTCTATGATTATTTAGATACCACTGACTGTCACTGATTCAAGGCGGATTGGCGATTGTAAACTTATAATTAAAAAACATTAGTGCACTTTTCCTCATGGTGTCTATAAATTATCCCAATTTAGATCGGCGACTTTAAACTTGTAATTAGGATTTAAACTTAAATGTATCATTATTGAACATAAGCGACAAATTAAAAAATAAGCTAATAATTTTAAGTTTCGCTAATTAGGTTCGATATTTCTTGTATAATAGGTTCGCTCTTTGCTAAATTTAAATATGTATTAAAATAAGAAAATCATTGTCTAGTTTTTTCATATAAGCCTGAATGCTTAAACATTTACTTTGTGTTTAAATTACAGGCGTATAGATTTCAGAGACAGGTGCCAATGGAATGGAAAACAATATTGTTTAGCTCAAAAAGCATACGTCTCATTTTTATTATAATTTTTTTATTTTACTGTTGGTTAATATCTTGCCATGTAGTAAGAGATTACAGAGTCGAAATATTCGTATAGTCTTTTAATTGGAAGACTAATTAAGATTGGGAGACAAAATCTCTTTTTAGTTGGACACTATTAAAAACTTCAATAACCTAAAGGCAGTAACCAAACGCTTCAATTTAAAAAAAAAACAATAACCATAGCTAATGATTGACAGGTGTCATTCCTGTCACCTGTCAAACAATTTTCAAATATCAAACGTTTAAAAATACTTCATTTTTGTAATAATTTATAAACAAAAATGTCGGTGAAGTTTAGTATTTGTTATAAATAATATTACCTGTGCTTTTCTATCTCGTTTTGCGTAAACCGTTGAATTAAATAATTCACTGATCCCATTCAATTGGTTCATAATAGTTTGATAAAATTTTCATTCGATTCACAATGTACACATGTACACTGACAATTTTGACTTAAGTGTTTGTGTCAAGAAAAAGCCGTCAGTATCTTCGTGGAAATATGCATCAAACTTTTTTTATTAATCAGAGATAGGCAGAAGTGTACGTCGAGGTAGCCCGGCTGTTGCCGATGAGAAACCAGGCAAGTACCATTGTGACTATTTCAGAGTCATTATGTATTTCATGCGATTATTTAATTAAGAACACTCTTGACGACCGATGAATCTATACTAAATATTATAAGCTGAAGAGTTTTTTTGTTTTTTGACTTTCCTCGCATCATTCATCATTTGATGATTTTGCTCTGACAAAAAAAGGTCTGAAGGTGTGAATCGTATGTAAATTTGTTTTTGGAAACGCACTCACGACATCGGACAAAATTTTAATGTGAGACAAAATATTCTTCAGACTCCTGGGACTGCTTTGTGACCACCTGTCACCACCATAATCTCATCATCAGCCTACAAATGCCCACTACTGAGCAAATGCCTCTTCTCACACGGAGATGATTTGAGCAATAATCACCACGCTTGCTCAAGACGAATTGCCGATTTCAACTTATAATACATGTTACCTCACGATGTTTTCCTTCAGCTTATGTCAGTGGTGTCTAAATAATCATAGAACTCTTTACCACCATAACATTCGGTAGGTATTTTTATTGGTTTTGTTTTTTGTGGCAGTTGATGAAAAATATGAAAAACCCTATGAAAAAGCTTTATTTTCAAATACACTCTTTTTAAACACACTATACTGACCTTGATCTGGCGGATCTCCCCGGTCTGGTCGATCTTCACTATAAGCACGCCAGACCGGTAGTCTGACGTCACCGTGGCACTCTCCCATACTTTCTCTGGATGCTCCACCCATATTCGGGCACCCTGGAACAAAGATACAGTATTTTAGGAAGCTGTGGTAAAGCAACTACAACAACAAAGTTTGCTCTATTTCGGTGTGAGACTGAGGATTTCGAAGGCCCAATCCACGCCATTCTAAACCGAACTATCAAATCCTCAAAAGGATGATGCCACAAGACTTGTAACTTCTCTGGAATTGGATTGTCCTTGGGCAGCACTGATTGCTTACCATCAGGTGTTCTGGTTGCTCGTGTACTACCCTATGCCATGACAGACGACCTGATAAAAGTCGTCTTGAACTTCTGACTACAGATCGCTTCCAGACGAGAGATCTGGAAGACATTTGGGAAGCCTATTTTCAGAAATGGACGTCTTGTGGATGATTTGAAATGAGTCATATTAGGACTGCCATCGAAAGGCCTATTAAATTGCACCATCGTTGCTTATGGATAGGCATTTGACCGCTGTCACGCCAGGTGGTTAGCGATGATGCAACCTAAGTTGGAGCACGCCTACCCATAACCAACCTTCACTATTCACTCGGGCCTTAAAGACACCTAGGTTATACCCTTCAGACTCCGGCAAAGAATTCCACTCCTTAGCGGTTCGGATTATAAAACTGGAGGCGAACCGCTTCATGCTGGAGAGGAATGGAAAATTACAGAAGTTTTACACTTTCCTGCATAGGTCAGCAACGCGCATTTGTTTAAATGCCTAGATGCATTAATAATGCATAAGTTAAACAAATATTTTATTATTATTATTTTATACGAAACTAAGCAGTGGAGACTTCCTTAGTGTTTACATAACTTGCAAATAAAAATGACATCATATGACATTAATTAAAAATCAATGTATCGTCGTTAGAATTTGATCCCGTTAAACCAGAACAGCGTTCAATAAAACAAAGTTCTCGGCGCGTCTGTCTGTTCGTTCGCGATAAACTCAAAAACTACTGAACCGATTATCATGTATTTTCAATTTTGGATAAAGCGATTTGTGACATCATTTTGCTGTGTATAGAGCAGGCGAAGTTGGAAGTGCAAATGTTATAAGTTTTTTTTACTTTTATCGGTTAATGAATTGTATCTCCAAGACAGTCAGACAGGGTATTTAACCATTAAGTTAACATGATTCCAGCACAGAGCTGAACGTAGAAGGTTCTGACATTCTCTCCCGCTTCGTCCAGAGATCATTTCATGATTTTCCACCCGCAATAAAAATGATTGAACCATCAAGAAATGATGACCTTCATTTAAACGATGATGACACCAAATGATAATGCACGAATGCATTAGCGAACATAACAAACTAAGTTTTTTGAGAGACATGACATCATTCGACAAATATTAACTGCTATTAGACGAAAAGGTTAAATAGATTTTTTTAAAAACATCAATTAACAAATTGATAATTATTACTATCTTTATAGTGCCTCAAAGAACCAATAGACCACCACAGACGGGGCCCTATAGGGTTGTTGTTCAGCAGGGGTTGCAGGGTAAGCGCAATGAGGCACCGTGGGCTCGGCCTAACGCAGAAGAAGGAACGGGGGTTTAGTCTGTAAGAAGAATCTGTCACTCCCTCTAGCCGCTAGGCGGGAGAAGTCATAGGACGGTTTTCACATTAGAAAAAATGTCCTGTCCTAGTACTCCTACTATAGTATGAAAGCAAGCACAATTGCCGAGGAGATGGTTAAATTTCCTGGTCATTTCAGGGAACGAATTCTGATTTTGGGTCTTAAATATTTACAAGAGTCAAGTCCAAAATCTTTTTAACTGAATAAAGGGTCTTTGTTAGTCCTAAAATGTTATTTTCCCTTTCATTTGAATAAGTGTTTGCAATCCTAAAAGGATATAGATACTTATTTAAGGGATTATCTATACTTAATATTATAAAAAGGTAAAATTGTAAGTTTGTAAGTTTGCATGTAAGGGATAATCTTTGGAACCGCTAGTCGGATTGCCAAAATTCTTTCACTGATAGATAGCTACAATATTCATGAGTGCTATAGGCTATAAAACATCACGCTACGATTAAATGGAGCCGAGTAGCGGGTAAAACCGCGCGAGAGTAGCTAGTGAGTCATAGTTCTGCAGGAATGGTTCGTCTCGACCGAAGTGATACCACGGCCTCACTGGTTGTGTTTCGCCGTGTGAATGCGGTGACTGCGGCCCAATCTCATCCCTTCTCAGTCCTTAAATATCCGAATCCGAACCAACGCCGCCCATAGATAGCCGCAACACAACAAGAGTGACAAGTGCGTTGCCAACCTTTTGTGAGATAGGGATCGTTGATCGATGTTGCCAAACAATGATGCACAACAATGTGCTTGTTTCATGCCCAATTTCTGTGAGGCAGTGGCATCACTCCGGTCGAGCCGACCCATCCGTGCCGAAGCTTGGCTTAAACACATTTGGGACTAATTGTTTTGTCGTTTTCAATTCGAATATACATAATTTACATCTAAAACAGTTAAACAAATAAAATGTTGCGTAACTTTTGACTTAATTAATTCAAATTGTAATTCGTATAACTGGATCCGTCTCGCTCCTTCCTAAAAAGGTTTTCCATTAATATGGAAGGTTCTTCTTGTATCATCATTTCCTAACTTGAAACATAGTTATTCGAATTAATTTATAGTTCTATTTTTAAATTAACGGCTTCGCACGTGGGCAATGCCGATACTAAATTTCTTCCCTTATTAATGAATGTTATACGTATTTATAAACCTTCCTCCTCAATCACTCTGTCTATTAAAAAAGCGCAACAAAAAAGTAGTTTCAGAAATTTAAGGCTACTGAATGATAGTCCCGTTGGCTGGGAAACAGGCTACAGGCAAAAGTGCTGCAGGTTCGATACCCGCAAGGTACAACTCTGTGTTTTTTTATGTGATAGGTCGGCAAACGAGCAATCCGATTACCTGATGGTAAGCAATCAGCGTCACACATGGACACCCGCAACGACGGAGGAGTTACGAATGCGTTGTCGACCTTTTGGGGATAAGAGATTTGGGAGATTTTGGGTCAGGGAACAAGGGAACGGATTGGGGTAGGGGAAGGATTGGGCCTCCGGTAACCTCAATCGCACGGCGAAACACTACTCTTCGGTTATTTCACGCCGGTTTTGTGTGAAGCCGTGGAATCACTCCGGTCGAGCCGACCCATTCGTGCCGAAGTTGTTCCGGGTCACAAATTGTTGTTCCGGGTCTGGGTGGACACAATCCACCCAAGTAAAAATCTATGATTTGTAAAAGCACCCACGACACAGACTCTGACAAAGAATCTTTAACCATTTTCATTTTGATTACCTATATATTGGTACATTTTGATACAGGTTTTGTATTCCACAGAGTAAACAAATCGAGAGGCCCATAGTAAATATGTTACACATTTAAATGTCCATATTATTGTGTAAGAAGGTCGCGATACAAGCAGGTTTTTTATGTAAGTTATATCAAAACTATTTCAACAAACAATTTTTGCTTGGATTGCATAAATTAATTGAAAACTTGTCTTTTCGAATGTAGGTCTTAACGTTTGATTTGTGCAAGAGTTCTTCCGCGCAAAAAAAAACTAAATAGGTATTTCCCGTTGTAGTAGGTATTTTAGGAAATACTGACTAGTTTTTTTTTGGACGGTAGTCGTTAATGACTTCTTGGATGGGCCGAGGGGGATTGTCAGACTCTTACTGACTAAAAACCACTCCGTTTCTTCTCCTGCTCCATACTACACAATTAGTATTGCAACCGCTAATCCAGAATTCCTATCTAGTGTGAATTGGGTAGTTTCCTAGGTCAAAAATAAATTAATTCGACTTTTAAATATTGAAAAATAACTATACTTTTATTCATCGATCGATCGATACCTACACAAAATTTTAGATAAGTATTTACTTACTATTTTTTAAGAAATACGAAAGCTTTTTCTCTCTAAAATACTATGACGTCATAACTCAGCCTTTCATACAAATTTTACAGAAAAGTGAAGAGAGTAGTAATAGTTTTTTACATTCGGATAAAAGTAGGTATTGAATTTGACTAGTTGGAAACTACCGTATTATATTTGCCTTATAAATTCCACGGGGCAAATTTTATATCGCCATTTTTTTAAGGTGTGCTCTATGCATCGCCTTTACGTGGCTGTATTTGGTTAGTATCGCTAAAACTCTAAAAAGACTTGACCAACTTGTTTATACTGGTCTTACGATAAGAAAGGGGGGAACTAAAGATGAAAAAGTATAAAAAAAATTCAATTTTAAAAAATTATATGTATTAAAAGCTGACAGTTTTTCACACACAAACTGCTATTTAAGAGACTGTTTATGTGATAGATGTAACTAGCAGACGGCTTACTTGATGGTAAGCAATCGGCGCCGACCGTGCACACGCAAACACCAGAGAAGTTACGGGAGCGTCTTTTGGGATTAAGGGTTTCGGAGATTAAGGGTTTGGGGAGGGAAAACATTGGGCCTCCGATAACCTCATTCACACGGCGAAATAAAACGCTATGGTTGTTTCACGTCAGTTTTATCAGCCAATCTATTCTTGCCAAAGGACGACCCTTCCACACTTTTAACAATTATATGTTCGACGCGCAACCAAATTCGAATTATTAAACTTTTTAAGGCTAGGCAGTCTTAATGAAGTAATGAACTTAAAGACGGGTTGTGGGTTAAGCGCAATGAGTCACCGCGGCCTCTGCCCAGAGCAGGAGAGTCTTTAGTCAGTAAGAGTCTGACACTCTCTCTCGCTTTAGCCTGGGCGGGAGAAGTCATTTGATGATTTTCCCCTGACAAAAAAAAACAAAACAAACGCAATAACTCAATTCCATAATAATATTTAATATTTATACTGATTCGAGATGACTTTTCTTTTTTATGTTCGATAGGTAATTAATTGAAAAAGACTACAAATCATATAGACTATAAATCATAACATTCTAACTATGAATAATTGTTTTTTTTATTGTGAAAATCGACCATAGACTTTTTCCGCCATGCTTGGGGCGAGAGGGAGAGACTTTTACAGATAAAAAACACCTCGTTTTTACGATAAGTAACATATGAATGACATTCTTAGTCTCAACTAAACTATGTATATCTTGCAGTCAGCATACGAGATTAGTGGTGAGCGACTTATTGATGTTGAAACAATACGAGATCTAGGTGTACAGTTCAATAAAAAGCTAAGTTTTGTCGAACATATTGATAAAACTATTTTAAAATCCATCAAGATGCTTGGTTTTGTAATGAGAGAGTGTAAAAATTTCAAAAAACCGGCCATCAAAAAAATTATGTACAATTCTCTGGTAAGAAGCCATCTCGAGTATTGCAGTGTGGTTTGGTCGCCTGTATATAAGGTTCACATCAAACGCATTGAGCGGCTGCAGAAGCGGTTCCTGTGGCATCTTACTTATGCCAGTAATATGGGAAACAGGCTTAAATCGTACCATGAGCGACTGAAGCATTTTGGGATGGTGTCGCTGGAGAGACGCAGGGTTATGCTCGATTTGGTTTTTCTTAAGAAGTTAGTAACGGGCTCTCTTAACTGTCCCGACTTGCTCAGTAGGGTCTTATTCCATGTGCCACGTATTCTGCCGAGAAGCTCTAACAGGAAACTTTTTTGCATGCCGAGATGTCGCACCAATTTGAGACAACACTGTCCACTATCACGAATGTATACTGCTTACAAAGAGCACGAAGCGGATATTGACTTGTTCACCTCTTCTGTACATGCTATTAAAAGAGCCACGCTTGCTATCTAATGGGTACCTCTAGTCAAATAGTCAAATTTAATTGTTTTAAATCAAATTTAATTTTTAAAATCTAATCTATTTTACTTAATTTTAATTTAATTTTGTGTGTTAAGTATCTAATTCAGATTTTATTTTTTGTAATCAATTCAGCTTCAATTTAACTTTTCTGATAATGTATAATTTATTCAAAATCGATTAATTATTTTAATACCCGCGCATAATATTATAGTGCATGCTGTGCTTCTCTATAAGTAATGGGCACTTAGAATTAAGTTTGAAATGTACAAATTATATAGTATGGTGTACTCATTGTTGAGAAGCCTATAATAAATAAATAAATAAATAAAAAATAAATAAATAAATATGTAATTGACGTGTTGTTAGAAGTGATGCAGCAAATGTCACAGCGGACATAGACATGCAAATAGAAGCCCACGTAGGTATTTTATGTAACACACACTTTTTGCTAGTTACGTAACAACGTTTTTCTGGGATATATTCTAACTTAAATAGGTAACTTTTAAGTGTGGCTGAGCCATGTTGCGGCACGAATGGGTCGGCTCGACCGAAGTGATACCACGGCCTCTTAGAAAGCCGACGTGAAACAACCACAACGTCGTGTTTCGCCGTGTGAATGAGGTTACCAGAGGCCCCTTCCCCATTTCCTCCCTAATCTCTAAATCTCCGAAACCCCAATCCCCAAAAGGCCGGCACCCACGACAAAGGAGAAAATCCTAGTGTAGGGCAAATATTTCACTCTGGTTTTCTATTTCTATAAGGTACTGGTATCTCTCTAAAATAGTTGTGTCAGCTATTTCATGCCGAAGCATGACTCCCACCCACACTTGGTGGCAACAGCATATTGATCATATTCTGTGTGTTTCTAAATCTAATCTAAATTAATTTATTCCTTGTTCCTATCATTTAGAGGCAGCAGAGGAGACTAGGTTGATTTTGTAACTGGCTTCTTTCTTCTATGTTATACTCAAAGCAGATATTTAAATGATAATTAACCTGTGGTATCCCACAACACAGATATAAGCGAGACACTATTTATTTTATATTATTATGTCTCTATCATACACTAACAGACGACAGGTTAAACCCTATACATACATTTAATACATTTTTTAAATAAGGACAAGCCCGGCACAACCTCCCAAACCCGCTGCAAATCAAGTAAGCCAGGATGTAAAATAGGTACAAGTTTAAAAACTCCTGAACACTGAAATCCAGCACATCCCAAGGACATGAATGACTGTCTTGGATCCCACAACAAAATATATTACTATCAGAAGATATTATTTGAGGAGAAGAAAAACCGAATTCATTTCCCTTGATAAATTTTAAGCTGGAGATAGAATTATTTAAGCCTTAAGAGTACAATAGTAATACTTTAAGCATGTCAAAATAAATAGAATAGTCTATTAACCTGCCCTATAGCAAACCTAAGTGCATGTCCCTTGTGCTTAGATTTCCTATAAGACTTCCCGTGAATTTACTTACAGATCCCACAGACGCATTATATTATGTTCAACGGAGATCCATCTATGTCTACCAATAGACAGTCCTGTCCTATTGATGTTATATTGTATGACTTATAATATTAATAATCTACATCTATATTGACAAAATATTTACAAATAACTTTTAAAAGATATAAAAGAAATATTAGGCAGTTATAAAGAATTAGCAGAAAATATTATTGCCATTAAGATTCATAAGATAATAAAACATGCATCAAGAAATAGATAAGTTAATTTATTTTAAGATATTAAATGCAAGATAACAGTCTCATTCAAATTATACATTTTTTTAAACCAACATGTTACAACAGAATGCACACCTAAACACTGTGAAGTAATGATTTAAATAATTTATGAGCATAAAAATATCTCAGTAATCTAGATAGCAAAAGTGATTATGTCATTATACAGTCCACACAACATTATTATTGGTATCCATAACAATTTCCGACAATCGGAAAATTATTTCACAAAAACTTGAATGGAAGAATGGTCAATCAAAGTTGTGTTTGTTTAATGTTTTTGAAAATGGAACAGTAGGGCGAACTGCAGCGACGTGCCGCCTGACGTCATCCCGGAACTACTGATATTCCTCAACATGCGAAATATTCACAAAAATATTGCAATAATTCCCTCTAACATTAAATGAACTGCAATGACGTCCACTTAAACAACCGAAGAAGGTCAAACATTATAAACAGTCACCAATTACGATTATATTTAATTAAAAACTGTAATTAGTACGTACAAAATCAAAGTTGGCATTATAAGTTACAATAGAAACAATAGAGTTTAATTATCTTTGAGTTCTGAATTCAAAAATAAGGCTTCCGAAATACAAAATATATTTCACAATAAAATATTACCTTTGTGTACAGCTCCTTCGTCGTCATCTTCAAGTAGTATATTTATTTTAAGTGAATAAATGAACAAATTATAAATATTATTTCACCACGAGTTGAGAACTTAAATAATACATTTTATTTTAGTTAAATTTTAAAGTAAGGTAGATTCGAAATACGATTTTTCCGAATGCGAAACGTCACTACAATGTTATTGACATTTTATTTTCAGTGTTATCAGTTTTTTATCAATATCACAAAATAAAATTATTAAACCGAACTGTTTGATTTCTCACTGTGAAAGTTTTTCATGATTTCTACAAGGAAATGATTCTTATTGGAATCTAATTGGCTCACAAAAACATATGACAACAATACAAATCGAAAGTTACACTTATCTACAAAGTTCCCACGGTTGGGGCTGCCATGATAAAATATACGGATTGAGGACACATATACGCTTCATTACACGCAGACTTAGAAATGCGTTAATCGATTTTAAATAACTTTGGTTTCTGAATGAGTTACAATACCAATTAGTATAAGTAGTTACGTCGTCAATTAGATTTATTTTTTATCCACACATATAGTGTTAAGTATTTAGTATTTTTTTATGTTACGAAACGTGCTGCGCATAGTTCTCTAGATCTTTGAAATTCACAAAATCTACTTACGGAACCCATACGGGTTCCGTAAGTAGATTTTGTAGTTTTTATAAAGTAATTCATCTTTTTTGGTAATAACCTAGATTCCCAGAATGACTAATAATGCAGAGTTTTCGTTCTTATTAGTGTCTTGATCACAAACCCAATTACAGAACATTAGATTCTTTGATCGGATAAAACATTGCACTGCCTAGATTTTAGCTGTTCTGGTGCTGCTGCTAATTTAGCCGCCTCTACAAAAAGAGTTTGCCTTCACTCTTCATTGGGCTTGCCAATTGGACATTGGAGTCTTAAGACAAAGAAGGCTTTGCTGTACTTTTTCGGCGAACTGGTTTGTTTTTGAAAAAAATGTAGAATAGTCATTAATGACGTCATAATGAAAAATAGAACAAGTGGGAATACTGTACCTACATAGCCTACATTTTTAAAAATCTCCCCCAAACTACCGTCATTTTACAGAGTGTAGGGACATGGCGAGAGAAAAAGGAGGTTGACTGAATAAAAAATTTATTAGAATTCTAGCATTTATTTCTACATTTTTAAGTCATATAATTGTCCAGCCTTTAAGATATAGGTACAAATAAAAAGTAAAAAACATTAAAAAGAAAGCATCGATGTTGCTATGCTCGTTACAAATTGTCGCTACAAATTAATTAATGCCATAATCCATATTTCAAACGCTATTGTCGTTACATTCTTGTTTTATGTATTAATTCACTTGTTTTCAGGAGATGGGAACCACGCCTGACAAGCCTCGGTGGCGATCTCGCACAGAGCAGTAAAGGTCTTGCTGCGTTGATCGTATTCTGTAAAAATCGATATAATAAGGTATGATTATTATAGATTAACTGTTTAAGTTGAAAGAAATTTCAACTTCGTCACAGAGATAAATTATACGACTTTTATACGACTTGTTATTAAATGAACCTAGAGTCGGGGTGTTTATTAAAACAAAAACATTTAGGTAGATGATGTTTATCAATCCCTTAATCTCCAAATCCCTAATCCCTAAAAGGTCGGCAACAGACTCGTAACTCCTCCGTTGCGAGTGCCCATGGGCGGCGCTGATTGCTTACCATCAAGTAATCCGCACGCTGGGTTGCCGATCGTTTACATAAAAAAAAGAAATGTAACATGCTTGGTAGACTTAAGTAGTTTTAAAGGTAATATCATGACCAAATGGATGCAGAGTCAAATTTATATTTGATCGAAATTTATGCCTAAATGGCTGACTCAGGAGAGTCAGAAAAAATGGTCATAAGACGACATTGTAAAGTGCGTTCAATCGGTACTTCAAAAGACTTAGAAGGAACCTCAGCTGAAGAAACTCATATGAATCTCTCAAAAATATGATAATATACCAGTAGGTCCCCTCTTCCCGAACATGATGCCGTTCATGGGTGCGTTCTTGTAGTTGGCTTCGCTGACTGCAACCAGGGATAGAAGGACAGCCATCACGCAGACGACGCCAATGGTGAAACGCATCATGTCTCCGGACATCTGAAAAAAAGAAAATAAACTAATCTACAAAATGCCTACCGAGAACTGACATTAAAATTGGGTTGACATACAGTTAAAGCCGGAAATTTACGGGCCGAACGGTCGGGGTTCATACATTTATGTTGAAATCCCGTAACACAGCACGCCACTCTATGCAAGTTTTTCTATATGTAAATGTATTTAACTGATAGGCTCCTGGCGTGACACGACTTGCCATGCAACAGTAATATACTTTTACTTCGGCTTTACTCCCAATTCATGTATACCGACACAGCCCGGAATGCAGATGCAAGCGGAATAATATACCTCGGCCCCGACCTGGAGTAGGACAAGGATGACATTTAGTCAGTCAAGAGTCTGATACTTCCTATCTCCCAACACAGGGCGAAAGAAATCATTTGACGATATTCCTACCTCAAAAAACGTAGAGCGTTTCAAATTAAGTTTAGATGTGTTACAGCTAAACTGCATCTACCTTTGATTATTCGGCGAGCATTTGCCCACTTGAGTCCTATACCCTCAAAGATAAGAAAATTATGGAAATAAAACTGAACAATTAAAGAGACTCAAATATTAGTCTGTAAAGATAATCTATAAAAAAAAACTGTTACATTAAAATCACGAAGTAAGAAAAACGTAAAAGAAAAATTACCTTTAGTTGGGTGAAGTTTTTCTTTGCTGTTAACACTGAAGTGGTTGAATGTCAACTGATGCTGAGGGGTGATTTTCGCGCCAATTTATACTCTGAGAGGAAATATGGCGGCTATCTACCCAATTATTGGATTACTGGGATACTGACCGCATATTGACAGTCCCCGAGTGGTCCCAAGAGATTATAACTTCGTTAGTGCATAAGATTAGTAGCTGGAATAGAGCGAAGTGGTACGCCATTTTGCGTCTTGGTTTTGTTATACCCGTGCTCGTATTACTCACATAATACGATCGGAATATGAGACAAGAATTTTTAATGATGTCGATCCTAAAGATTTTTAAACAAAGCTTCTGTGTTACCCAAGAATCTTTTGTCGATAAAGTCATCTTTATTTAAATTTCATCGCAAGATTGGCACAACTATTGGATAAAGTTCAAGTGACACTACAAGCCAGACTTATTAACTAAAAATCACTATGCATGTTTGTGCGTCAAAGACTGTTTTTTTAAACCCCGTCGTCCCATTTTAATGTCTTTTCGACTCTTTAAGATGCGCCTTACGTTAGTATCGGTTCTATACGTCGTGCACGAGGAGAGACTGAAAGAATTTTTTTTTCATGATGAACCTGTGTATCTCCGTAAGCGCGTCCATTATAATCAGCAATTCCGACGTCGTTAGTAGATGTATCATACATTTGAATAACTCGAAAGAAGCACAACATTAAACTCATACACCCAGTTTAACTAATAAAGGGTGTACGGTGGACCATTCACTACAGAATGGGGTGATTTCTACTCCGATGTTTCCCGTATTTTTCAATATAATATAATTATACGAGCTTTATGTATGGCCCCAAGGTTATGTAGCCCTACAAGGTTCGATTCATGAGAAGCGTTCCCAGTGTAACTGGTGGCTGCGCAAATGCGCCCAAAAGGCCAGAAACTAGTAGATGAAGGTTTCGAAGACAGAGATATGGGAGGGACTGGGAGATCGTAGGAATTGGACCTCTAGTAACCTCACTCACACGGCAAAACTCAACGCTGTTATTGCTTTACGCCGGTTTGCTATGAGGTTGTGGTATCACTACAGCCCAGAAGAACCATTCGTATCGAAGAATGGCTCTCACATCTATCCTTCTAAGAGAATATAACTAAAAATAATCCTTAATATATTCTCTTTGCTATCCTTCGATCCTTCATTCTTCTAGTAGTTCTATGATTGGTATGATAGAGCTTTATGTCTCCAGATCCATTTAATCATTTAAAAGGTATATTATTATTCTATAATGGCCATTACTCGCCAAGTAAAGAGAGACAACACAAGCATTAGCGACATCAGGAACTACCAACAGTTGCAGTACAAGGCTAGGCTCCACATAACATTACGCCAAGTATATTTTCAGAAGTGTACTAAAATATTAATTTTATTAGCCGAGTTTTTTGAGTAAGGTAAGGCGGGATGGAGTGTCAGACTCTTAAAAGCCCATATTGGGCTTGCCCCGCAACCCCGTCAGAACTCATAGCGTTGGCGTCGTAAGAATTATCTAATGTAATGTAGATAAAGGGTACCATTCTCTTCAAAACTCATCAGGCACTTTGCCTAATCCTAAGAAAACAAACCACTATCGATTGCCTCGTAACTCAATCTATTATGGGATAACCAGAATATACAGCAGAGTAATCAAGTAAATTATTTAACCTATTTTTCTAATATGATCAGTTTTTCATTATTTTTCTATTAACTCCGTCTGGGCACAAAATTGCAGTGTATTGGTCGGAAATTAAATTATGGTGCTAGTCCCAGTATAAAAGGGGACTGAAGAAGGACGAATGCATCAGTCGCTCTCTGATCTTTCCATCTACTACAACTTCTTCAAATCTACCAAGTAAGTCCAACTTAAAGTTAGGAAATTTCCCTGTATACAGACTGTGGATAAAAATCAAGTTCCTTTTTACTCTGTTAAAATCTGCACGTGCGTAACCAATAAACGCTCTCAGCGCCACCTAGGTACTACTGCAGATAAAATATAGTGAGATTACTGAATAATAGTAAATAATATGTCATTTCATTACACATATCGTCATCGTTTAAAAAGATCCATACAAAATACTTCTCCTTAGTTCGGTGATAACGAAAAGAACGGCAACGCACTTATTGCCCTAGTGTAGCGAGTATCCATGCACGATGGCGTTGATCACTTACTTTTTTTTTCTTTTTGAGGAAGCATAGACATCAAATGACTTTTCTCGCCTAGGGTGTGGCATGAATGAGTCTCCTTCTGCCCCAAGTTTTCTTCTGCTCCAGGCCGAGGCTGCGGTACCTTATTGCGATTGAGCTGCTACCCTGGCGCTGATCACTTCCTTAAAGATACCAAACAGTTATTTTACCCACACCCTTTTATAAAAAAAACTTGCAACTCTCGCGCGGTTGCACCCGCTGCTCGGCTCCATTTAGCCGTAGCGTGATGTTTTATAGCCTATAATAGCACTCAGGAACATTGTAGCTATCTATCAGTGAAAGAATTTTGGAAATCCGACCAGCGGTTCCAAAGATTACCCCCTACATACAAACCTACAAATTTTACCTCTTCATAATATTAGTATAGATATCATGTTTTAAATTTCTATTCGTTCTTTTTCCAGTTTTTCTGCCAAAATGCGTTTTATCCTGGCCCTGTGCTTCTTAGCCATCGTCTTCTGCTTCCACGATGCTGAGGCAGCCACCTACAGGAAGCCGCCTTTCAATGGATCCATTTTTGGCAAGAGGGGAGTTGTTGGTAAGTGAGCGAATATTTTAGATTAATAGTAGTAAAACTGCTGTCTCTCATATTGATCCAGTAAAAGTCATAATTAAAGAGTACTCGGTCGTCAAAACTGGAATTCGAATGGTTTATTGTTCACCCTTTTAAGTAATTTTGTACCCACTAAAGTAGATACAAAGTAGTACATTTTTAACTTACCTAGAAAAGAGAATGATAAATTAACGAATTAATATTTTGCTTATCTATACTATACATGTAATATTATAAAGCTGAAGAGTTTTTTTGTTTGAA
This sequence comes from Spodoptera exigua, assembly GCA_902829305.4. Classification (NCBI taxonomy): domain Eukaryota; kingdom Metazoa; phylum Arthropoda; class Insecta; order Lepidoptera; family Noctuidae; genus Spodoptera; species Spodoptera exigua. Next base: position 6,235,694 of record LR824628.2, on the reverse strand, counting down.
CGCGCAAATGTCCGTAACTGCTGGTCCGAAGTGTACAATTATTTTTGTGTTCGTTAGTAAATTTATTGAAGAAGACTACTTATATGCTTTAAATCACGCTAAGATGTGTAGGAGACAAGCAGCGGGTGAAACCGCCCCAGAGTAGCTAGTGTGACATATAAAATTCTTTAAGTTTGTCCAATAACATACAAAAACACAATCTTAGCCATTTAGGTGATTCAGTCTGAAACGTAAAATGTTTAATGGCTTTGACTCACGTTACTGTTGGCGAGATAACTCGTAGAGTTTCAAGCAACGCTGGGGCTCATAGTATTTATGAGCAGAATTCTGCGACAGACGACGTTGCGAATGCGAACGTCCTCATGTTATATGTTACGAATGTTTTCATATAAAAATAGCCAAAAACTTATTTGTTTTCTTGTTTTAGAGTACGACTCTACCGGCAGAGCATTGTCGGCTTTGTGCGAGATTGCCGCGGAAACTTGCCAGGCGTGGTACCTGACTCTGGATAATTGAAAAACTCTATTTAAATTATGCTTCCTAAAATAAATTATTCAATATATAGCCTTTTATATTGTGATATCTATGTAATGGACTACGTGTGTAAGCTTAAACAATCGTAATAAATATTCGTTTAAATAATTCCTTTTCTTTTATTTTAAAATCCTCAATCTATTTTCTTATACTGCAGCGACAATCCTACACTGTTAGGTCCTTAGTAAGGATCTTCTCAAAGGCGTATCCATATTATTCTATACAAAGTCTTCTCCGGTTGCTTCGGTAACACGGAACAAATGTTTGTTCTTATTTTTCCTTTGTTTTTAAAAACGTTGCCCTCACACTAGGATTTTCTCCTGAGTCGTAGGTAGGACAAACATTTTGTGGATCACAAAAAGAGTTGTTCCGTGCGGGAATCGAACCCGCGGCCCGCGACACGTTTTACGGCAGCCAGTTGCCCAGCTACCGGACCAACCGTGTAAGCCACAAATTGTTGTTCTGGGTCTGGGTGTGACGTATAGGAGGTACCTACCTACACGTCACACCCAGACCTATTTAATTTTTTTTTAAACACACCCACGACACTTGAAGAAATACAAGAGTGGAGCAAAGTTACTAAATTTGTTACTTTATTTTAGTTGCTTAATAAAAGAAACCCTGGAGCTATTTATCGATATTGCACTATACTAATTAGTAAGTAGGCCTGCATCATACATACCCACCTATCTTTACTTAAATAGGAACCACGGATTACTTGCTAGTCAGAGTTGAATACCTAGATAGGAACGAAACCATGGGTCAAAACTAGTTAAGAAAGAAACTTCCTTATACTGAGTATGAGTGCCTACTCAAAGAGCAAGTAAACATCTCACAACTTGGTTGTCCAGTAACTAAATTGCTTTAGGGACCCTGAGATTTCATCGTATGTTCACGGATTACGACTAATGGTCTTCCAAACTAAGTTTCGTTAAGGGATACTTCATATGCATAATTGATCTTAATTGTGTTTAAATTGGGTACAGCGTGTCCATTGAGATTCCTTAAAAATAAAAATGGGTTTATTTAGAAAACAGATTTTGTTTCACGTTGTAAAAGCCAGAAAATAACAGATTTTATGATCGGCCCAAATAATTAATACTGACCATCGTATAAGTAGATCGTAGATCTCCTATCTACTCATCTTACTTCAGTCCGTTGATGATACCTGAAAGTATAAATACGAGTAATATTTGAAGGACTTCAGTATTAAAGGTCTTCATCATAGAATCCAAATGCATTAATATGGTTATCGGACCCGAAATAAAAATAATTTATTTTGTGGCGTAAAACCGGCCATATTTCGTGAAACGGAATGTTACATAGCAGTGCGTTTTAGATTACGAAACGTTGTTAGACTGACAGGTCATGGTATATTCGAATCTGTGGTTGAATTACGTCAAAAAAATTAAACAATCCTATTGGACTATGATCTTCCAATTAAAGTTTGACCAATAGTAAAACACCGATTACAACCACGTTTTCTCATAGAAAACAAATCATAATCTGTCTAATGGCTGCTACATTTTTGCGATTTACGTGTGTGGCAAATTAAATTTTCTTTGCTAAATTATTATTTGAAAGATATTAACTGTGTGTCGACCGACTACCTGACGTGGGATTTCATAAAGGTTCAGAGAAAACATTTCATCTTGGAGAGAATTTGACGCCTTATTCCGAAGTCCATTCTAAGGTAAATCTTTGATTAATTTATTTGATTTTAACGCGCATTCGATTATTAGATCCGTATTGTTCCGGCGCAGTTACAGTGTAGAAATGTTACCGGTTCGTTTATTTATAAGTTGGAACTTGTGTTACGAGAAATACGTCATGTTTTAATTGTTTCTAAGTGTGTAATTAAAAAGGTATGATTATCAGTTTTTTGTCAACAATGGGTCGCAATTAACGGACGGAGTGATTATCTAAAACTAGTAAAATTGTCGTCAAGCAATTAGTGTAGTGGGAACATGGGAAATAAACCGAATTCTCGACTATGTTATTTGTCAACCTCTTATCAGGAAATATTCGCGCATGTAATCTTGATTTTTCGTGTTAATTCGTTACGCAAATATTCATGTACATAACTCTGTACATATAGATATTCGATTTTTCTTCTACAATGCATTAATTAAACAAGTAATACACTATTTTATCTTGTTTGTTGTTCTATTAATAGAATTAAAAGAGAGAAAGATGTTAAATGTTTATAAAACTGTAAGGAGGATTGACTATGGAGTTTTGCTCTCCAATGCTGACCATAGATAAAACTTTTATATAGATATTTTATCATAATCTTTGTTGGTTATGAAATAAGCAAAACTCCACATCTCAATAAATAACTATTTGTATCTCACTAGATTAATTGCATTTAAGATGTGAGTTTGTTTACTTACACACTTGTTGCCGGGCAAAGGTCAAGCTATATTCCTTCATCTATACTACTTATCATGCCGCAGTACATGCTATTGAAATCTTATATGAAGAACCAGAATCCTTCTATTTACTTTATAAGTTCTAATAAGCCTTGTGCGATCAACAATGAAAACGAATTGACATATTATTATATTGTTATATAAAAATAAACAGTACCTCAAGAGTTATAAAAATATACTTACTTACATTCTTTTTGACAGTTAAAAAGATAAACACAATATCGGTAGAACATGACTTAAAAATATGTTTTTGAAAACTTTACGGAGCATGTTTTGTAAACTTTGGGTTTTATTTTTTCATAAATTTCAGTTGAACTACAGTGTGTGTTATGAATAGTGTTGTTCTTTGTTTATTTTCAGTAATTACTGAAGAATATGAAGAGTGAAGATTACAAGAATAATGGCATTTTAATGGAGACAAAAAATAAGCTTTATTTAATTTGAGTAATAATAAAGCCTTTTAAGGAAATCTCTGGGCTTCAATAGAATAAAATCAATTTAAAAACAGGAATGTCAGAAGTATCAGAACCTCCAACCAAAAAGGCCAAGATGGCCGACACAACCTCTTTAGAAAACTTCATAGAAAATATAAAGAACTCAAAAAAGAACCTCAACGCAATCCTAAGTGATGAATTCACTAAACCGACACAGTTTACAAAAGTCTACATTGGAACCGTAAACAATATCCAAGACTTATCAAAGATTATAACAACTTTAAATGAGAAAATGCCACTTAAAGAACTGCAGCATCTCAAGAGAGCACGTAAAAATGAAGTCATTTTATGCTCTGTCCGATATCTGGATATACAAACACAAAAATCGATTCAGGAATACATAGAAGAAAATGTGTACGAACTTAAGGATGCATTTAAATATTTTAAAGTTGCCGGCTTGCCTGCAATTCCGCCCAAACTGAAAAGACAACAACAGGAATTCAGTAGAGTTTGGTCCTGTAATTTTCATCCAAATGCTTACTTAGAAAAATTGTGTGGAGACCAGTTCTTTTCAATAAATGAACTAATGGAACATCGGTGTTATATGGCCATTGCATTTGAAGTAGCTAATTACTATCTAAGTAAATTAAAAGACAATGTATTAGTATCAGATGTTTCTGAGAGTAGTGTTAATGCTACAGTAGTAGTGGATCCAACAATTAAATCGATAGTGGCAATATCCTATGACAACAGAGAAAACCATCCAACACAACATTCTGCCATGCTAGCCATAGATAATGTTGCGAAAACTCAAAATGGCGGTGCGTGGATCACAGATGATAAGTCGGGAATAGACAATGACTTGCAGGTTCACATTAAAAAAAAGTTTGGAAACGTCAAATTTGGCGCCAGAAATTATTTGACCAAGGAGGCTTTGGATGAACAAAAGATGAATTCTTCGGAGAGTCCGTATTTGTGTACCGGATATTATATTTATATGATAAGAGAACCCTGTGTCATGTGTTCAATGGGTTTAGTCCATGCCAGGGCTAACAGGGTATTTTTCTGCTTCAATAATAACCTCAAAGGTGCTCTAAGTTCGAGAACTAAGTTACACTGTGTGCCATCATTAAATCACCATTTTGAAGTGTTTACAGATTTTTTATAGATATTTTTAAAGTACTTACTTAGATGTTGATTTTTATTTTTGTGATTTTTATTTTAAATGAATAGATTTGATCAATAAAGTTTGTTAATATTTTGAATTGTTACGTGGTTTTATTTAGTTTGTGTAAAATATTTTAAGGCATATCACTATATTTTCTACGCCATACGTTAAACAAATCGCAGTGATTCACTTCACTATCTAACCAGGGTACTGCTTTTTTTCCGAAACGCCGTCAATGTAGCCTTTGGCGGGGTTAAGGGGCAAGCGCTAAAAGATACTGTGGCCTCGGCATGGAGCCTGAGAAGGAACTGGGTGGTTTTTAGTCAGTAAGAGTCTGACACTCCCCACGCCTCACCGTCGTCGGGGTCGACCTCGTTTGACGATTTTCCCCAGTTGTAAATGTCAAAAGTTGAATGCCCACATAGTCCAATGATTCGACACTAGCTAATTTTCCATTGGAAGATAGAACTCTCACTAGAGCCCCAAAATGGCTAATAATTGTTCCGGGTTAGCCTTTATTGCTTTTATGCTCAGATTTATCAAATCTTCGCACGAAGTCTGGTATCATTTCGGTATTTGACAAATAATTATTGTCTTCTTCTAATTGGGTACTTTTTTCGGTGAAGTCTGGAGTTGCTTCCTTTTTATGGCAATAAGCCCCACCGTTCACCCCTAAAACCTACCTGGGCATTGTTACATAACTGATGAATGTGTTTATAGTAGAAAAGAAGTTTCTTTATTATATATCATCTATTTATATAAAAGAAAGTCGTGTTAGTTACTCCACTTATAACTCAAGAACGGCTGGACCGATTTAGCTGAAAATTGGCAGGGAGGTAGTTTAGAGCCAGGAGAAGGACATAGGATAGGATAGAGTAGGTAGAGTAGGGTAGATAGAGTAGGGTAGGTAGAGTAGGGTAGGTAGAGTAGAGTAGGTAGAGTAGAGTAGGTAGACTAGGGTAGGAAGAGGAGGGTAGGTAGAGTAGGGTAGGAGGAGGAGGGTAGGTAGAGTAAGGTAGGTAGAGTAGGGTAGGTATAGTAGGGTAGGTAGGGTAAGTAGAGTAGGGTAGGTAGTCAAATGACGGGAGCGACGCCGCGGGTAAGAGCTAGTATAATAAAAAACACAAAATAGGCACATTACAATTGACGGTCTTATGGCTAAAATGCGATTTCTTCAAGACAACCTTTGAATGAAGTTTAACTTTAGAAGAATCTAATACCTACGGGCAGTTTACGGCGTTCATATACATCAAATACAATATATCATTTTGAGCATACAAAGAATAAATAAAGAAATAAGTAAAAAAAGAAGAACTACCAATCCATGTAGCGGTAATTTACCATTTTTTTACATTATGTATATTGTTTGTATACTTGCTTCCGCCCGCGTGGTATGTTGATAAAAAGCCTATGTGTTAATTCGGGTTTAACAAAATCGGACATTGACATAAACTTTCACATTTATAATATTAGTAGGAAGTAGGATATAAGTATGTTCAGTTCGGCCGACGTATCTTGGCAAGTCTGAAGTTAGCCGATTAGCTGCGCAGTACACAATTTTGTTCCTAAAAGGTCCATTGCGTAGACAAACGGCTAACTTCAGACTCGCCAAGATACGTCGGCCGCACTGTCGTAAACGTGAATGTCGGTAATGTAACGTTAAATTTTATCACTGTCAATAACCTAACTGGTATGAACTAGATCTAATCATTTTTACTCTGTCGGGGAATAACAGCCTATTGTTTTTTAAACATAAAATCGCAAAACGATAAAACAACGAAAATAATCTAACGCATTTTTTGTTATCTATTAAGATTGAAGTAATAGAGTGTTAATAGATAAATAAGTATAGATAATAGTAAAATATTTGTTAGGTAATTAATAACCTATGAGGTCATACGTATAAATATTTGACAACTTGTCAAATTCGACATATCGAAATGTCAAAAACAATTTGACATTTAAAACGATTTTGTATGACTACTCACTTGTGACGTCATCATATTGTTACGTCAATGACTTTTTTGAAAACTAGGAAAATTGTCAATCAAGATTATCGTCATGTAATATTGCATTATTTTCATTTTAGTGAATATATTTATTTTCCACTACCATCAATACAAAATAATCTATACTATCTATACTTATAATATTATAAAGCTGAAAAGTTTGTTTGTTTTAACGCGCTTGTCTCAGGAAGTACTGGTTCAAATTGAATAATAATTTTGTGTTTGATAGTACAACAATCGAAGAAAGCTTTAGACTATAAAACGTAACGCTCAACTGAAACCGCGCGTCAGAAGCTAGTGTGACATAAAAAATCGAAATATCAAAAACGATAAAAATTCAAAAGGCTGCATAAAAATTAAGTACATACATATTTATGTTATGAGAATTAGCCAGAGAAATAGTAAATCATTTTTATATGTATTTGGTACCAATCGGCGGCTAGGATATAGCCTAGAATAAGAAGTGTCATCTCAAATTATAAAGTACTAGCTACGCTCGCGCGGTTTCACCCGCTGCTCGGGTTCATTTACTCGTAGCGTGATGTTTTATAACCTATAGCACTCGGGAACTATCTATCAGTGAAAGAATTTTGGAAATCCGTCCGAATATATATAATATATAATCCGTCAAACTTACGAACTTACAAACATACAAACTTACAAACGTATAGATAAAAAAGTAGATTTACAACAAATACATTTCATCCTACCCCTATTTATGTCAACGACACATCGCGATAGACCACGTAGTACATACGTACTTAATAATGGAAGCTTAATAAAACAGGCTAGTCATTTTCAATCACCAAATACGCCGATAATGAATTAACCTTGAGTCGTTAGCTGAAATTGTTCGGACTTTATATACCTCGACTATACATACGGTCTACGTACATACGAATCTACTAGCACATACATTGATTAAATCGCAAGGATGTGCGAAGAAAACTTATAAGGCATTTGGATTTTTTTGTTCTCTTTAGTTTAGCGATTTTTGGTGACGTGATGGCCATATGCGTGGTTAATTAGCACGCGGTAGTTGTTCTGTTCGTCGCGTCGTGCAAGTTATTTAAGGGTTTTATTTTCTGATTTTTGTTTACTACAGTTGGTAAGAGGTGTGTGGATTCTCAAGCTCTGTGTTTGAGACAGTTTGGTTTTTGAAATCTAGCCATCAATAAGCTGGTGTTGCTGAGTAAGCGCAATGAGGCACCGTGGTCTCAATCTAGAGCAGGGGTTTTTAGTCAGTAAGAGTCTGACACTCCCTAGCACCCCTCTCTGAGCGGGAGAAGTCGTTTGATGATTTTCCCCTAACAAAAAAGCCATCAATAAGGTTGTCTTAGTTGAAATTGAAATGTTCAAGAGCTAGGGTTCCATAAATTAAGGATTTGCACGCAAATCGGCGAAATAAATAGCAATCAAACGACTACTATTCTTATCGTGTTACATTAATATAATGAAACAAAAACCTCGCCGCTTTTCCCTATTAGTTTTTGATAGATTCTGGTTACAGCATGTGTCTTTTGTCCTAGGGCTAAGCGCATACCATGAATAATTATTATCGCAAAACTGCAATATAGACTTTAAGACTACTGAGTGCATACGTAGTAAAAGAAACTGATTAAAATATCGTCCCGTGAAAATGCACGCGGACAGCGTTTCGTTTTTTTAAAGAGCAGTTCGGTCCCTGTCAAGTGTCCCTTAAAAGGTCTTATCCTTTTTTTATGTAATTGGTCGGCAAACAAGCAGACGGATTACCTGATGGTAAGCAATCAGCGCCGCCCATGGGCACCCGCAACGGAGCAGTTATGAGTGCTTTGCCGACCTTTTAGGGATTCGGGATTTGGAGATTTAGGGATTGAGGAGGGATTGGGGGCGGGAAAGGATTGGGCTGTGATTGTTTCACGCCGGTCTTCTGTGAGGCCGTCTTTTTAACATTTTGTGTTTTCATTGAGTGTGTTATGAATCCCCAGTAATGGGGTGTCATTTTATTAAAGTTTCCCAGCCAGGTTGTGGATCAAGCGTAATAAATTATTGCTCTACGCCTTAGAGCAGGAGAAGTAACGAAGTGGTTTTTAGCCAGTAAGTTTGGTACTCTCTCTAGCCCAACACGGGGCGGTAGAAAACAGCTGATGATTTCCACTCCTCAAAAAGAAAACCTAAAGTTTTAGTAGTTACCTTAGTAATAGTATAATAGGTCTTTAAAGTTTAATTTTATTTGAATACTATACTATATTTAGATTATTAGAGTTTATTTGTTTCTTCGTTTGAAGGCGCTAATCACCGGTAGGTTCTAGTGGTTCGAATTGAACAAATCTTTTTGTGTTAGTAAGTCCATTTATTCAGGAAGGGTACAAAACATATCGCTACAATCTGCAGGAGCTGAGCAGCAAGTGAACCGTTCAAGAGAATCTGGTATCACAATAAAGGTTTAGGGTTACATGAATGAGTAACGCCTAAGAATTCAGATTATGTCAGCAGATCTATAACAGTGCCAAGTGTTATGTTACTTACAAATACATAGTTATGTATGTATTAGGAATTGTCTCGAAAATGGTCTTGATGAGCAAGTATTTAATGAAACTTACACAAGGTTTTAAAATCAACATCAATCAGCCTTTGATAGTCCACTGTGGGACCTAATACTCCATTACAAAAAAGTCCACGTGTACAATGAAAGTATCTTTTTCGATATCCGATCCTCACATAGATATTGAGAAACCCCTTTAAGTAAAATCAAATTCCTTCTCATAAAAAAACTACCCATTCGTTCCCCAGTTTCTCCTACTCCAAGTGTGGGAGAGCCATGCTTCGAAGTGTGGGAGAGCCATGCTTCGGCACGAATGGGTCGGCTCGACCGGAGTGATACCGGCGTGAAATAACCACAGCGTTGTTTCGCCGTGTGAGTGAGGTTACCGGAGGCCCAATCCTTCCCCTCCCCCAATCCCTCCTCAATCCCTAAATCTCCAAATCCCTAATCCCTAAAATGTCGGCAACGCACTCGTAACTCCTCCGTTGCGAGTGTCCATGGGCGGCGCTGATTGCTTACCATCAGGTAATCCGTCTGCTCGTTTGCCGACCTATTACATAAAGATAAAGAAAAGAAAAAACTCCAGGCCCCAGGAAACTGGTAACTGGCACCGTACCTATTATTTCTCGAGGTTACATTTGTCATTAGGTGACCCATCTGTTGGTTTACCACAGTACACCTTAAACCAAAAAACTGTCATGTAAGTCTGTGTACAATCGTAAAGATAGAGAATATAGCTACGTCAATGATGATACATTTTCTAAAATTTCCACCAATCGGATATAATATAAGAAAGGTGTGTCAAAACAATCACTGATAAGGGTGATTTTAAAAGTCACTGTGACGCAAGGAAAAGAATTCGATGCGTACAGTGATAAACTTGACGATTTTTTACACGTTTGAAGCTGCTAAGTTTTTGGCAGGTTTTTTTTCGTTGATCGTGATATTTTAGACAAGGTTATTCTTTTCGTTATCTTTAATGGCGAATAAGAGGGTGAGATAATAGTTAGATTATGAGATCTGATCTGACGATTGAAAGGAATGACGTTAATGATTATGATGACGTAAGAAAGAAGAGAATAGATGAAGAGGATCAGTTGCGTTGATCTGAAGTTATCTCAAGCAAGGGTTGGACAATCGGTAATAGTCAGTAGGTCAACCCTGGCAAGGACCTTTGTGACTTTTTCGAGTTACTAGCTTTTGCCCAGAACTCCGTTCGCGTGGAATATTGACTTCCTGCAGATTTTCGCTATAAAAACTATCCTATGTCCTTTCTCGAGTTCCAAATTATGTCTGTACCAAATTTCACAGAAATCGGTTCAGTAGTTTAGTCGTGAAGAAAATACATACAGACAGACAGAGTTACTTTCGCATTTATAATATTAGTTTGGATTATAAGTTTTAAATGCGTAAATCGAGGTGTTACAATTCCATTGCTTTCTTGGTTTTAGCTGAAGCTTTCAATGGATCCACAACGTCCATAAGATTAAGTAATTGTTGTAAAACTTATGTTCATCTTCCTTGATAAGTTTATTAAGATTTGTCCGTTTTTAGTATAGTACTCAACGTGTTATATTATATTTTGTTAATCTTTGTAATACTGATTTAACAAATCACCATTGACAAGTTTAAAAAGGCAATTTAGGCTACGAAATAACATGGCCTCTGCATACGTAGGTTCATTCAATATGTTCCCAATTGTGATCCCCCCTCACAATACTCGTTCGCTGCAATCCAGACAGTTGCCGGATTTTTGTACAGAGCACACGCACGCATGCATTAGAAAAACAGTTTTACAAAAAAAGTTTCCAAACCTTTTTGGCAGTTTAGGGTTAAAAATGGCAGTTTTTCACTGCGCTCTTCGAGCCGGTGACGCGTATTGGTAAGTTTTTTGTTTTTAAATGAATGAAATTCAAAGTTTTCATAGCAAATTCTTTATACGAAAATTTTTCGGTTCACTATTTTCACAGCTGTGAATTATTTTTATTGTATTTTAAATATAATATCCATTAAAATTAATAGTTTTTGTACTAATATTATTTTTAGTCTGTTGTCTCGTTTTAAGTAAATAGTGATTTGACAGTTTTTTTAATGTCATCTGTCAAACTGTTAAATGCTGTCGGGAAAAAATAGCTAGATTTTTTTTTAAAACAACCGCATCCAATTGGCGGTAACTGGTTCATACTGAATTCTATTACAATAAATCTTGCCATTAAATTACTTTAAACGCGTCGTAGTTGCTTGCTTCCGCGCATCCAGACATCCGTGGATCTTGTTACCCTGTGAATAAGGTACATTTTAGATTGCCATTGGTTAATTTATAAATGCCTTCTTCCTTCACGTGGACAATATATGAAAGTGTAATATTAGGTCTTCGGCGCGTGCAATTTAATATAGATAATAAATAATGTGACAATTTAGGCTGAATGCTTTGTCAGATCGAAAAAAAAATGGCGCCTAGTTTATGCCACTTTTGATTTAGACAAGTTATTTGTGTCTATTTTGCAATGTAGAAAACGGCAGTAATTTATAATGTTATCCTTTTTATTTTTTCGTGATAAATAAACTAATAAAACATTTTTTTTTAGTTCTATAGGTCTAGTATTTATTCTCAATAACTTTCTTGTCAATTGAACTCTTGCAGAGCGACTGCACGGTTGGCGCGGTGGCTGGGCAATTGGCTACCGCGCAACGTGTCGCGGGTTCGATTCCCGCACGGAACAACTCTTTGTGTGTTCCACAGATTGTTGTTCCGGGTCTGGGTGTGATGTGCATGTGAAATTGTATGTTTGTAAACGCACCCACGACACAGGAGAAAATCCTAGTGTAAGGCAACGTTTTTTATAAAAAAAGAAAAAAGAAATGAAGAGCAGATTTTTTTCTGCTTCTGTAAGGTACTTCTGGAGTAGATGTATTGTTTTTATGTTTACATATCTTACAAGCGATTTTAGCTCATAATTACAATGATCGATCACATGACTAAATACGTTGTGCTATCAAATTACAGACTACTTTGTTTTCTAGTCCTACTTACTTAACTAGATTAATCGTGTTATGCTGGGCATGTGTCTATGCTTCAAGGTCCAAAATGAAATGAGAGTAGCATTTTGTAATTATTATTTTATATATTTTTTTTTTCGTAGTCATTCTTTTTTCAAATTTAGAATCGTCATTAGTTTTTCACGTAAGTTTTGTAGTCTAGTTGTTTTTTGTGGATTCATCGTCGAATGGCTTCTCCCGCCCTGGGCGCGGTAAAGGGAGCGCCAGATCCTTAATTGCTAACAACCTAGTTCCTAACCCAGCACTTGAACTCGCAACCCCGGCGGTACGTACCACCGTACCTTTCGTGGATGGAGTAGGTTAGGTTTATTACATTCAATCAATCAAATTTTATTTATTTACGTTTGTACATAAATATCTTACATTAGGTCTTACATTTTAATTAATCTAGGTACATTACGGTGCCTGTATAGAATTGAATCTGTACCACAGGCGTTACGGTCACTTTCAGTTACTGTTATGCTATGATTCATCCTTAACAATTTTTTTTTTACATTAACCGAACCGGGAGCATTCATAACTTTGGACTGGAAGCTATTTATTATATAGTTACTTCAATAACGTTAAATCGAACTTTCTCGTTATGATAAATTATCAAAATCCTGTAGTTTTTGCTTTACCTCTAAACACACCTGCCAAAATCAGCTTATTACTCCTGAGCAGTACTTTGGACTAATTCTTACGTTCACACTCGTGATGTTGGACAACAGGATCCCCTTATTACCATTGAACTCAAGAGATGTGACGTCTACCTTAACTAGTACAATCTGGTTCCAACCTAGTCCTATTGCGGTCAAACGCTTGTCAAGAGTCCAGGAATGACCGTTGTGCTGGGAAATATGGTCTTTATAACTGTTTGTAAGAAGGTGGTTGGTGTTGTCACATCAAGGGACCTAAAAGGAGAGAAATAGGTCTACTCGTTTTCTATTCTTGAATTACCACTATTGAAAGGTTAATATCATGTCAATAAAAATGAGACTGAGATTGCCGGTGGAAACTGTGTTGGAGGTAAAACCTTTTGGAAAATTCAAGTCTAATTTTCACGCTTTAAAAACTCTCATTTAATGCTTTAAAAGGCCTACATTTACTTCTTCCAACAAAGCTCTCCTGGATAGAAACATGATCTGAAAGAAAAAACAATCAAGTCACTTGATAAAAAAGCGTGTAGGAAATATAATATCTATTACAGAGTTACTCACCGCAATCCAGTACATATTTATCAGGGTTTTTTGGTTTAATTTCACGAACGCGTTTTCTAAAAGTATGCAGTTTGGAAAAGTCTGCCAAAACTAAAAAATATTTTTCTTCTATTTCAGATACCAACGGGTCCACAACAACATCGCCAAAGGGAGACAACATACAGTAAAACTCACAAGTTAGAAAGAGATAGCACGATATCACTTTGCTCAGCTTCATAGAATAGCAATTAATGGAAATTATTGGTGTTTGCTTCCTTGAATCTGGAATGAAGACTATTTTGGCTGCTATTAAGGCATTATACTGACCATTGGAGATATATTTGATAAACGACTTTACGTCGTTAATGGTAAGTTAAGATCTATTTTTTTTTTATGTGTAAGGTGAGCAAACGAGCAGACCGATTTCCTGATGGTGAGAAATCAACGCCGCCCATGGACACCCGCAACAACAGAGGAGTTACGAATGCGTAGCCGACCTTTTGGGGATTAGGGATTGGGGGAGGGGAAAAGTTGGGCCTCCGGTTACCTCACACACAAGGCGAAACAACGCTGTGGTTGTTGCACGCTGGTTTTTTGTGAGGTCGTGGGATCACTCCGGTCGAGCCAACCCGTTCTTGCTGAAGCATAGCTCTCCTACACCTGATACTTTAAGTGATAGTTTTTTATGCATCTTGTCTTTTTGTTGCTTAACATTTAGTGATACCATTTAATTATACCCATCAAACCGTGATACTATTAGGTAATGGAAAATGGTTAAGAAACTCTTTGATTATGTAAAGCTATAGCACAGTGGCGGAGACTACGTCTAGCCAAACGTAGTGTAGGGCGTCCACCAGCTAGGTGGACTAACTATATCCCTAGGGTGGCTGACAGTGGTTGAATGAGAAGAGCTGAACATCGAGCTCATTGGCGTGTAATTGAGGAGGTCTATTTCCAGCAGTGGACGAAATCAGGCTGCTGGTGCTGATAGGACAGTACATTTTGAACAGAATGAGACTTAAAACAGCACTAGCGCCATCTAATCAACGCAGAAATTGCAACGATTTTTGTGATCACACAAAGATTTTTCTACTAAACTATTGAAATTGACACTTGTGCAGTATCTAGTTGTCTGGTTACTAGCCCTATAGTTAATGACCTTTACTTAACTTCAGGCTACACCTTTTTTTATCACAGAAACCACGTTAAGTATGCTACTCTATGTATTTCAAACAGACCACATCCATCCCATGACCTTGACCCTTAGATCAGAGTTCACACAATCAACAAATGTTACCACCCACCTTTCAGATCACCATCAGCGATGGCAATCCCATCATTGTCCACCTTTGGCCATTATACCACCATGCCCTTGCCATGATATCACCACAGATGACAAAACACGTGTCAATATCACATATATGTGTGTCCATTGATTGAGTGTCGTTTATGTGTGTGTGACTTGATTGAGATGTATTGAAATGACTCTCCGTGTTTATATGTTGGATGTACGCTTGGGTTTTGTGGATTTTTTTTCTAAAAGTATCAGAAAAAGGCAGTTGGTTAGTCGTGAAAGATTCCTGTGGCTCTGAAAGTCTGAACTGAAGTCTGGAGTCGTTTATTGTCTATAATATCGAGAGCTTATTAAGCCACTGTCTTGGGTGGGTAAAAAGCATAAGTATTTATGAACTTTTAGTGTTCCGATTAAGCGTCTTCCTCATCAGTGTACACAATTTTCGTCTATTATTCGAGTACTCGTAGGTTCTTTTAATAAGTACCCGGTCTGAGGAGAGCGACCTCAAACTTTCCTGCGGAACAATTGATTGAAATAATGAAATTTTTGCCGTGTGTGTGGATGTCGTAATTAAGACTAATCTCAGTGGAAGAAATAAACAGCTAGGATATAATTTTTTTAAGTGATAGGACGTCAAACTATCCGAAGGATTACCTAATGCTAAGCAACCGGCGCTCTCCATAGCAAGACCAGAAAAGTTACGAGTGCATCACCGGCCATTTGAGGATTAGGGTTTCGAGGTTTTAGAATTGGGACTTCGGTAACCTCACTCTTTTTTTTTATGTAATAGGTCGGCAAACGAGCATACGGATAACCTGATGGTAAGCAATCAGCGCCGCCCATGGACACCCGTAACGGAGGAGTAACAAGTGCGTTGCCGACCTTTTAAGGATTAGGGATTTGGAGATTTAGGAACTGGGGAGGGATTGGGAAAGGGAAGGATTGGGCCTCCGGTAACCTCACTCACACGGCGAAACACAACACTATGGTTGTTTCACGCCGGTTTTCTGTTAGGCCGTGGTATCACTCCGGTCGAGCCGACCCATTCGTGCCGAAGCATGGCTCTCCCACACTTAAAGTGAAATACACCGCTGTGGTCGTTTCACGTTGCTTTTCGCCGAGGCCGTTGTTTCACTTCGGTCAAGCTGACCCATTCGTGCTGAAGCTTAGCCCTTAACACATAAAATCCTCTTTATAATATTAGTTGGGATAAAAATTTGCGAAAATCCCTTCAAACATTCTCAGGCTGTAATTTCGCGAGACTCAATGCTACTTGTATTTAATTGTGTCCAATAAGCGACAATTAAAATGATTGCTTGTACTGTAAAGTGTACCCACTTCTTTATTGTGCCTGATTGAATTTAATTGTCCAATCCTCCTTCGGTACGACTCTTGGAAATTTTGGATTAGCAAAAAAAATACTGCTTTAATTCAGCAGTGTTTTAAAAATTTGGTCGATAATTGAAAAGGAGATCTGACCAATTGCCACCAAAAATGTATAGCACCGCTAGTTTTGATTTTCCGAACAAAAGTTGAATTGGGTCATTGCCGTTTTTTTATATACACCACCCCACACAGGGCAGAAGATCTCAGGATGTCATATGGTAAATTTCCCCTTAAAAGAACACAAAATGTCCACTGCTAAGCAAGTCAGTAAGATCGACCGTCTGGAAGCCACCAGCCGCCAGTTATACTTCAGAATTAACAGCATGCCATAGTCCACTTTGACTGTGGACCTCATCTAAACAATAGAGTTTACTATAATTTCCACGCTGGGCACACTCTTTAAAGAGTTCAGGCGTAATTACCTGAAAAGAGCTGGGTTGCAAGGCAAGCGCAAAAAGATACCGCGGCCTCGGGTTTTTCGGAGAAGGAACAGGGGGATTTTAGTCAGTAAGAGTCTAACACTCCCGCTCGCCTTACACTGGGATACAGAAGTCATTTGATGATGTTTTACCCACAAAAAGGTGTGCCAGAGACGTTCTCCCCGATCTCTGAAATACCTAAATACAAAAACCAACTAAGAGACACTACCTCTTAGTTGGTTTTAAGATCCTTTTTTTTTACTTGCAATAAACTAGTGCTTGACTGCGATCCCACCTGATGGTAAGCAGTGTTGCAATCGTTGATGGTAAGGCGCACTAGTTTATTAAGAGCCTATTCACTCTAGCCTTGAAGACACCTAAATTATATTCGGACGGAAAGACTGCAGAGAAAGACCGAATAAAGATAACACGTGGCGGTGGAGTTGTACTTAAAGCACTTAGCAAAGAGACAAAAGCACATATACATATTATATGCTATTTATAAAAGCAATTGATAGCAACAATTGATTACTTTATTGCTTTCATAAAATAGTAGACATCTTATAATGGTCTTCATCTTCATTTGTTTTCATTTGAAATGACATTTTTTTTATTGTGTACTTGCAATCTGCTCGCGTTCGCAAGGATTCTCCTGCTAAAAAATCACCTTTTGGTCACTAGCCCGTATCACATGAATCGTGATTGATAATCTAGATATTTGAAATTTGGATATAATTTCTGTTGTTCCATTTAACTTTTTTTACCGATTTTTATTCATAAGATCTTTTTCTGACAGAAAAAGCTTCCGGACTTGTAGGTTTTGCGCTTAGCAATTGTTTTATGTTTGTTTATTTAGTTACATTTATAGAAAATTGTATTTTCACGTTACTATGTTTTCCGCTGAATCTGGTTAGACATCAGTCATCTGTTTTAAGTAAGATATTAGTAAAAACTTCAGCCTGTAGTCAGACAGGTTAAAACGAGTGATCAAACGGCTTGTTTGCATATCCTTTTTAAAAAATACCAAACACATCTACATCCCCTTCTTAATTATAATGCTCCCTTTCCCATGTCTTTCTTCTTTCCTAATTCTTTTTTTAACCGACTCCATTTTCATCTTTATATGGAAATGTTTCACTCTTATTGACAAGCGTACTCGCGATTGTTTTGAAGTGTACCTCCCTCTAACTAGTTGGGCATAGCTGGGTCCAAAGTTCAACAGGGGTCACATAAACTGCCCAATTCATGTCGACACTAACTGTTTACGACAATCAGAAAGCTATTGAAATAATGACGACGTATAGCACTGAAAAAAACTTTGTCACTCATTATTTAAATAAATTACTAGATAACTAGATTTGCCCGCGACGAATAGGGACTTCCTGCAGATTTTTAGTACAAAAACTATCCTAAATCCTTTCTGGACTGCAAATTTTTGTCTGTATCAAATATCACAGAAATCGGTTCAGTAGTTTAGGCGTGAAGACAAGACACAGACAGAGTTACTTGCGCATTTATAATATCAGTTTGGATTGTAATTTATTTCTAAGATAGACTATGTTAGAGATAAGATTTGTCGGTTGAGATGTCATAGTTTTGTATAACGTACACAAGAACGTCATTGGATGTTTCGTACCATTGAATCGTCATATACTTCTGTTATGACACAAAAAATCATTAAATGGCGTTTAATATTAAAACAGAAGATTTTGTCTCTTTATTATATTAATCATCTTTATTGAAAACTGCTTGACAAACGGCAGAACCTTTTCAACTTGATACAGAACCCAGTATCATCTTGACCCGACGATTGTCTGACCCTGCGCCAGGCAAATGGACCCAATTCTCGACATCCACACTACTCGCTCAAGTCCCCGATTGGCCAGGGAATTAATGACAATATTGCGTTCTTATTCGTTTGACCGTCTACATACGTACCATCAATTTAGCAATAGACGCTCACAGTCTTCACGTCTGCGCGCATCGGCAGCCCGCGCTAATTTGATTTGAATTTCGAAAATTCAATAAACGGATTTCCTGTTTTTCCTTAATTTGAATTAACCGTTTCGTTTTGTTTGGTGTTGTGGTTTTTTTAAATCAAAATGGTGGACTGAAATGATATTTTTGAAGGACGGGGACGGAGGTGTTAAGTTTTTTATGTGTTTCGCCAATATGGCTTTGTAAAAGAAATTGTGATGAATCATTCGGACCTCTTTGAATGTTATTGTTTTACTGTGATTTGAAGGACTCTTTATAAGGTGAGGATACGTGGGTTGTCTGTGGTTTCTGGTTTATTTCGTCCGATACAGGTTGTTTTTATCCTGATTTTTTTATACTAATTCTAGATTTAGTTGTTTTTAGCGAATTACCCTTACCATCCCCTGCCGTTTCTATACCTTTTACTTAACTAACTCTAAATCAGACTGAAATATTTTCATAGCTAAACTACTGCTGCGCATACGACGACTTTTTAAACTACTTTAAAATAAATATTCAGCTAGTCCTCATATAACCTTACTAGCTTATTTATGAAAGTAGTGTATATGTTATTCCAGACTATAGTCACTGATGTCGACTATAAACTACATCAGTGCCAATTTTCATTAAAGTCCATTTAGTTGTTTTTAATTACGTACCATCTATACTTAAAAACTTTCGCGTTTATTAGTAGAATCAAACAGGCAACCACGTCACAACGTGGCTTTCTATTTTAGAACTGGAAAAGTCCTTTCAAAATGGCGTTTTCGAAAAGGCAAAATTTCCAGTAGAATTGAAAATTTTGCCTATGGTTTTATACAATTGGAAGTGTTTGGAGGAAAATCTCCCATTCCGAAATCTGACTTTCGCAAGTCTTAACAAATAATACAGCCATGAAACGTTTCCTGGAAAACAATGACAGAGCGTTCACTCAATTAATGAATTAAGATCATTTTATGGGGAATTTCCATGACGATTTTGGTCTGATTGTTGACTGACTTACAGTTGATTTTAAAGCTATGTTTTTATATCTCCGGCTAATACATTTCTCGAGTGTTTTGTAAAAGCCGATTAGGGAAAAACCACATTATAGATGGGGTTGTAGAAGTAAACGCGATAGTGTACCGCTGTTCTGGCCTGGAACGGAAGAAGGAATGGGCTCATTTTTAGTCAGTAAGAATCTGACACTCCCTCTAGCCCCTTTCGTCTCGTGTTTCGCCATGTGAGGTTACCAGATGCCCAATCCTTCCCTTCCAGGGGGGAAGATCCTGCCCTAATTCCTAAATCTCCAGAATCTAAATCCCAAAAGGCCGGCAACGGACACGTTACTCCTCTGGTCTTACGGGTGTCAGTGGCCGGTGCCGATTACTTACCATCAGGTAATCCGTCTGATCCTTTGCCCACCGATGACATTAAAAAAGGCGTGAAACTAGTATCACATTAAAGTCGGCGAGTCCCAGGGTAAATGAACAACTGTCTTGGATTTCCACAACGAAATAAATCAGTCATGACCAAAAATCTTATTAATTTGCTTTAATCTTAACTTACTATTTTGTGATGAGTAATAATGTACTTAAAAAACATCCTTGATAATATAGGATCCAAAAATATTTAATTAAACCGAATATAATTGTAATAACTAAAAAAATGTGTATTTTATCTTAATTAACCGTATCTAATGGGCATTGTTATAAAATATTATTTGCGGTTTTATGACGCAAATCCAATGTTTATGTGTACACAAGTGTCCAGAGAAAGCTAAATATTACTTCAACCAGATGAGAGGAGATCAGTGGTTTGAACGCTCAGGTTCGAACCCGATTTTACCAATTTTTTTAGAACTTTTTTTCTGGAAATCGGCAGCAGTTATGTGATGGTAAGCTATCAGTGCCGCCAATAGACTACCGGTACACCAAAGGAGTAAAACCTTGTAAATAATGTATCAAAGAATCTATAGGTGAAACGGGTTTAAAAAGAGTAACCATGGATTTTGTCGCTCGTGCATCTCTATCGGAATCTACACTTTGGAACGAGCAAATAGCTTCACTAAGAGTACTGACCGACAGACAGACAGAGAGTTGACGTTCAAAAGTGCCTGTAAGGGTCTAATTGAAATTAATTATTTTGACTTTGACTTGCATGGAAACTTTCCATTTATTTTGAGTGTCTTGTCTTTGGTATCAGACAGAAGTTAGCAATTACTTGATCGTTTTCATGAATCATCCACCAGCTGGTTTCCGTTCATTGTCAGGCCTCGGGCTCCAACAGTAAAGACTGTTGGACTATGCGTCATTTTTTTACCATGTAATTTGGGAAAAATGGATCGTTATTGCACAGTTGGGTAGTTAGTAGATACCATCACTACATAGTCTAAAACAAACTCGCTTTTTCTGCCCCTATATCCCGTAAATGTTTAAATCTTTAAAACTTCGCAACGAATTTGATGCAGTTTTTTTTATAGATAGAGTGATTGAAGAGGAAGATTGATATACATATGTATCCATACATTCATTAACCTGCCGAGAAATTTAGTATCAGAATTGCACCAGTGCGTATAAAATCTTCTGTACTGTAAGAGACAGTACAGCTATTTTCTCGGGACCTTGGGTCGCACTTTCAAGCACTCGACAATTCCTCAAAATGTCCTTTTTTTATTTTATGGGAAAGGTCGGCAAACGAGAAGACGGATTACCTGATGGTAAGCAATCAACGCCGCCCATGGACACCCGCAACGGAGAAGTTACGAGTGCGTTGCCGACCTTTTAGGGATTAGGGATTTGGAGATTTAGGGATTAAGGAGGGATTGGGGGAGGGGAAGGATTGGGCCTCCGGTAACCTCACTCACACGGCGAAACGCAACGCCGTGGTTACTTCATTTAGACCCTTCCAAAACGTACGTTTCGAAAGATCCTCGTTAAATTGGCGCACACCTAACCATTATCTTCTGGCCCCCTATCCCTTGCACCAAGTACCTACCCAAAGGTCTTGAGTCTGGCACTAAATTATTCACTTAGTTTTATACGTTGAGGCCTTGGACATCAATTACTATTTGCACACTATCTGCTCGGCAATTGAAGCCACGTGACAAACATGGCGAATGAGACGCGCTCGAGATGTCAAGAAATTGAAGCATTTTAAAATGAAGTTTATTATTCTGATAGGCAGATAAATGAGAATATACACAATGTACAGAGAAGAACTGAATTGGTTAGGATTTTTTTGGAAAAGGTTATAATATTTCTGCTGGTATTTTTGAGGCCTAACTTCGGTGAGGCAAATTGTCCTAGACTTCTACAGAATTTGGCTTAGCTTATTAGGCTCTACCAGTCCCTATGTTATGTCTGAATCTCCTACGTAATGGGAATTTGCTAAACGTGCACTTTAGACGGATACTTCTCTATCTCTGGATAAATAATGTTAATAGCAAAAAAACGGTATCTCCTCTTATGAGTCTCCAGTTCATGAGCAATTCGGATCGTTAATTAAAGGATTTATCAGCTCGTTTGCCCTGAAGAACATTACCATCATATGTAGCCCAGACTTTCAGACAGACAGTATGATCTCTAATTCTATTTGTTTTTAAAAGTTAATGTAATTTCTCTTTGCAGGAGCCGTAGTACAACGCCCCGCCCGTAGGCCGCTTGCTACCCCACGAATCGAGAGGTTCACCCAACGTCCCTTGTGCCACATGGAGCCCATTCTCGCGCAACCAACATATTTGATTGGAAACCGCTTCACGAAGAAATCCTTCCCGGGAAACTTCCCCCGTCTGCAGTATCACCATTGTCGTTCTAACACAAACATGCTATTGAAAATAGAAAACGAATTACTACAGAGTCACCGTCAAAGAGAAACGACCGGTATCAAAAAATTATACAACTCATTCTTCGTTCTATTTTAACGTGTTCGCCAGTTTTCTGCCTAAAACCTTCATTCATTCATTTCATTCATCATTCAGTGACTATTGTGTTGGCATGGCCAAATTGTGATGGAATTTTATTTGGAAGACAAGGACTATATTATGCATGATAGCCGGAAAGAAGAAAATTATATTTGGGAGTCTAGTGTGAGGTTGGCTCTTGTGGGGAGGGAAGAGGAACTCGGGATGTATTTGGAGGAGCGAGAGGGAAGGAAGCGGAAGTGGCAGGGCGAGGGGAAGATGATGAGGAGGGCTGAAAGCGAGGAGAAGGAACAGCGGAAAATACCGCCGAAAAAAGTTATGGGTAAGTTTCTTTTTTTTTTGACACTTTTTATTCGTTTCTAGGGATTCCGCCCTCTTCTTTTTTATAGTACAGGTCGTCAAACGAGCAGATGGTAAGCAATCAACGTTGCCCATGGACATCCGCAACACCAAAGAAGTTACGAATTCGTTGCCGGCCTTTTAGGGATAAAGGTTTCGGATATTTTAGGATAGGGAAGGGATGGGGGGAGGAGAAGGGATTGCTACTGCTATAAATCCAGAGGAGCCTATAACATTTTCTGGTTTGCTCTAAAATTATACAGACCAACGTACATTATGACCGTATTATAGACCGTATAGAAAGAAAGAAAGAAAGATACGTTTATTGGCACACACATACTATACATATTGTAGCAATTAACACAAACAAAAAAAAAAAAAAAAAACACGTTACAAAACGGTTGTATTTAAGCGTAACAAGATTACAAAACAAAAAAATAAAAAAATAGTTGCTACTTAAAAAAGAAAGAAAACAAACAAGAGTTGTGCCAAATGGGTCCAGTTCAGCATGAAAGCCAGACAACTAGTGCCTGGCGCTGGTTTTCAACTGAACCCTGAGGAGAAACATCACGGACATCAATATAATATAATAATAATGATCAAACATACTGTATCAAACATACAATATCACATACACATCACACCCAGAGGCGGAACAACAATCTGTGGATCACACAAAGAGTTGTTCCGTGCGGGAATCGAAACCGCGACACGTTTCGCGGCAGCCAGTTGCCCAGCCACCGCGCCAACCGTGCAGTCGTATGTTATATGATTCCTGTCCGCGCCGTAAAGAAATACATATTTAATTAGTAAAATTGATCGATCGATCGAATTGATCATCGACAGGTTGGGTACACTGTCAGTGAAGCATTTTTTAAACGAATTTGGGTTGTGCACAGTATACAAGTAGGTATAGAATCATGTACGTTAGGTCTGTGTTAAATGTCCTAAATTAGTTACTGAAGTTAAGCTAGTTTACTTAAGACCCGAACTTAGAATGTCCTTATTTATATTGTTATTGATCTTGTAGTCGGTAGAACAAAACAGAACTGTCAGTGTCAGGATTAATTTAATTACCACAAGTCATTTTGTATTTTGTAACGACGTTGACTTTGTAAGAAGACAGCTTCTCAATCGTGGTAGTACTGACTTCAGTCATTCAGTTTTCCTTCACTGTTTGCCAGTGGTGTTTAAATGATCATAGAAAGTAGAGTAGTAAAAGAAGCGGCCGCCTTAAGATTTGGGCAACCACAACTTACTACAACTTACTACTTTGACTGAACTACAATTTAAACATGAGACTCACTTGGCAGCAGGATTTGCACCATCCAAACAACGAGACAATCCAATCCTGAACAACATTCACCCATCCAAAAATCAACCTAGGCTACCTAAGCTTAACTCGAAACAAAGCATAATTTCTAACCTAGCATAGCATCTACGGTATAACTATAATGAATGATGTACTGTTTAAATATTTTCACAGAAAATACAACGTAACTGATATAAGTTATTATATTTAACTAGAAGAAGACATTTGTTGATATAAGCCTACCAATCGGCGGTGACTGGGCCATAGATTATGTTGACATGTAGATAGGACAGTTTTTGTGTTAGTATTCTGCCTAAAATGTTACTAACTGTACTGTTTAGAAATGTTTTAAATTTATTTTGATATTTATTAACATCAACTCTAAATGCTCGATGCTTGTTAAGAAACAGTACTTATTTTTAATACCATCTCGAAATTATCCATTTATCAAAATTGGATATCTAGAGACTTGTGTGTGTGTGTGAGTAAACAAATAAACAGTCGTGTCACATCGTTTACGAACACTTAGTAACTCTTAATAACCTCACAGAGGCAAACACAATTTAGGCAGAATACATTACTAAGCTATTAGTCTTAATCTTTGCCTCAACTGATAATATAGTAATGAGTTATAAAATATAACACAGAAAACAGTGCTGTAAGACGCGTCGCGATCGACAAACGTGTTTGCGATTAATTTGTCGCACTATTAATCGTGTAAAAGTGTCGTGGCTTAAAATCCGGTTCAGTGCGATTTAACACAATTTACGTGACTTTCTGAACTTTATTTTAAATATTCTTATGGTATTTTTGTGAATCAATTTGTTTTATCAAGTTTCATAATGTTTGATAATTACATTCTTAATTTATTTTTAAATATGTCTGTCGTCGTTGGATAGTCAATCTTGCTACCATCAATTAACTTGACAATCTTTACACTACATACGCTGCTGTTTACATGTGAACATTAGCTCATGACGATACCTAAGTACGTGTGTCGCCTGGGCAGTCACCGCTACCATCAGTTGACTAGACATCTACACTACATGAGCTGCTGTTTACATGTGAACATTAGCTCATGACGATACCTAAGTACGTGTGTCGCCTGGACAGTCACCGCTACCATCAATTGACTGGACATCTACACTACATGAGCTGCTGTTTACATGGGAACATTAGCTCATGACGATACCTAAGTACGTGTGTCGCCTGGACAGTCACCGCTACCATCAGTTGACTGGACATCTTCACTACATGAGCTGCTGTTTACATGTAAACATTAGCTCATGACGATACCTAAGTACGTGTGTCGCCTGGACAGTCACCGCTACCATCAGTTGACTGGACATCTTCACTACATGAGCTGCTGTTTACATGTAAACATTAGCTCATGACGATACCTAAGTACGTGTGTCGCCTGGACAGTCACCGCTACCATCAGTTGACTGGACATCTTCACTACATGAGCTGCTGTTTACATGTAAACATTAGCTCATGACGATACCTAAGTACGTGTGTCGCCTGGACAGTCACCGCTACCATCAGTTGACTGGACATCTACACCACATGAGCTGCTGTTTACATGTGAACATTAGCTCATGACGATACCTAAGTACGTGTGTCGCCTGGACAGTCACCGCTACCATCAGTTGACTGGACATCTACACCACATGAGCTGCTGTTTACATGTGAACATTAGCTCATGACGATACCTAAGTACGTGTGTCGCCTGGACAGTCATCGCTACCATCAGTTGACTGGACATCTACACTACATGAGTTGCTGTTTACATGGTTTTTCGTTCTTAATCGATGACAATCAACCGTGCTATATTCTGTTGTCACCAATCTTGAAATATTTGGATTTTGGTTTCAAATACTTCTCCGGATATTTTTCTATCCGGTGTATGAGTTTTGCTGGTCTTGGCTCTTTTAGCTGGAGTATATACTTTTTATCATTAAGCTATGAAAAACCAGAACAAATTGGCCGTTGAATGTGCCAAAATGTGCACTAAGACAGGCCATGAAAAGTTGGTTGTCTCATCATCAGTAAAGCCTTTGACAAAACCACTTCGGGTTTTCAATTCACAATAACTATAAATGTTTTAATATAATCATAACATCTGCGTAGTGATGGCGAAGTAAAACACATTTGTCACAAGCGTGGGAAAGCTTTCCCTCGACACGAATGAGCTGGCTTTACCAGAGGGGCACGACAGCTTCAAAGACGTGAAACAATGCTTGCGTTGTGTTTCATCGTTGGATAATATTACTAAAGGCAGTCTAATCCTTCCACCATCCCCTATTGCCAAATTCCTCAATCCTTAGATGCCTAATCCCCAAAAGTAACTATCCATGCAATGCATTTGTACCTTCTCGATGTTCACGCTGATTGCTTACCATTGAGTGATCAGCCCGCTTTCTTACCGCACAATCCCATAAAAAATACCCCCATTTTCTTTCGGGTGTCGTAAACACCGACTAAAAGTATTACACATACAATACCGCCAACGTATCTTGACGAGTCTGAAGTTAGCCGATTAGCTGCGCAGTACACAATTTTGTTCCTAAAAGATCCATTGCGTAGACAAACGGCTAACTTCAGACTCGCCAAGATACGACGGCCGTACTGTACATTCGATAGAGACCAGCAGTGTGATTCTGTAAGACTTCATTCTAAACTTCGAATCTGAATCCGCCGTGAGTAGTAAGTAGTACACTAGCGCTACACTTGCGAGTTGAACTAAATTATGAAATGACATTAAAAATGATAAAGTATGAAATGACATTAAAAGTGGCATTCAAAAATTTTATTTACCCGTCACTTCGACGCTCACTTCGCACTCGAACACGATTCAAAATCAAACAAATTTTATAGAATCGACGTGCTGGCAAGAGCGCTCTTTCAAATGATTGTGAACCTTGTAATTTCCAATCTTAAACTGACCCGGGTAAGCATACCTGGAGTTTATGGTAAACCATCTCATTTAGAGAAGACACAGACTAGCAGGAGACTGTCACCGTCTGTTGACATACTTTCCATCAGACGATTCGCAAACGTATATACCACTTCAATGCTGTGAAAACTATCCCATCATCAGCCTATAAGTGCCTACTGCTGAGCAAAGGCCTCACACGGAGAAGGTTTGAGTATTAATCTCCACGCCTGCTCTGGAAGGATTGGCAATTTCAGTCTTAGAATTAGTAATTACAAGTCAAGGTTTCCTCACGATGTTTCTCTTCACCGTATGTCAGTGGTGTCTAAATAATCATAGGAAGAAGGTTCTATAGAAGAATCATAAACTCATTTGCATACTCCATGATAAGGATAAAATGTTTGATAATGTGTTCTGTTTATTTGTTTATCATAATGTTACGTAAGTGTCCAAAACTGCAGTTTATTTACGTCATATTAGCCAAAATACTTACTAAACTCATTTCGTTTGTAACATTAATTATTTAGTATTCCATTTTTGTTAGCATTCTTTTTATATTATATTTTGCAGTCCACTGGTGAGTTTCTCATTTATAACTCGACCAGTAGCTATCGTCGCCAACAATACTCCTTCCCTATTTAATTCCAAATCTGCCAGATCAGATGGCGGGATGGAACTATAAAAGATGTACAGCTCCATCCCTCTTTCTCGCCCGGAAGATTCAAGCTTTAATACTTTGTGGTAGGTCTACAGATCAGTCAAATTAACTGAGGTTAGTCAAGCGCAATAGTACCGCGGCCTCGACCTGGAGCAGGAGAAGTAACAGGCAGGGGGGGGGGAGGGTTTAGATAGTAAGAGTCTGATACTCTTTCTTGTCATACACTAGGGGTGTATGAGGCCTACGTACTTTTAAACCATTAGCGTCGCGAGTTTTCGAAGAATGGACAACACCCGCGGCTCCCGGTTTCTGAAAGGCTTGTCAACGCTAAAATTAACTAATCTCCTGTTAAATCTCTTGTCAAGTCATCTGATTGGTTGTTGATAATTCAGTCAACCAATCAGATGTTTTGACAAGAGATTAAATTGATTTTAACATTGAGCGGCCTTTCGGAAACGGTGTAGGTGATCTATTAGTCCCCCTATCTATCTTCTGCTGAGCTAGCTACGTTCTGCTTCTATCTTCTGCTAAGCTCATATCTCTAGAACGTCTAGACCAATTTAGCCTATTCTTTTTTTTTTTTGCTGTCATGAAAAAGTACTTGTCGAAGAAGATTTTCGAAAAGCAGAAAGGAAAATTGGGAAATAGTGGCCCTATCGTTTAAGGCGTGGTGCTTGGACAGTCGTGCTGTGCAAAGATCACACCGCAGGTCCTATAATCTATGCTAATATTATAAAACTTAAAAGTTTGTTTGTTTGAACGCGCTCATCTCAGATACTACTGGACCGATTTCAATTTTTTTAGACTGCTTAATATGTGGTTCATTTATCAAGGAAGGGTCTTAGCTATATTTTATAAATACAATAATTCAAATCATATCTCATGGAAATCTCAATCTGTTTTTCAATATAGAAGAGAATACCGAAGATTATTATGTAAAATTTACGTGATATTAGTTATTTGGCTGTTCTACAGCTGAACTAGGATAGGCTAGTTGTTGACTGATATTATTTTCATACTAACTACTCGTACTTACGACTCTGCCCGCATTTTGAATGAAAACATTGCAGTTCCTCCCGCGGGGTTTCACTCGCTACTCGGCTCCATTTGATTCTAGCGTGATGTTCCATAGCCTATAGCACTCGAGAAAATTGTAGCTATCAATAAGTGAAAGAATTTTAAGAATTCAACCAGTGGTTCCAAAGATTGCCCCCTACATATAAACTTACAAATTTTATCTCTTTATAATATTAGTATAGATGTAGTTTTGTTTGACACAATAAGTAGCGAATAAAAATGGCAAAGAAAAACACAAACAATATTAAAATTATCTAATGCAACCAACCACCTTATCTTGTGGAGATTTTTGATAACAGTAGTCGTTACGTTAGTCGCTATTTATTTCACAAAGTCGAAATATTTTCTGCGCCTCGATACAGGCAGTACTGATAGCCAAATGCGAGACTTTGAGAAAAAAAAAAAACATCAAATACCTTCTCTCACCAGGTATGGCGAAAGGTAGTGTCAGACTGTTACTGAATAAAAATCGTGGCACCTAATTGCTCTTGCTAGAAGACCTTGAGACTCTTATCGGACAAAGTCAGGGATATCATCGAGAAACTCTTCCCTGGAGGTCGGACTCTTACCAAGGAAAATAAAAGAGACGCCCAAAACCCATCTCTTTCGTTATCTCTCTCTACTGAGGTCATGGTATGTTATTGCGTTCACATATCCAACCCAGGGTTGCGCAGCAAGCGCAATTAGGTACCACGGCCTCGGTATAAAGCAGGAGCCAGAATAGGGGGGTTTTTAGTCAGTAAGAGTCTAACATTCCTTGTCGCCTCACCCTGGACGAGACAAGGCATTCGATGATTTTCCCCTCACAAAAATATCCCTGATTTACACGCTATTGGGCCCTATTGGTGTTGCTGTCTTCACATTTTACGTGGAAAAGTCATTCTTCGGAAACAATTCTCTCGATCGAAGTGATACCACTCACACGGCAAAACACAATGTAAGCTTTTTTTCACACTGGTTTTCTCTGAGGCCGTGGTATCAAACTTGTCGAGCCCTATTTACCCATGTAGGTACAATCTACGACCCGCCCCGACTTCGCTATTAAATTTCTCCACTATTCAATGGATGTTACAATACATATAAACCTCCCTCTTCAATCTCTCTATCTATTAAAGATACCCGCATCAAAATCCGTTGCGTAGTTTTAAAGATTGAAGCATACATATTGATATAGGGACAAAGAAAGCGACTTTGTTTTATTTTATATTATGTATTGATGTAGTAATTACAACTCGCCACCCGGACGACGTTATGTCGTCATATCTAACTAAAATCAATAAAAGAATAGATTATTAATTTATCAATTAAGGCGATTTAATTATTATCGAAACCGGTTTTATGTTGATTTTGATCATGTATGCGTTTTTATCTTTTGTAGATATTGTTTTGTTTGATGTCGAACAAAAAATGTGTTGTTACTGAAATATTTCTTTCTTTAGGTAGAAATGCTAAAGTGTAGTCATTTTTTACTTGATTTCTTAATTGTTTAACTGTGTTTTCGGTCGACTTGTCTTAAGACTTCCGCACGTATTCAGAAAAAAGTTGCTTGACTTATTCAAAAACAAGATGTTACGACTTTTCAATGCTAGAGTATTAAAAATAATCGAAGTATATAATTTTTAATAAATAAATATGCATCTTGAAGCAACAGAATCATGAAGTCACAGTACACAAACCCCGGCCAGGGCTGCGGGGTAAGCGCAATGAGGCACCGCAGCCTCGGCACAGAGCAGGAAAAGGAACGGTGGGAGAGAGGATTGTCAGTAAGAGTCGAGTAGTCATTTACAGATTTTATTAGCTTTCCACCTGTGCGAATCTGTGGCGCGTTGCTAGTAGGTAAATCTTAGCCTTCCTCGACAAATGTACTATCGAACACCAAAACAATTGCCCAATTCGAACCAGTAGTTTCGGAGATGACCGCTTTCATACAAACAAACTCTACAGCTTTATAATATTAGTTAAACACTTTAGTCTACGCCCCACATTTAAACCACGCCTAATTACCACCCAATTATCCAATCACCGTCTAAAGATAGGAACAAACATAACAAATAGCCTTTGACCTAGCGCGTGTCTGCTTAACGTTAAAACGGGCGGTGTTCTGCTCTGATATCGCGTAACCCTAAGACCCTAGTCCGACCGTACTGGTTGTGAAGCGATTTTGCAATTTATAGGTTAGAAGATAAGGTTGATCACGTTTTGTCACGTGAGAAAGCTATGATAGATAGATGCTGAATTGCATACGCCATTCGTCTAGTAGAAAGGTCTAGTAGAACATTTTATCTGAAATTTAATACGCTAAGCCAAGTCAAAGCAAATCTAAATGTCCTTAATACGTCTGTAGTGTACGGAGGTGGTCTAAATAGATGTTTCGACTACAAGACCTGTCAGACACTGCAGATCACTTATACTGTTAGCTGTTACTGTTAGCTGATCAAACACCTCTTTAATTAAAAGTCAGGGTAGCAAACACTAGTACACTTGTAGTGTCTTCCAGTCTTTTTTTGAAGATGGTGAGGTTTGCTATGGCTGCGGCTTTTTTTAGTAACCAAGAATTTTACTTCCACGTGGTTGTAAAACGGCTAGGAGTAAGATTTACGCTAATTAGGGTAGGTATTAATTTCGGCAAACCTCTTTTTCTAAATTTATCAAGTCTTTTATGTACTGATTCCCGTATAAGGGAATAAGACGCTAATCATATAGAAATCAGAGCAACAACACACTAGTTCAATTCAAATATGAAATAAGTCACTTCTGTTTGTTTATTTGATTGTACAAATTGTCACGTTTTGTCACGCGTCATGTATTAACACGGGACTTAACAAGCAAGCTATAAATACATTTTGTATTCTCTATTAGAGACCCGCCCTTGCTGCGCACTTACACCATTTCGCTGTCCAATTACTTCTCTTATGAAGTACTACGAAAGGGTCGCTGGTTCCCCTTTTTCCACTCGTTGCTCTAAATTTTTCTTCTGTAAGAACTTTCTCCGGACTGTGCCAAACACAGCAGAAAAAGAATTTGCACAATTGGTCCAGGCGTTGTTTGGTCTGTTGTGGTATGTCGTGGTGGCCCGAAGGTTAAGGCGCCAGCTCCTCACGCATGAGAAATGCGTATTATTTATTTGTAAAGAATCGTGTTTGTTTCCTCCATTTTCTTTCCCCTTCCATTCTGTTCTAGGACTCAGTGTCCTTGCTTCGCACCAACCGCAAGAATTCTCTGCACTGTCCTGTGGTTGACTGTTAAAGAATGCCTTAAGGCATTAAGTCCGCCTTTCAGACTGTTTTGTGTCAAGAAGAAATAAAATAAATAAATAAATGTAGGTCCGAAATCGCACAAATCGAAAAAATCATATATCACCAATATGATTTTTTCCTAGTTCTTTGTGATGAACTTTCTATGATTATTTTGACACCACTGCCAGATGGTGAAGGAAAACATCGTGAGGAAACCTGAACTTCTAATTTTGAATTAGAAGTTTCAAATTGCCAATACGTCTTCAGCAAACGGGGTGATTAATGCTCAAACTTTCTCCGCGTTAGAAGATGCCTTTGCTCAGCAGTGGGCACTTATAGGCTGATGATGATGTTAAAATATGCGCTTACCAACACATTTTGCGATTCCTTTTCATACTATGTATAGTGAAGTTATAAGTACCTTATAGTCTTTCTTTCTATTTGCTGAAATACAAGCTTAATGTTGTATCAAAAATAATGCAAGATAACACACGCCTGTATTAACATGTTTGAAGGTCGTGTCAGACCTGTATCAATAAGGTCGGATAAGTCCAATAGGGCGTATAATATTACATACGATCTCCGATCCTCCAAGAAAAGAGGGTTCTTCTACTTTCTAGACCGTTTCCATTCAATTATGAATATTAGTACTTCCAGTAGCACTTCCTCGCTCTATCTAGCTGGAGGGCCTACACTACACACCCCACCCCAACGGTCATCGATTTTACGTCAAATGTGACCAAACCTCCGCCTCTGCAATCTGCCAATCTAGCAGACTGCAGTGGCTATATCCATAATCGGATCACCTGATCCGACTGAGAACTAAATTTGGTGTTTCAAATTCGGTCTCTTAAAGAAAGTCTCAAGTTAGCCCTCCCTATAGCTCGTACAACTTTGGATTGGGGGATCAGTCGCAGAGTCAGTATCCACATCTCGATTCCGTTTACCGGTACTCACTGGTAGGACGCATTCATTGAAGGTTTGTCTTCAGGCCTCGCGGTATACTTGTCGAGAAGATCCGGCTAAGTTCCCTATGCACTGCCTAGCTAACCTGTTGGGGAGCCTTCCAACTCGTCCGTGTTATCATTGAAAAAAAAAAACAATATGAAAACCGAAAAATACCTATTATCCAATCGAACAACAAGGCACTAAATGATAATAACAGAGTGTCATTAAGTGCATTTAGATACTACAATCTTCCCTTTAATATATTTAAAGGCATGAAGTTATATTACAAATTGTATCATCACGCTCAATTATCACCAGTGACGAAACATTGTACATAACATTTAATATGTAAATAAGCCATTCTTCTCTGTTTACTTAATTTCGGATGTCACTCGTGTCTCGTGTTAGAGCGGTTTTGTGATATTTAATGACGCTGATGACAGATTAAAATAAATTTCTCACCACCCCTGATTTTCCTGTAGTCAGTTTTTTGAGTCTCGTCCCAAAAATCATCCTGTTTCTTCTCCTGTTCCAAGCCAAGCCACGGTGTGTCATTGCGCTTGACCGGCAAACCCGGCTGGTTCATGTAGGTGTCCTAAGATCCAAATAAGAGACTGCACGCTAAGTAAAAATCTGATTTTTATGATATAGGTCGGCAAACAAGCTGATGGATTACTGGTAAAGGTTTCGGATATTTAAGGATTGGGAATGGATTGGGGGAAGGGAGGGGATTGGGCTTCCGGTAACCTTACTCAACAAAACAACGCTGTGGTTGTTTCGCGCTGGTTTTCTGTGAGGTCGTGGAATCATTCCGGTCGAGCCGACCCATTCGTGCCGAAGCTTAGCTCTCCCACACTTGATACCAACTTTCTAGAAAATCGAATGTTGTAAAATCAGATCTCCTTACTCAGACGTTTCATTCTTATTTGGTATGCAGGTAAGGAAATAAAGTCTGATTCATTGGGGAGACATTAAGCATTGTTTGGCTACTGAGCCGACCAATATCGCTACAAAATTCCTAAGTATAGGTATTGTTTCTTTAAAAAGACCTTTTAGGTGTGTCTGTCTTTTTATCTACTGTATTTCTACTGAATCGAATCTTTAATTTGTTACTTGCAAACCAAATTACTGTGTAGATCGTGCGTAGTCTAACGATAGACTTCCACCACAGTATAACGACAGTTATTGGAAAAAAAGGAGATGTGGGTTGTGGCTGTCCATTTTTTTCATAATCTGACTGATTCTTCCTTTTCACATCTTGTGGACAACCAGTGCTGATGCTATATTTTTAGGTGGTGATAGAAATAAAATGCCGCCCATCTAAATCAATAGCTCGGTCGTGCGTCTTTTGTCTCGCGTTTCGGTTCGTTTTGGCGCTTTGGCCGTCACTGGCACACCTACAGGGCGTCTGTTTGCAAATGCACCTCTCGCATCGCCCTAGGACCGGCCCTGTCAAGCCCTGCCCTTAAATGTTAATTGAAATGGTAGCAAGTTTGACTGCTTAAATGAAATTTTTACATTGCATTGTCATAAATGAAATTAATTAGCAATTTCGATAGATTTTTGACGTTACTTCTGTTGACTTTCCTTCAATGACCTGAATCGGTCTTGGGATTTTGATGTTTTACCTTTTTTGAGAAATAACATATGTAATTCTATGTCCAGATGCCAGCGATGCCATCTATGTATGTTCAATCGATTCTCAACTCATTCAATACGAAATACATAGAGTTGAAAGTTTGTTGAATAATTTGAATAGATTGATTGCTGGCATCTGTACACATACATTGCATATATTATGTTATCCCTTAAAAATCATATTTACACTTAAAATTTTACAGATAAACAAATTTAACTTTATTCTTTGATAAACTTTAATATCATAGTGCCGAATGCAAAATCAGATCAAGTTGTTTGTCAGTGCGGTGTGATGTTTTACTGTGGACGTTGAACGGTTAATTCGGATAAAAAGTGAAGTGCAAATAAAAAACTTTGTTCAGTAAAATGACACTAGAACACTTTAGGAGCGCGACAAAGTACCACAGAAATATAATCGTCAGTCAATCAAGTACATGGACGTTTAAATGTTCGTTTTGTAACTGGTACTTCTGACAGTGGCTTAAACACAAAAAATCGGCTGTGATAACTCTTCTATAACGCTCCCTTTTATCCAGAAACACACTAAAACAACGCCATCTATTTGTGGAGTTGTTAAAACTTTGAAAGTGCAACGGAATTTTGACCGCCATCTAGCGGTTTGCTTGTGAAGCATTAGTAGACTAGTAGCGCCATCTCTTGGTGGGCACCGTCAAACTGTCGAACATGGTTGAAGACACGACGCCGCAGCAGGAGCGGGTTTCCGCAGCTGCGGTACTGCAATTCGCTGCAAGAGAAGCGAGGGAGGGAAGGAGATTCACCGAGTTTGGAGCTCATGCTTTCGCCAGCATCACTTATAATGCTTACGGTACTTTTTTTTACTAGTGTTTGAATATCAGAGTTGCTTACATTTATATTGGTACCCTAAGGGTGCAGTTCCATTGAGGCGGAGCGGAGAAGAGCTGTGCCGCGATTCACCAATGTAATCAGAGAAGAGACATGTGGATTTCAAGCCATGTGATTGGTAAATTGCGGCACAGCTCTTCTCCGCTCAGACCGCTAACACCGATGTCGTGTTGGATGGCCAAGGCATCACACATAATTGTAGGTAACACACAATATCTGCCGCGAAGTGGGATGGTCTAAAATCAAGATTAGTCAAAGTGGTCCAGAGCCAGGTTCAAAATCCAGAGCTTTTATTAATATTACTAAACAAAACACTTTGTACTAAACAGAGGTTCAAAGCATAAAAGTCTTAAAACTGTGCAATCTACCATGCATAGAAGCTGATGGCGAATTTCGACTGTCGTCTATTTTAACTTTTTAACCATAATGTTATTATTGTTTCGCTGTACAGTGTACATGATCTTTTGATCTCCTGATGGAAAATGATGCAATTTTAATGGCCATCTTGTAAATTGTAAATATATGAAAAAAAAAACAAGCTGATATTTTTTTGTGATTTAAGTAATGTTAGGTTTTCTTAATTACATAACATCGTTTATATTTTTTTTTATTATTAATAGCGTCACTGATCTGATGTAATAATTAGGAAGACATTACTGTGTATAAAGATTTTTTCATAAATACAGGAAACTAAACATTTTTGCGACTTGTGACCTAAGTATGAAGGATCAAGTTTGGTCTGTGCTTTATAAATTGATATATGCATTGATTGGGAATGTACTTGCTACATTTAAAATAATTATACTATTATTGATGAAAACAATATTGAGCCTTAGTTCTTGACGCCAAGCCAAAGTAGAAATTTAATAACGATTTATCAAAAATAAGCAGAAACACTCTCAAATATATATTTAAAAGATATTTCTACATGCCACACACACACACACACACAAAATCACACACAATTTTAATTGAGTGTGATTAACCTAAATTTTAAACGATTTCAATGTGTTCAACAAATTCAAATTCAAATTCAAATTTATTTATTTGTGAACATAGGTTATTACAATTGGTGTTACAAAAAATATTTTTTATGATCTCTATGCCCTACCATATCGGTGTACAAATTTTATAGAAATGAAAGAATACAAACATATACAGGCTTAATTAAAGTTTAAAATACAATGATTTTCAAAATAGGTCAATACTTAAATGTCTACAGTCAAGCATAACATGGATCAGAATAAAATAATAATTAAATACTATTGGATTTGTCATTAAGGAAAGAGTCAATTGAATAATATATTTTTTCTGTCAAGAACATAAACAGTCTTTTCTTAAATACATTAATATTGTCAGAATCTTTTATATATTTAGGAAGTTGATTATAAACTTTTGGAGCCATTGCGAATATGCTTTTATGAAACATTGCAGTTTTGCACGAGGCTAAATGTAATTTATCAGCTCTACGAAGGCTACTTACTTGCGAAAATTTTGAAAGGTTACGTCTGACGAACAAAGCAGTTTCAAAGATATATAAACAAGGCAACGTTAGTATATTCAAGCTTTTAAAGAAAGGTTTACAACTATCAGTTTGTTTCAGATTACAGATAGCTCTAACACACCGCTTTTGTGCAATAAATACAGTTTCTTTCCCAGTCGCATTACCCCAAAACATGATACCATATCTCAAGGTTGACGCTACAAGTCCATGATAAGCAGTTAGAAGCGTTGATTTACTGACTGTTTTTCTTAACATATATAGAGCATAAGAATATTGATTAACTTTACTACATACTTTTTCTATTTGAATATCCCAACATAATGTATTTTGTATATGTATTCCTAGAAATTTTGTACTATTTGTTTCAGCAATACGTATGTCATTGTAACTTATATTTAGGTTTAATTTATTGTTTGTTCTTTGTCCAAATTTCATAATTAAAGTTTTGTCCAGATTAATTTTTAAATTATTACATTGTAACCAATTTATTACAGATTTTATATTATTGTTTATGTCACATTCAAGTTTGTCATATTCATTATTATCAAAAACTATTGTACTGTCATCAGCAAACATTATCATAGGGTAATTTGTAGACGTGGGGAAGTCGTTGATATAGATAAGAAATAATAAAGGTCCGAGAACGCTTCCTTGGGGTACTCCGTGTGTTATAGTTCTGTAATTAGATTCGTAGTTTGTTTCAGTTTTAGTTAAATTACATATTCTATTTATAACGGTCAATTGTTGTCTGTTCTTAAGGTAAGATTCAAGAAGATCATAAACGTTACCTCTTATGCCATACGAGTGTAATTTCCTGAGCAAAATGTCATGGTCAACGTAGTCAAATGCCTTGGACATATCCATGTATAACGCTAATACTGGCAGTCTTTTATCTACTCGTGACGTTACTAGATTTAAAAATTCATAAATGGCCATATCAATAGACATATTTTTTCTAAAACCTTTTTGTTTGTCAGTAAATAAATTGTTTTTTTCAAAATAGTCATTAATTCTTTTACATATCACCTTTTCAAAAACTTTTGAGAATATGGGCACTAGTGCTATCGGTCTATAACTGGCCATATTTTCAACATCATCTTTTTTAAATAGTGGTTTGATAATTGTTACCTTCAATGTTTCAGGAAATTTACCATTTGCTATACACGTATTAATTAAGTGGCTTAAAATAGGAGCAATATATTTAGAAACTGACTTTACTATTTTTGTACATATACCATCATATCCGGTGCTAGTTGTATTATTTAATTGCATTATAATATAATATACCTCCTGTGGAGAAGTTGGAAGCATAAACATGGAAGAACAAGTATTATTTAGAGATGAGTGGGACCCCGTGTTAACTGAACAATTATATTGTACTTGATCAATGTAGAAATTGTTAAAAGCTTGCGCAATTTCAGATGGGTTATTTAATATCCTGTTATCAATTTTTATTCGCATAATACTTTCCTTAGGTATTCTAAATTTACAACTATTTATTACTTGCCATGTAGCCTTGGATTTGTTTTTTGCTAGATGTATAAAATTATTATTTTGTGCTTTTTGCGTCAATTGAGTAATCTTCTTAAATTTTTTTGAAAATTTTTTAAATTTATCTTTATTGAGGTTTGAAGGTGACAATCTATATTTCCATAGTAAATCTCTTTTTCTTTTACTGCAAACTTTAATACCACGACTTATCCATTTAGGACGTTGCCTAGTTGATATTTTTATTTTTATTTCGGGGAAGCATAAATTATAGAACAATACAAACAATTCATAGAAAGTATTAAAAGCTGTATTTGGATCATTTTGGTCGTATACTTCTGAAAAAGTAAGATTTTTAAAACAGTTACAAAATTTAATTATGTTTTCTTTCGAATAATCGCGTTTTGTACAGAACCAATGATCCAATAAACATGTTTTTTTAACAGGACATTTTAATAGCTGTGCCGTGTGGTCAGACACTGCAAATTCTATTATTTCACCCTGGCATCCTCGTACATTGTGAATAATATTATCAATGCAGGTGCAACTGCTCAGACGTGTCGGTTCTTTGAATTGAAATTTAAGGTTGAATCCTTGTAGTAAATAAGTGAATTGTTCTGAATATTTTGTTTGTTTTAATAGGTCTATATTATAATCTCCACAAATGATTAATTTTCTATTGGTATTAGATGAGCACAGTTGTAAGACAACATTTAAATTGTTAAAAAATATTTCAAACGTATTTTTCACTTCTTTGTTGTGGGGGGGTCTGTAAATGCATATAACTATAATTTTATGATCAGTAAGTTCCAAAGCACAACACTCAATAACGCCCGATACACTTTGTTTACCAACTTCGTCAATCACTTTAAATTTTATTCCATACCTTACCAATATACATGTACCACCGTGCCTAGATTTTCGTGTGAAATAAGTAGCCAACGAATAATTACGCAAATGTAGTAAACTAAGGTCCGAATAAGTCATATTGTGTTCAGAAAAGCATAGTACATCGGCAGTTTTCCCTTTATCGGCTAAGTCATATAATGATACTGTAAATACGTCAAGTTTATTTAAAAGTCCATTTATATTTTGATGCAAAATGAATATGCTGTTATACACGAAAAAACTTTGGAGGATCAAGCGTTTTTGGATTGTTTCCATTAGTATTTATTTCATCATTAATTTTCAAATTTTCAAATATTTCTGTCTGAGTAGTTTTGTCCGACGTTGTAGTATTGGTGAATCTGTCTAATTTACTATAAAATGTATTCTTTTTTAGCCTATATTCGATTTTCAATATTTCCCTTAATAAATAACGACATTTGTACTCTGATTGCTTATATTTATATGGTCGGAATCTACTATAGTCCATGTCTACATAGGTTACATTACTGTATTTGCTACAAACAAAACGCAATTCATAATTTAATTTACACTCATTTAAAGTTTTATTGAATGGTATTTCACTAATTAGTATGTTCGTACATTTTAAGGAGTCAACGAACTTATAAAGACTTGTTTGCAATTTGTAAGGACTTGTGTCATTAATTCCTCCTAATATTATAACATAGTCATTTTTTGATAACAAACTACATTCATTAGGTAGTAACAAGTCTGATTATGTCTTCTGACACTTTTAGTGGCAGAATGGTACTTATCTGTAGCTTACGTAATCGCCTCTCGGTACCAGTGCCTACAGAGATAGTGCCAGTTGGAATTTTCCATTTAATAAAGTACCAAATGAGATATAAAATGTTATGAGCTGACAAATAAAGATGATTTCTTGCGTCTTTAATTTTAAAATTGCGAATGCGATAAATTTTATGTTTGTCATTCATAGTCATAACATTGTTAATTCTGTTGCAATTTTACTTTGAATTAATTTCGGCGTAATTTATTTATTGATTTAAACTTTATCCATAAGGTGTCTGATTAATTTCAGTCTTAGCTTGAAAAGAGATCTTTTTATCAACTCCAAGTACCTACATAAAAAAAGCGAATAGTTTATTTGTAACAAAGAGGGATTTAACAAATATTTAAGTTAACTTTTGTATTTATTAAGTTCAAGTCACGACCTTAATTTGAAATTAGAGCCAAAACACCATGCTTATAAGGTCATCTTTTACGTCTAATAGTGCTTACTATCCTGATTGCTAAACAGTAAGACCAGGGCTCAAACTCTATTTTGCAGAAAGTATTCATTGTTTCTCAAATGTGCCACTTAAGTTTATTAGATACTTTTATCAAGGAAGTGAAATCGGCTTTTAGGCGTTTAGATGTGAACATTGACAATAACAAGGACTTAGTGTATAGACAGATAACTATATTTAACAACTATGTCTATAAGACAGTTATTTTGAAACCAGTATCCATAATAAACATTTAAGCGCAGACATTAATTCTATGCAGACTAAAACAGATACAGGGAGTAGTTATAACTAGTTCATTACTCGGTGCGGTCAAAGTTTAACTGATAAGATAACACACTGATGAGTACTAAATTGTTTTACGTTTGTTCCAATAGTTTTATTGATATTTTAGCGCTAGTGTCGCATTTGAGCTAGTTGGTAACTAGGTTTGATTGATGTTTATAAAGAGTTGATAGCCAATCAGAGCCTCAGGATGAAAACTATTCGTCAGTTAGTGAGGTTCTTATTCATAGGTAGATATGATAAATAGAATATTGATGGTTACTTTTTTTATTGTTGTCTCCTGGAAATTAAGTACAGCAGATATGTGTTCAAAAAACACAATATAGAAAACTGCCTTCCAAAGACTTGGACACCCTGAAATGGAAATGAAAAAAGCAACATAAGTTTCTAGTACTCACAGGGACTACAAATTTCTTTCTCCATCTCCATCCAATTTACTATTGTTATTTTAGAGGCCCGAAATTGTCACAACCGGATAACGTATACCTATTAGCGATTGAGTAAACAAGCCAGAAGACTTATCTAAGGTCAAAAAGTTAACTGTTATGAACCAACTTATTCTGGTACGATAGATCTTGCACGTTCCATTGTTTTTATTGTTTCTGGGGTCGATTGTAATTAGATGTTACCTACTAATTATAGAATATTAGTTAAGTTTAGAAATTATGGCACTATTTAAACTTAAGGTAACTTAAGGTCTCCGCTCCGGAGAAGGACAACGAACAAGGTGGTTTTTATTCAGTAAGAGTCTGACACCTGCTTGCTTGCCCACTCAAAATAAAAAGATAACTGACAACAGGTCTAAGGTTATGATATTACCGCCATTGTCCAACCTATTAAGTGTTATAACAGAATGTGTTGTATAACACTTAATAGGTAACTATGGCGGTAATATCATGTTAAATACTCACAAATCTAGGTGGATATAATATAGAAATAACTTATCAAGCTACAATTTCATTTAATTTCAAGGTTTGGGCTTGTAATACACTTTTGAATCTTAGATCCAATAGTGGTAACATACAATATTCTCAATAATAATAATAAGTAGCGACTGTACAGCGACCTAATTTCGTGATTAAGATTAATCGCTTCGTTCTAATTAAAATTATTATAATCACAAATTAAGTTTTATTAATACTTAGTAGGTATAACAAGAAAAGTAAACGGAATAATCTTGTTTTGAAGTATCTATCATATAATGCACAGAAATATAATGAAAAATGTCGTATAGATTTTAATACAGGTAACTCCACCTATTATCTAGGAAATGAAATCATCAATTTAATCGATATAGGCAATTTAATGAATCTACCGTTGTACATTGTTGATGCTGTTACTGGCTTTAGCCCAGCGTTCATTTTTAATAATTGATTATTTAATCAAACAATGTGACAGTTTATAAAATTTCAATCCTATTTATTTCACACTTAGTCATGTTATTGTTTATCTCTTTCAGCATCAGCCTTGAGCGATATGGGTGGCAGCGGCACCAGCTCCTCGTCATCACACATGTCACCAGGTTGGCAGGTCAACGACCTCGATCTTGAGCTGCCTGGTGAACTGTCTATGAAGTAAGTACAATCTGTATTTAAAAGAAAGTAATATACTTTCCTTATCTGTCTTTTACAAATAATTTTATTAATAAGTTTAGTCAACTGACCGAATATTGATGAGTTGAAGCAAAGAAAGAAATGTACGTGATGTAGAAAAAATAAACAACCCTTATGTGCTAAGCACATACCTTCGTTGATACCGTATTTAAAATGGACATTACAACTGTTCAACACGCACTACTCTACTGGAATGAAACAGCGCCATCTCTTATCAGTATCCTAAAAACATTCACTAATTAGTAATTTTCCTTGCCGCAGCGAGGCGCTACTGTCGCTGCCATCATTGGCTGTGTTCAAACAAGAAGCACCGTCTCCAACTGGCAACGTGCTATCCCCGCCACGTCGTGCCTGGCCACCTAGGAGACCTGATGAGAGACAGGTACTGTAGTAAAAATGAAGTCTGCATTTTTTATAGATTTTTTCAAACACTATTTGGAATTAGGCACAGGTGACTGGGTCTGGGCAACCGACTG
This sequence comes from Spodoptera exigua, assembly GCA_902829305.4. Classification (NCBI taxonomy): domain Eukaryota; kingdom Metazoa; phylum Arthropoda; class Insecta; order Lepidoptera; family Noctuidae; genus Spodoptera; species Spodoptera exigua. The sequence goes on along the minus strand of LR824628.2, from coordinate 6,192,852 downwards.
CCTGCCGTACAGGTGGGTCCGAGTCCCACACGGAAAATGACTGTAGGTATATCCACAAATTGCATAAAGATTATTAGAGCCTCAATGGTTGTAGATATTGTAGCTAGTTACAGATTTACACAAATTCTAAATGTTTAACATTTTATTTGAATAGATTATTTTTTATAAACGTTATAATTATGTGCTGTTAGAAAACATATGATCGCGCCTTGTTTATGTCTTTCTACTACTACCTTTTCTATGTTCACTGATATTACTTTACTAATATTACTAAAGTCGAAATCAAAGACCCTTTACTAATATTACTGAAAGCTTTATTATTTTTACACCTACTTTTATATTAAATTAATTAAATATGTTTATCGGCTTACTCGCGTAAAAGTTTAACTAATTAATTAATTATTTAATGTAACTGCACTAGTTTTAAGAGAGCTATAGCTAAAGATAACCGCAATGTCAACGGCCCACAGCAGAAGAAGGAACTGGGTTTTAATAGTAAAAATCTGACAATAATTCTCGCCCCACCCTAGGTGCGACTTATTTATTACGCGGGTAAGCCGATTAATACAATTAAATTATTTAATATGTGTCACGAAAATAATAATACAATAGACCTCCATTTTCCTTCGATATTGAAACATAATATTTAATCGGCTATCTTATATCACGCTATGGCATTTAGGAATGCGAATATTCTATTTACAAGTGAACTACTAACCCTTTTCAATTACTTAAGATGAAACCAAATGACAAAATCTTTCCGTTATTCTCCTTTTGTTGCCACCACACCATATCAGCTTATAAGTGCCGACTGTTAAGCAAACACTTTATTTTCACACAGAGAAGGCGGCAATTTCAAACTTGTAATTAGAAATTATAAGTCCAGGTTTTGTCACGATATTTTTCCATCTCATCATTTTTAGTGGTATCTATATAAACTCAGTCCTTGCCAGGTTCTGAATCCGCACCTTCATGCATGAGAAGCGGGCCATAAGCTCCGAGCTACCGTCGCCCTATCATTTTAATTTTAACTTAAAATGTAGATGGCGTTAATATCATTTTAATTTTAACTTAAAGTGTAGATGGCGTTAATAGCAAACAAATAGGTTCTTACAAAACAAATAATCTTACTCACGGCGAAACACAGTGCAAATTACGGTCATAATCTACCCAGCATGGCTTATATCTCCTTTCATAACCAACTATATAATGATCAATATATCAAATTCAATATTTGTTTCATAAAAAGAATTCTCATTCAAAAATCAACAATTTAGCCCATACATCTGACACATCATGGTTTTCTTTTTAATTCTCAGATCAATGCGGAATATACAGACTTACAACAGGGCCGAGTGACTGACAGGGAAATGAAGAATATGTGGGAGGTGCTTATTTTGAACGTTTTAAAGTTCATTTTCCTTTATCTTGTTCTCTGTAGCTTCAAGATGGTGGCAAGTTATTTGTGGCTGAAGGGAGAGCGAATGGGAGGCTTGATGTTGCGTCTCTTTCACTCGAGTATTGTGTGCCTATTTGTCAGTCGTTGTTTGAGTTTGATAGGGCATTGTGGTGTCTACTCTTACTTGTTGATGAAGTAATTAGTAAGCTTCTCTGCCAATCACTAAATCCTTGTCTCTGGACAACAAAAAAAAATATTAACCTCTTGTCTGCCGGTATATGATGTATAGACACAGTAGAAAACACATTGAGTGTATCTGCGCTCCACGCTTTAAATTACCGATTTATAATCAACCCCGACGTTTTAAATGCATAATGCAACTAGTCGAATTCAATGCTGTTATCGAAATGTGTTAAAATTATATGATGTCATTATGTGCAAGCGTCTTCATTAAGTGAGAAAAAAATTAAAATTAATTATGTATTGTAAAATCAATGAATGAAAATATGAACTCTTATAAACGTCTTATTGTAAAAAATTTATTTTGAAACACAAATGACAAACGGTATATTATTTGAAGATACGTCGAAAGCCTATCACTTCATAAAAAATACATTTTAAAATAGGTCTAGCTTTTTTTACTGGTAATTCTATTCGGAGTGACACGACTGGCTAGTTTCAAACCACACTGAGGCCCTTATGGGCCTATAATCTTCATCTGTGTGGGCTCTGGTTAGGTTTTTTTGTTGCCACCATCAGTCTTATAATGCCTTGACTTCAAATTCACTATCGCATATTTTACTTACATAAATTCGTTAGCATGTTTCCATTTTAAAATTATTTCTTATCAAAAATCAGGGCATGTCTTCATTAAAAGTAATTTCTGTGTCACTATATTCATGTTCTAACATTATTATTATTAATGAAACAGCATCATCATTAGCACATTTACTTATACCGAGTAACGGGTAAAGTCGACCTGGATCCTTTTTTAATATGAAGGACTTACTTGGTTACTGCACTAGAGTTACATTGTCAATGGCCGACACTCTCTCGACCACCTTATTTATAGTAGAGGTTGATACTGACATTGACAGTTCTAGTGTTACAATGATTAGTATGACTAATTAGAGATGATACAACACCTTCAATCCTATTTTTTGATAGAACGATAAGTGAACCGAAGGATCTTATGATGTTAAGCAATCAATGCCACTCAATAACGTAACGCCAGAGGAGTTAAGTGTAGGTGACCGGTGTTTAAGTGGTTAGAAATTTAAAGATGAGGGTAGAGGAGAATTAAGTATGGGGTAGGGGGAGGAGTGTAGTAATACCTTAGTTATTTATATCTCTTGTAGCTCAGTAGCGATGATCATTTGGCCTGAAGTCCATTTAAATGCTTTAGGAATTTGTCAGCTATTTATTTTCAGCTTGTAGAATTTGCATATAATTCAAAGACATGATTGTAGTTTTTGTTGCGTATATTTATCAATGTGTCATAATATGCTTGACGCACACGTGCACATAACATTAGATGCGTGAAAGTATGTAAAGTGCATTAGTATTTGATTACTTGTTTTTGTATAGCGAATTAAATTTTTCTGTGAAGTCAATATTATTAGTTAAAGGTTAAAGGGTAAATATTGTTTTCATATTTAATTTTAAGGTTTGTCGATGCATGTTGGAAAATGAAAACTTAAGATGAATTTAAGATGGCTAGTATATTACCGTACTTATTTATAACAATCAAGCTTTCCACCAAAGATCGCCATGAAAAAGGCAATATGTAGATTTGCTTACCTACGGTACCTATAGGTTATGTTTTTGAGTGGCTGATACAGTACAATACGGTAGTTTCCAACTAGTCAAATTCAATACTTTTATCCAAATGTCAAAAACGATGCTTTTCTATGAAATTTGTATGAACTGACACACACTGAGTTATGACGTCATAGTACGTTGCGTCAAATGGCGTACTTATTTCTTAAAAATTAGCTAAAAAATATTATCTTAAATTTAGTGTATCGATCGATCGTATATAAAAGAATAATATATTCGTATATAAAATAATCAATATTCTATTGTATTGAAACATCGAATTAATTTATTTTTAACTTAGGAAACTACCCAATTTACTGATAAGAAGCATGCCCCCCTTTTTAACACGGGAATCCGACTATTTTAGTGTCAGTCAATTGTTTCGTCAGCGAACCGTAACAGCAACAAGATGGCTGCTATTTCCCGACTTTAATCATTTATTTTCTAAAATAATAACAAAAATTATGTAAAATCCAACACAGGCAGTAAATTGTCTCAAATAAACGCCCACAATTTTCGGCCTGAAAAAATATATTGGAACTAATAATTTCTACAACAACAATTAACTAGATGTAAAATTTTCATAAGTGATCACACAGGTCTAGAATATTGAAAACGGCCTTATATCACTCTCCGAACTTCTATTAGGTCTTCATCCTGTATATGATAGCGTGATATAAGATAGCATAAGTTAGGTATATTACGTTTTTAGATTTTGGCTAATCTGGCTCGGTTGTACTGTATTATTAGGTATTTTGAGCTCAACATATTATATTAAGTTTTTGCAAACATTCATTAATTTGGGCACTAAGTATAACTTTTGTGATAAACTAATGTTCAGATTAGACACGATCCTTCTTCTTCACCAAGGAATCAGTTTAAAATCATTCTTATGCTCGCCTTCTTTTACATTCCAAGTCACAGAAATAGCATACATTTTTCCTTCGTAACATCACATAAGGTATAATATATTAAATTTTTTCTTCCCCTACAGATCACAAGCATGGTTGTCGACAACAACCGCGATGCTATGGAAGAGGGCAGTTGTCAACAGTCACCGTCACACAACGGGAACATGATGGTGCAACATGGTAAGTGGCGACATCTCTTATCGATGACGCAAAACTTTAGTAGTAAATTGTTTTCGAAGATCCCGATAGATGGAGTAATTCATAACTTTTTTTGATATTAAGTAGAACAGAGCCGGTTTAAGTTTTAATTGATCAAATTACTTGGAATTGTTAGTGGATTTGGATTGGAAGAGTTCCATTCGTAGACCAAACTCTTCAAAACTGACAGAAGCTGGTTCATAATGATGAGTATGGTTATATACTTCGTTCTACCTACCCTAAACCTATATTTCCCCATCACAGGCAGTCCAGAAAGCATGCAGTGCCAGCCTACAATAGCAGCCGGCACTCTGATGCCTATGAACGGATACCATTCACCAAGCGCACAGGAGAATAAAAGTGAGTCGCTTCATTGAAGATCTTGAATTAATATTAGTTTAGTAGAAGTACAGAATCCTGCAAATATTATTATTATTAAATGTGAAAGCTTGTGAGAATGTATGTAGATAAGTTACTCCCTGGATTAACACATAGGCTACTGTTCTGAATATATTTGCCTTAGATTGGATAGGTACATATCCTGCTAGCTAGGTTGTAAGTGCAAGCTCAATACTTAACCACGGCCTCGGCCCGGAGCAGAAGAAGAAGCGAGATAGTTTTTAATCAGGAGCCTGAAACTCTCTTACGTAGGGTCAGAGAGAGAGAGAGAGAGAGAGAGAGAGACCAGGGCCCGCCCGAGACTCTTTTATAAACGTGGATGGATGACCGCTTGTTATTATATCACATAATTATAAAGTCTTCTTAGTCGTTACACTCTTGGCAGAGTGGTCGTGGCTGTAGATGGATGGGTTGCGCCATACCGTCGTCCTTTCCTTCAAGAGCAGACGTTGAGCGATGTCTCTCCACTTTTGTCGACTTTGAGCGTTGCGAGTACACTGTAATTCGGTCGACTTCGTAGTTTAATCAGGTCTATCCAGCGAGTTACCTTGTACCACAAGCCACTCCTAATTATAAAGTAGTGAATCGATTTTGATGAAAATTGCAATTTAAACAAAAATTTTTTGATGTTATTATTAGACGCTGGTCTGTTGATGTGCTCGCCTGTGGGTTCCCTGGACGGTTTCCTGCACTCCCCCATACAGACGCGTTCTGAGCCCAGCTTCAAAGACGACACCAGGTAATTTACACTGCCTTTTACCTTTATCTTTTTGACTTTTTATGAAAAAAAATCTTTTTATATATTACCGCTGTCTCTGGCTAGGGTCTTAGCTTACAGTACGGCCTATGTATCTTGGCGAGTCTGAAGTTAGCCGATTAGCTGCGCAGTACACAATTTTGTTCCTAAAAGATTCATTGCGCAGACAAACAGCTAACTTCAGACTCGCCAAGATACGCCGGCGGTATTGTAGAGGCCACTGCAGGGATGTCAGTCTTTGGATGAATTTATTTCTCTTTAGTGTAATTGAAGTTCGGGAGAGCCATGTTTAGGCTCAACCGAAATGATACCACGGCCTTATAGAAAACCGGCGTGAAACAACTCGTGTTATTTCGCCGAGTGACTGACAAACCTATCTTTTCTCGGGTCCTCAATCCAATCAAATTCAAGATTTAGTTTCAACCAACACACTTGTGATGATGCGGATGGCCATGGAGGCCAATTTATAGAGAATAAACTTCACTTGTACATTTAAAATTTTAATTTACAGTATGATTTAAAATACGTGGTTGCGAATTATGATTCTTCAACCGTGGGCACCATATTATCGAATGCGCCGTCGCATTAGCTAACAGATAAAAATGGCCGGCGCACACCATAGAGTTGCTGCGTCCACAGATTAAATAAGCTTAGACACTTAGCATCATTTACATGTTTCCCGCCCTATCCCCAAAAAAAGCGTATTACAGTATATTGAAAGATTTTACATTCAGATCAGTTATTAATTTCGTTCTTAAAAAAATCATACTTATCCAAACCAATTTTCCACCAGATTCCAGTACGTGTTAGCAGCAGCGACATCTATCGCCACCAAACAGAACGAGGAGACTCTCACGTATCTGAACCAAGGTCAACCCTACGAGATCAAGTTGAAGAAACTCGGCGATCTATCTCATTACAAGGGCAAGATATTAAAGGTATGAATTTGATCATTATTATTATCTTAATCATCATCATCCCATAAGTGCCCACTGCTGAGCAAAGGCCTCTTCTCACACGGAGAAGGTTTGAGCAAATCACCATGCTTGCTCAATGCGGGTTGGCAATTTCAAACTTATAATTAGAAATTAAGTCCAGGTTTCCTCACCATGTTTACCTTCACCGTATGTCAGTGGTGTCCTAAATAATCATAGAAAGTACATATAACTCGGAAAAAGTCTTTTGGTACTTGCCAGGTTTCGAATCCACACCCTCATGCATGAGAAGCGGGCTCCTTAACCTCCGAGCCACTACTACTATTATCTTAATATGTATTGTAAAAGTGTAAGTGTAATTCACGCTTCGGCATGTATGGGTCGGCTCGACCGGAGTGATACCACGGCCTCACAGAATACCGACGTGAAACAACTACAGCGTTGTGTTTCGTTGTGTCAGTGAGGGTATTGGTAGCTCAATCGTGGCTTCACAATTAAGGGTGCGGTCGCAAAATCTGACAAGTACCAATGTGAGTTGACATCATTTTGACAAATCCCTGTGAGCTTCGCACCTCGGAGCCATTTATTTGAGAAGAGGGGGAATAGAATGTAATATAAAAATTATTCAATTATTTAAACGAGTTTTTATTACTACTGTTGATTCAGCATCGCGGGGTTGCTCGTTTAGCAAGACTTGTCCAACTGACTCGTAGGCTGTTTTTATATACCTACACGGCAATATGTCGACGTGCGTGGAGCTTGTACATGTGTGCAGCACCAATATGATGTGTCATCACAGACGAGTAATTTTACTTGGCTTGTTTTATTTACTTACTAGCTACTCTCGCGCGGTTTCACCCGCTGCTCGGCTCCATTTAATCTTAGCGTGATGTTTTATAGCCTATAGCACTCAGGAACATTGAAGCTATCTATCAGTGAAAGAATTTTGGCAATCCGACCAGCGGTTCCAACATTACCCCTTACATACAAACTTACAAATTTTACCTCTTTATAATATTAGTATTTACTTATTTATTGTTATTTTCTATTTCAGAGTGTGATCAAGATTTGCTTTCACGAGCGTCGCTTACAGTACATGGAGAGGGAACAGATAGCCCAGTGGCATAACGAGAGACCCGGCGAGAGGATCGTTGAGGTACGAGGCTTGGTTGGGCAAATTCCCATATGAAATATACGAAAATATGACTTATGAAATTATAATTATGAGTTCGCAAAATGTCAGCTGATCATCAAATGTATTCATATAACGTCAACTACTCAACGTCAGTTACTCAAAAAGTCAACTTTTCAGAATATTCATTTCTTAAAATGTCCGTATCTCGAAATGTCAATTGCTTAAAACGTCAACTACTCAAAAAGTCAACTTTTCAAAATCAATTTGACTGCCGACAAAATCTGTTTAAGGCTAACTCTCCGCTAGCGTCGGACGCCATTGTCCGACACGGCGTTCTAAGTGTTAATATACCCATGCCTCAAAATTTTATCTTCTTTAAATGCCGAAAACCTTTCAAAAATGTCAACTGCTGAAAAAGTCCACATCTCAAAATCTTAATTCTTTGACATGACATTTAATTTGGTAATCGGTTTAGCTTACCTATTATTAATACACTATTATTATTTACACACTGCAGTTTCATTCCCATAGTTTATAGTGTAATAATTTTTCAAATCCGTAAGCCATTTGCAATCCTATTCAATTCAAACAAACATCAAAACTTTCCTCCTTACAATATTAATAAGATAATATTTCTTCGTAGGTGGACGTGCCTCTGTCATACGGCGTGATACGCGTGGAGCAGCCGGCGTGTCTCAACGCCCTCCACGTCTACTGGGACCCGACTAAAGATGTCGGCGTTTATATTAAGGTATAATAAATAATTGTCTTTACGGTTGGTGTTCGATTCCCGTACTAACGAACACTGTATGGGAACTACCGGGTCTGGGCGTGATGTGTATGTGATGTGTAACGTAACAATGGAGCAGGAGAAAATCGTTTAAAAAAAGTTAAAGAGAACTTTCTAATCTACAGTAGGAATGGTCATTTTGGAAGAAACTATTGGTGTTGCGCTAGGGTTAACAAACTGAAGTGAGAATGACAGACACTCTTATGAGTATTTTATGGGAAATATCGGCAAATGAGCAGGTGGATTACCTGATGGTAAGCAAACGACGCCGCCCATGGACACCTGAGCTCCAAGGTAGTGGCAGATGCATTTAGTTTGGGCCTCCGGTAACCCACCGCTATTCTATGACGCCGTGGTATGTGTGGCCAACAATCTTTTTTTATGTGATAGGTTGGCAAAAGAGCAGTCGGTTTACCTGATGGTAAGCAATTAGCGCCGCCCATGTACACCATGTTCATGGAAAAGAGTTTTGGAGATTTTAGGATTAAGGAGGGATGGAGGACTGAGAGAAAGAATTGGACTTCTGTCAACCCAACGACAATGCCGAAGCATGGCTCTTCATCACTTCATCATCATCATCATCATCAGCCGGAAGATGTCCACAGCTGAACAAATGAAATGAATGAAAAAACAAAAGAATCTAATCCGAAGATGTTTGTAAAGTTATATACCTAGGAGTATGTTTATATTCTGTCTTCCTCATATGCAGGTGAACTGCATATCAACGGAGTTTACAGCGAAGAAGCATGGCGGTGAGAAAGGGGTGCCCTTCCGTATACAGGTGGAGACTTACCTCGCCAGCGACGAACATAACCGGCTCCACGCTGCCGCCTGTCAGATCAAGGTACGTTGAAAGACAAATGCCCGTTTCCGAAAGCCCGATCAATGTTAAAATCAACTCAAATTTGCAAGTTTGTATGTAAAGGGATTAGCAAAATTATTTCATTGACAGATAGCTGCAATGTTCCTGAGTGCTATAGACTTTAAATTATACTTGATTTGCGTGTTTTACATAACATTTATTGAGCAAACTAACTAGTAGTATATTAAATAACATTGTTTTTATGTTATCTTTAGGTGTTCAAATTGAAAGGAGCGGACAGGAAACACAAACAGGATCGCGAGAAAGTTATGCGCAGACCTCGCACTGATTTGGAGAAGTACCAGCCGGGATGTGAAGCCACTGTCCTTACTACGGTAAGCCCATATCTCAATCTCATTATTTAACAACCTGTATGTATATCTAAAGAATGTCTCGAAGAAATCACCGTGTGTGATAAGACCGCCCATTGTAATCACAACATTTGGTCATAGTATCCAATGTATCGCTACTTGGTGTATGTGTGCAATAAAGTATATATAAATAAGTATATTAACTAATATCTATAATAACATATAAAGGTATATATAATAATAGCACGATTAATGGGAGGAATCTCTGGTCGGGCTGGGCTCGGGAGAGAGACAGAGAAATCTTAAGACAAAGTACAGGAGTACAAAATAAAATACTTATGTAGATTTAAAAGTCAAAAAGTATATAATTTTTTATTGGAACATTCATTTCAAAGTAAGCAAGAAGTTAGTTACTGAACCATCTTTTGTTGTATAATTTCCCAGGATAAATTAAGATATTATTGGCATTGCTGTATAAGCGATAATCTGCTTCTTTTTTAGAAAAAAAAAACAATTCCTCATTATTTAACTATACTTAAGAATCTTTTTTTTTTTTGGCACACCCATTACTGGAAACTACTATAGCAGCTCACACATAGGTCCCATTACAATAACAATACAAAAATTTCCGTTGTGTTTGGCGACTGGATTTCTCTCAGTTGTATAGTCTCTTCTGTGCCCTAAATGCCTAAGTCATTCTGTCTCCTGCATTAAATTTACCGAGGGAAGTCGAACCTTTTTAGTTTTTTCTTCTCCTCAAATAATATCTTCTCATTTATTTCGTTGCGGCATCCAAGATAGTCATTCATGTCCCTGGGACGCGCCGGACTTCAGTATTCCGGTGTTTTCATGGTTGTATCTACTGTAGATCCTGGCTTACAGGAGTTGCAGCGGTTTAGAAGGTTGCAGCGGGCTTGTCCCATAAAAAAAAAACTTAAGAATCTTAAGTTGACAGAAAACTACGTCATTATAAATTCTTGTTTTGTTGACAGCTGTCAAACGACGCGCTAATGCCACCGCCATCGTTAATCACCACATCGCCGCCATATTCACCGGAGCTGTGGTAAGTACTTAAATTGTCTAAACTTTTACATCTATAGCAATTTCTTATGTGATAGGTCGGCAAACGAGCAGACATTACTTTTTATTTTTTATTTTATACTTCATGCACAATTTGATATAGTACATTATGCGGACATTACCTGATGGTAAAACACCCGCAACAACGGAAGAGTTACGAGTGCGTTGCCGACCTTTTGAGGATTGGAGAGGGGTTGTGAGAGGAGAAGGATTGGGCCTCCGGTAACGTCACTCACGCGGCTTAACTCAACGCTGTAGTTGTTACAGCCGGTCCGGTCCAGCTGACCCATTCGTTCTGAAGTATGGGAGACCATATTTAAAAAGCAAACAAACAGAACATCCTAACCGGGCTAAGAAATACTTCCTTTTCTTTTAAGTGTAAAATGCTTAGCCTAAAAATCTATTTTTTTTATTCAAAACTTATTATCTAACCTGAAATATCCAGGGAAAAATGAAGAAAAAAACTCTAAGAAATTTAAGGAAAAATGGTGATATTCAGTCAACTTTAACCGATTTCGTAAAAGGAGGTTCTTAATTCGACTCTTCCAGATTTTTGCACGCCCCTCCTATGATAAAGCGTGACTTATGACAAGCGTGGAATTTAAATGACAGACACACACAGAATTTAGAGCAATAAATATTAATTGATGTCATGTGAGACAATTGATGGCAACACTATTGAATTGAACGCGTTAACCTGATGCGGGCAACACTTACTATGTAGCTTTATTTAAAACTAGCTACTTTCGCACGGTTTCACCCGCTGCTCATCTCCATTTAATCGTAGCGTAATGTTTTATAGCACTCTGGAACATTGTAGCTATCTATCAGTGAAAGAATTTTGGCAATCCGACCAGCGGTTCAAAATATTACCCCCTACATACAAACTTACAAATTTTACTTCTTTATAATATTAGTATAGATTTCGATAGTTACTCAATTTATTTCTAGAAAATGGCTGAGTTGTTAATGACTGGTTGTTATACTATTTTATTTCATAAACTATATAACTGCACGCGGTTTCATCCGCTGCCTGGCTTCTATAGGACATAGCGCGATGTCTTATTATAAAGCTTTCCTAGATAAAGGACTATCCAACACAAAAATAATTGTTATATTCCAACCTGTGGTTGGGCAACCCCGATTATGTACCGCGACTCGAAACAGAAGAAAGAACAGGGTGGTTGTTGCCCTGTAAGAGTCTGACTTGAATGTCAGTCAGGCTAATTTTACGCAAATATAGAATTTGCCTACAATTATATTTTGCGTTGCCTTAATTTTTTTATCATATTTGTATATTTTATCTCGAATTTAGCGATATCGAAACTGTATTGTTATCTATGTATAACAATATCGATGTTGGAGTGTCCTTAACCCGAAAAATATTGTATTTGCAAACATTTTACCAATATTAATAATGTTAGATTTGATCCAGGAACGTGCTTCGCTAAATAAGTCACCACATATTATAAGACAAATAAGCTTTCTCTGTCCCTATATTCCTATGTGTGCTTAAAATTACGCATCGGATTTTTTTTTTATGTGATAGGATGGCAAACGATCAGACGGATTACCTGATGGTAAGCAATCGGCGTCGCTCATGGACACCCGCAACAAAGAAGGAGTTACGAGTGCGTTGCCGACCTTTTAAGGATTGGAATCTTGGGACTGGGATTTGGATTGGGCCTCCGGTAACCTCACTCACACGGCGAAACACAACGTTGTGGTTGTTCCACGCCGGTTTTCTGTGAGGCCGTGGTATCACGCCGGCCGAGCCGAACCATTCGTGCCGAAGCATGGCTCTCCCACACTTAAAATGCAGATTACTTATTGATGCAGTTTTTTAATAGATACGAGTGATTGAAGAATGAGGTACAGTCATAGTTAAGAACTCGAGAAAGGACATAGGGTAGGTACTCAGTTTATATACCTACCAAAAATCTGCAGGTACTCACTATTCCACGCGAACGGAGTCGCGGTCAAAAGCTAGTTGTCATAAAAGTTAAAGAGCAATAATAATGTTTGCAGAATCGAAACGATTTTGTTTTATTTTAATTAGCTTACGCCGGCAGCTCTGCACTCGTATAAAAGTAATATAGGTATCCCGGGCGTTCCTGGGATTTTAAAGACAGCGTTTAAATCGATAGCTAGACTTAAATACGCTCAGGAACATTGTAGCTATCTATCAGTAAAGAAATTGAGAAATCTGACCAGCAGTTCCAAAGAACATCCCCTACAAAAAAACTTACAAACCTCTTAGATAACTAAGAGGTTTGTAATTAAATGTGTAGTCATACTTACGTGTCAGACGAATATAATTGGTTTTTGACTAGTTATGAATGATTCATTCAGACACTGAATTCTTACATTACAAGTTTCGAACAAAGTATAATCAATTAAGATCAATTTGTATAATTATCACCAATGACGTATTATATATAGACACGTCATGAACCAACATCGCGGCGCTTAAAAACGGCGAAAATACTAGATAACTACTTGTACGAGTAAAGAAAGGGAAAGAAAATATGACATCGTATAGTGGAATGCCTTTGCTAGAGGGAGATAAATATACATCTTCAGTTATGCCGACGTCACGTGACTATACCTTCATGCGCCGGCCGCCATAAGATGGCGGGCGCCGGCGTCGAAAAAAATAAAATAAAAATAGGTTGTTTGGTGAACTTACGCATGAAATGACACATTTTTGTCTTTAACTTTTGGAGTATAATTTGTACATCGTCTGAACACACACGACGACATGCTTTCTTTATGTTTCGCACAGGTTTACACACGATATAAATTAAAAACAAACGTAGCGTCGCGCGGCAGGTTGGTGCGTAACTAAGCGCGATGTTGTCAATTGCCTTCATTTCATGTTGTCATTTTAGAGCGCGGACAACGTATCTATAGTTTTATACATCATTGATTATCACGTAATATTATACAGATGGTAACAATGGGAATCTTTATTCACACATTTCGTAATATTTATGTTAACAATATTGAATTACTATACCTACAATGAACGAAAAATAACAAGCTAACACAGATAAAAAACGCGCCAATTTAGGGATGGGACACGACAAAAACCGGTATCAACAAAAACCGATAAAAAAACTATCGATGTTATAACGACAGACTAACGTTATAAAAATAACTTATTCCGTTCCGTGTTCGTTGCACGTTTATTCAATGCTAGACCCCTATTAGGTATAATTAGTGTCGTTTTATTTTATCCTACAATTGTTACCCTTGAAGTCTTAACTAGATGTTTTAGTACTAACAATTACTTAAGCGAAGCTACTTGCGTGTAGTTTTATTAACGTAGCGTGTCGTGCTGACCTCTTAGTACAATATATACCACCTCTACTCTTCCTGCGGGTATCGTAACACCCGACTAAGGTGACGGCATTTTGAAATGGGTAGTTTCCTAGTAGTTTAAAAATAAATTAATTCGATGTTTCAATACAATAAAATATTGAAAAATAACTATACATTTATTCATCAATCGATTGATACACTAAGTTTTAGAATATTTGATGCAAAAATGTTATAACGTCATAACTCAGTTTTATATCCAAATTTCATAGAAAAGTATCGTTTTGGACGTTTGGATAAAAGTATTGAATTTGACTAGCTACAGTATTGAGGCTGGACAGAAGCGTTGTGTAATAAACCAAATTCTTTTATACTGCTATCTTTAACCTCAGTTTTGAAGATTATACCAAGCTTCTCTTTTGCAAAATGAAGAGGCGGTGACAGTGAAGTAGAAAGAAATATCATGAGCATGAAGAAAAAATGCTGATAGTGAGATATACTAAATGTCACGATGCGCAATGTCGCCGCATCGCTCACGCTGCTCATGAATAAGAGTCCCGTTGTGACTTGAAACTGGTAGAGCCTTTCGCAGTTAATTTACGCGAGAAAGTAATAATTTCAGGAATAAAAAGGAAAGTTTGCCTTTCTGCAAGGTATTGTATGTATTTTCAAAATTATAAACACCACATGTGTAGTAGGATTACGTGATGCATCGTACACGCAGTTTTATTAACGTTGCGTGTTGCAATTATGAAGTTGTTTTATTAGATAATATTATGTTTTTTTCTTATGTAACGGATACTTGCAACGGGTTTGTGTTTATTCTTTGTCTTGTGGATGTTATTAACATTTTTCTTTTGTATACAAATGATTTGATACTTGTTTCTTGTGAAAATTGTAAGTAATTTTTTTTTTATAAGTATAAGAAGTGGAATGATGGCCGGTGGTATGAGTCATTTCTATATGAGAAGAGGTCTTTTCGCAACAATGGGATTTTGATAGGCTGGTGATGTGATGTGATGAGTTAATGGTTTATAGTTCATGACTCTACCTTAGTATGACACAAAAGCCTAAACACATACTTACTACGAACAGCTTTATCTAGGGCCTTATCTTATAATCTTTATCAGGGTTCTGCCCCTGGAAAGGGTAAAAACCGGGAACCCTACTTTACCTACCTACCTGACCCTACTTTACTTACCTACACATTCCGGTGTCATTCCGTCCGACTGAGACCAGGCTATATCTCAGGCACCCTGATAGCTAGACAGTTACACTGAAATTTGGACAAATGATGTATATCTGTTGATGCTATAACAAAAACTCTCCTATACAGTAAATAGGGTTGCCACCCGTACTTTATAATAAAGTATTGTACTCTATTTCATATAATTGTACTTTATACTTTATGAGAACAATAAAGTACAAGAAAATACTTTATACACAATAAAGTATTTACGTGTGATTTGATTTTTTTGGGATTTTGAAAAGTCTGTGATAAACAGCGAGATGGCGAGATGAAAGAAACAAAGCGTCTCTGAATTTAATAAAGACTGTAAAGATGTTTTAGTAGAAATACTTATTTAATGCAAACTGCAAAAAGCAATTAAAAATTGTTTTGAAAAATAAAAATGAAGATAAATAAATTGTACTTTATCTTGATCCCATGTCCTTTTTTTTCTTACCTATAATAACATATGTACTTTAACTGCAAAAAAAGGTGGCAACCCTAACAGTAAACGTGATTTTGGTACAAAATCTTACGTGTGTAAGTTCGATACATTTAGCTGTTTTCGTTGTTACTATCACAATGGATGTTATTCATTCAGTATTTTCATACAAATTCAGAACGTATCGTTTATTTACTTATCTTATCTACTGATAGTGAATTGGTTATGGCTACTACAGATAAAATGCTGGCACGTTCTTTTGTGGATTTTCGACAATATTGGTGAAGCTTCTAACATATATTAAACTACTTTGTTTATAGTTTAAAGTACGACTCTTAAACAAAAAACGCATAGAATTCGATTAGCAGGTTCAATTAGTTATTATAGACGTTTTTTTCGAGTTTTCTGAAAGTTTTAACAGTAATAGAAACTAGTCTAGAATTTCACCCGCTACATAGCTTAAGACTTGTCAGCTTTTAACTTTCACTATACATGACTGGCCTAAACCGCGTTGCACCGTAAATACGCATCTCTCTTTACTCCTTCAGGGATTTGAATGCATGAACTTATTGTAAGATGATTATACATACAAAAATGGCTACAGATTACATCGTCACAACCTAAATCCTCAACCATATCTAATCTAAAAGGTCGCTATTTTCACACATACATACAAGCCTATCAAAAGCAAATATATCACTCTATTATTGAACATTACACAACTTTTGGCTCGACCATTCATCCTGAATGAATGTTCAAAACGATTCGAAGCAGTTACCGACCCCATTACAGTAAATTGCTGTCCGGCTATAAATAGAATGATTCTGTATGCTGGCTCGAACTGGATCATAAGGATGCGATGTTGTGTGGAGTTTCTGACCCTTGGCTCGCCTTTGGCTTTGACGTTTCTGGTTATTTTTAGTGTCTTTTAAAATTAATTTCTTTTTTCGAGAATGTCTTGTAAAGCTCTCAGAAGCATTTTTAGATTCTATATGTGAGTTCGAATTGGATCCAAAAAATAAATGAAATGATGCTGTGTGATATGTATATAACTGACCTTTATGATTTTTGTTTACATTTTTATGGCTCTGAAGTTTTTAATCCTATATTTGGAAATTTTATGAGATACATTTCCATTTGTATATTGTTTTAGAATTGTATTTATTTTTCTTAAAGTAATTTTACTACAGTGATATGAATCAAATACTTCACTAAGTGAGTCTGAATTCTCAGTCATAGATTTGTACATCCTATAAAAACCATAGGGTGTGTATTCCACGTAAAACTAAAAAGGAATGAATATTCGTGTTATTTCAATGCTAAATACTAAGCAGAAATCTTTTAAAGTCCAACAGGCGCCTTCCCACGACTGCACAAAATGTCAAGTGTCAGCGTGTATAGTCGTGATTTATTTTCCATTCCCAAGTCAGTGCAAAAAGTGCAAATGCAATACGTCAATAGAAGAGTGAGGACTATATATCTGTTTCGTTCTAACGCTGTTATTGGTGAGCTCTCAGCTGTAGTAACCTATTTAGAATACAGGCTCTCGTCGGGTCGTTGACTTTCATGGTTTGATGTTTATGTAACACTTTTGTTCCACTTTGTGCGAATTTGTTGTTTTGGAAATGATAAACACTGAAAATGTTAAGAGCGAAGTGTTGTGTAAGGTTCGATTGTGTAATCTGTATTCGGTTGCAATGTAGTAGCTGTAACGTGTTTGAGCCTGAAATGGAGAAAGGCAAATCAGATGGTGTATACAACAACCGCCTAGATAGTTTGGTATCTTGTTTATTAGAAGCTGCATTTATTTACTATTGATATGACCCCTTACAAGCCAATCCACGGCATCTATTAACCGAAAATCTTCAGTCATTATTATTCTTACACCAGTAAAATTGATATGCAAAATCACACTTTAGAACCACCTTATCTTAATCCTGCTAATCTATTTACTAACTGCTCATTAGATTTTGAATTATTGTTGTTCGAAGGTTGGCTACGAACTAGCGGTACTATTTTATTGCTCCTCCTCGCATCGTTTTCCTCATCACTACGGGTCGTGATTCCCCATTTGTAAACAATGTTTAGACGCTAGACTAGGTATAGTAGGTAATTCAACAAAGACACAGCATATTTTCTGAACTGGTATTGACACTTAAATCGTGGCAATTCGAGACATAATAGAAAGACTTGCGCGAGAATAGGAGCGCGAACGCCGACTTTCGCTCGGGGTTTGGAAAAAATCGAAATCAAAACCAAGACAACCAAGAAGACACCAATGAGATAATTAAAGCCAAAATACACTTAAGTAATAAACAACTGTTTACTGCAAAAAAAACAGGTATTTCGATTTTTCGACATAATTTCGTTTGGCACGATAAGAGTTAATGGTACCTACACCTACCTATACCCAAGTCGTCGCGACATTATTTTGTTTTTGTATTCTTACCTTAATTGGTTTGGTGTTATAAATATTCATGTTGTAAGTTATTTACCTAATACAATCTCATATAATTTTTCTCTAGTTTTCCTCATCACAGTATTGGTAGCCGAATTGTCAAAGTCAGTCATGGAACACGTAATCGTTAGTGAATTTTAAATCGTTTATGATGGCGTTCATGCTTACCCCTTTGTAATCTAAAAGATATGAAGTTATGTGGAATATACGTATAGTGTTTTCTGAAAGAAAACCTCATATCCAAGTGGAAAGGCGGGGCCCTTTAGGGCTGATGTTCAGCCGGGGTTGCGGGGTAAAAGCAATGAGACACCGCGACCTCTACCCAGAGCAAAAGTAGGAACGGAGGGGTTTTTAGTCAGTAAGAGTCTGACACTTCCCTACCCTGGGCGAGAGAAGAAAACTGATGATTTTTCCCCTCACAAAAAAAAGGTGGACAGGCCACCTTAACTAAACGCTATTTGTGAGTACTTGAAGGATGCCTATGTTTAGCAGTAGACATCTTATGCTGATACATTCTACATACTAGATCCAATAATATAGCGATGTGCTTCAGCTGTTTTAATAAAATATGTCTCAAACGTAAATAGCAGATGAAAACCAACTGTTTCTTCAAACTACGTCATTCCGATGTTTGTAAACTAAAGTTTATGTTTTGAATCATTACTGAGCGACAGTAAAGACCCATTTTATGAAGATTTCTCTGTATTTTCCTGTGAAATCAATTTCTTATGTCGTCTTTGAGAAGTTAAATAAACTGTCCTGTTGATCAGGCGAGGTTTTCTCTTCTTTGAGGAAAGTCAAACTTTTTTTCAATGCCAAATGTACTGTAGATGAAAGAACTGTTGTAACGAACAACACCGTAACCTACATTTCTTTTAACGCCTATCTTTTTGTTTGCCTCTAGTAAACTAATATTACTGCCTAGAACGGAATTAAAGTTCGAACGCTCGCCGGACATATTTGACCTCATTATATTAGGCTTAGAAAAACCTCCCATTCTTGTTGAACACTGAAATCTAGCCATCCCTTCTACAGTCAGTCTCTTCAAATACTGTCTCAGCACACCTTTACGAACACAAGAAATTTACTGCTGAATATAAGTCTTCCCCAATGCCTTCCAGAAAGGCTTCATACTACAATTCTTTCGTCATCCACTCACAAAAACACTGCAAAACATGCATCAATCAAATCATATTCTCACTGAGCCATGTAACGCGTAACTAATTAGTTTTTGCCACAAAGTCATGCGAAGGTGGCGTTAACCAGAATGAACCACACCTGCGTTAGTTTTAACCCCCCGTATTGTTAAGTTATACTTGACACGACTTCATGACGTATGTGTCAGTGTTATTTAATTAAAGTGTAAATGTTGGCGCAGGTGATTCTGATTTTTGCTAAGTTTTTGTGAAGTGTTCTTTTCTATATTTCCTGCTTAGGCCTTTTGTAGGTTATTGAGCATAGGGGATTTGGGGATTGAGGACACGAGGGGAATTGGGCCAACGGTAACCTCACTGATACGGCGAAAGACAACGTAATTCTTGTTTCAAGCCGGTTCAACGCCGGTGGAACAGACATTTATGCCGAATCATGGCTCCCCGACGCTTAAAATATAACGCAATGCTAATATGAACAATAGCTACTAAACATTAATAAAAGCACCCTAACTGTATAGACAAACAGAATCCAATTTAGACAGAAAAAACCGATCAAAACCGATTATAACTTACGGCAATGGAACATAAAAACAGCTAGACTAAATATAGTCAGTGAAATCAATGACAGAGGCTATTTTTATCTTTCAACTATTTAAGTTATATCTTTTAATAACAATGCTTCACTTTACAATGATGATTACCTCCCTTTAAAACTTCAAATCTCTGAGGTTTGGTAGATATTCGTTTGTTTTTATGCTGCTGCTTTTCGCTAGCTACGATTAGTAATAATTAGCAAGTAACAGGGAAGTGAATCCACTGCCAATCCAATCAGACGCAATGGCACATTTCCAGTACTCGAACTGTTACTGAGCATTGCTATTCCAAAAAGTACCTATTATCTTTTTTAAAACGCTTAATGTACCTAACGCTTGCAACTGAAACAACAGAGAAGTCAACTTAACGGTTTTTGCATCAACGTCATTTCGCAACCCTACCGTACCATGACGAACTAACAAAGGAAGCAATCACTAAGATCTCCACGTTGTCTTAGGTCCGGAATCGTTTAGTGATATCTGCGTCGATAGTGATGTTCTTTGTTTATGTACCGTGAGTTTGATTTTATTTCAAAACATTTATCCTAAAATTAACTGTCAGTCAACATTGTCGTCTTGGAAATTATTGAAAATCGCTTCGTATAAAATTTGGTGTGCCTGGTGCGAAATTTAGTTTCGTTAACGCGATCGAAGTGGTACCGCATTTTGCCCTCTGATTAGTTCGTTTATTTGGAGCTCATAGTGTCGAACGTTACAAACGACCGATTAAAGTAAAACAAAGTCATAAAAATCTCTGGTTAATCAGAGAGCGTTGCTGCAGGGTCTCTGTTTTAAAGTGTAGTGTATAATAATGGCTTTTTGATACAGTTGACAGGATGAGAAGGATAGTGTTATTCTTTTATATTCTGCCCAAACTTCACCTTGCCACTTAGAAGCATATAGTAATACCAATTGCTTAGTAGATAGACACTAACTAAACTCTAACAAGCATGTACCAATTTATTCAGGTCAACTAATCTAAAGCATGTTTCTATAAAACACTCCATTCAAGATTAGGCTTCGCGTAGGGCGTAATTCTACGATATTAAATAGCCTATCAAGAAAAATATCAATAGGAAAGTTTTTACTGTCAAGTAGAATGTTTAGCCTTATCGAGTTTATGTGGCCTCAATCCTCAATACTGCTACTTATTGGTTACCTTGGGTGGACGCTCCTTGAAAAAAATTGTTTTTGATACCGTATTTTTTCATAAAGTGCTGTCAGTCAGTGCTGAAATTATTGGAAATTTGCCTTTTTTTAAAGGAATTATTGAAATAGGTATTTTGATGTTGACTTCGAAAATATATGCTCTATAATACATCTAGAATGAATTCAATTTTAATGAACCTATCAATCTTATTTTAGCTGTTGTACTAACGTTCCGCAGACCACCGGATGGTTTGAAACGGATATATAGGTCATACACTGCGATAAAACTCGTGTTCATAATTATAATTCAATGTCATTCTTCCATCCAACTGAATGTTTGCCACAAAATATGTAGGTACCCTAAATTTATGAAAAGAAAAATAAACAAAAAAATGAGGACAGTGCGCGAGAGATCATATAATTTTAAAATAAATATTTTTGTTAGTATAATATTCAGGTTCAGTTAGTTAACCATCTTCAGATGTCGAATAAAATTGTCTGTAAACTCATAAAAGGATAGGTGCGTTCGGTGCTAGAAATATTAAATAAATAGCATCGTAGTATGAAAAGGACAGTACTTTTATCACGTTCACTAATAAATATAAATTATGCCCATGCCCACTTACCGAATCATCGTACATTATTACATTAGTCGACCACTTGCTGTGATGGCAACTAAATTGTAAACAAAATACTCAACCGAACATCTATTTATAGTCCGTTCATTGTGTTGTTATTCATTTATTCTCATCGCGACTCGTAATTTGAATAATGACACGAAATAAAAACCTCTGCAATAAAACAACTTACTGTTAATTTCATACGAACAATAGCGGTTATTAACATCCAGAATCTTGTTCTTAGAAACAACGATAAAGACGAGTTGCACAAACCGGATTACATGAGTTTGCAATGAATTCACCCAGAATTGGGCGAAACTGAATTAAATGTTTAATATATCCGGTTTGTTGCCAATCTGTCAATTTTTATAAATTAGTTTACTGTAAGTACCTACCTAAGTTTACAGTCAAAAATATCTTACTCTACTTAATTGTTTACTACGCCTGGTAATTTTCCACTAAACGTGTACATAAAACTTTAAAGCAAAAAAAAATAATCTCGCCATGCCCTTTATTCTAAAATAACGAAAAAAATCGAATCGGCACGACATAAACATACGTGTCACACCACTAGCGTTCGGTGAGCGCACGATGCACCGACCCGAGCCGGCCGCAGCCTCTGCGAACCGATTCCAACCGGTTTTGATCCAATCGAGGTGCGCGCCTCACTCGCGGCCAATCAGCGGCCATTACGCCCAGTCGCTCGCGCTCCGTCGTCTGTCACGTACTCCTTTGTTTCTATTCAACGCAATTATTTTCCGCTGATATTCGTCGGATTTTTCACTGCAAGTAATCAAACCAGTGTAATCTCGTGTGTAAAAACGCATTGCAGTGTTCGATAATCTACATTCGTGCGTAATATTCTGCGGGCAGTCGACTGTTCAAATATGTTGGACAAGTAAAAAAGTGCTAGGAACAGTTTGAGGACTCCAGCCTTGTGTTGTGGTGTATATAGTGCGAATATAATCGTAACAAATGGTTGTTGAAGCGAGTTGCGGGCCAGCTATGGTGGTTGCACGCGGGCGGGCGTATCGCGTTGGATCTGGTGCCTTCATCTTCTTCAACTTAACTAGGCAGGACTATAGCTGACGAGTAATATGCTCGTGCTCGAGCAGAGACTGAGTGCGCGGCACCTGGGGCGTGGGGTTGTGCTCAGTGCTCGTCTTGTGCACGGCGTGGAGGCGCAAGGGTGGCGCATGAAGTTCTCCCTTCTGAAAGCCGAGGTGGAGATCGAAGCCGACCCGGCGACTTACAGGGAACTAGCTAGGAGGTTGAAAGCCGCTAACGTCCACGTCAGACCCGCTCGTCGCCCGAGATTGGCGTAAATATGCTTTTTGTTTTTATTTTTAGTAATTCAAATTAGATCAACATTCTCGCCTCTTGTATTCTACGCATCACGCTGTAATAGGCTCTGATTGAACGTGATAACGAATTCAGACGTTTGCTACGGTTTTTCTGTTGGTTTTTTGTCAATGACAGTCTGCCTGTAACCAGTATTTTGCTGGTTCTAAAACTGGTTTACACATTTGTAAACATCACGTAAATATAACCTAGATAACAACCTAGTATTCCTGAAATACTCATGTAGTAAGTACATTCTGAGTGGTTTTAAATCTAAAAGAAGTCATGCCTCATTTTAGAATAGTCTAAAAAAAGATTATCTGTGTCAAGGCTGTTTTTTATTTATTTTACATGAGATGTAATAGTTATATTGGTATACTGTTAGTAAAAAAACATTTTACCATAACCTATGTTTATTTACTTCAGTTATACTCAATGAATTTTCCCCTTGAAACTAGTTTTAATACTCGAAGAATATTTTTTTATAGACAAAATTGCCTAAGCTAACATGCTAAAATATCACTGTAAAAAAATAAGACTATCTTACTAAAGAAAATGTTGGTCTAGGGTGACACAAACCGTTATGATGAACATGAAGAATTTAACAAAATTCCAATAAGAATAATCTTGAATTTCATCAACAATTTGTAAGGGAATAAGCTCCTCCTTCACACAAGAGAGTACTTGTAGAGGAAGCCTATTTTGGCTTAGTATACCTTTAGGTAGACTAGATTTAGATTTCATGCAAACACAATAAATTATATGGTACTAGTACTCTCGCGGTCTCACCCTCTGCTTGGCTCTGTTTAATTGTAGCGTGATGTTTTATAACCGATAGCACTCGGGAACATTGTAGCTATCAATAAGTGAAAGAATTTTGGCAATCCGACCAGTCGTTCCAAAGATACAACCTACCTACAAACTTATAAATTTTACCTCTTTATAATATTAGTCTAGATAAAGCCCTTCCTGACACACAGTAGATTATGAGCTGGGTTGTTTTTAGTACTTTTTAGTCAGTCAGAGTCTGACACTATCATTCAACTCAACAATCAACAATTATTATTTTCTCTACTCCACTAAAAACAGAAACTAGCTAATCACTGTCCCGCCGAGTCTCATCAGTGGTGATAGATGTCAATTCAGCCCTACATACATCTTATAAAGAAAAATATAACTTGTATTCACATTTAAGTAACAACATACCAATAAAACAGTTACATGTTACTCGCTAATCAGATTACAATACTATAATTATAGCAAAGTATCTACATATCAGTAGATAACACTAGTATTTGCTATATTGAGTCCTTCCCTATCTGTTATCCGAACACTGATATCAGATATCAACGATTTATATAATGTTTTAGAAGGTGTTATACAACTGGACTTCTTTAAACTGAATAAATAATTATAATAATAGACAATATATATGTATAAAATGATACTACAGCCTCACAGAAAACCAGCGTGAAACAACCACAGTGTTTCACTGTGTGTGCTGGAGGCCCGATCCCTCCCCTCCCCCAATACCTAAATCTCCAATCCCCAAAGGTCGGCAATATACTCATAATGGCTCTGTTGTTACGGGTGTCCATGGGCGGCGCTGATTGCTTACCATCAGGTAATCCGTCTGCTCGTTTGCCGAAAGATAGATAGATAAAAAAATTGTTTTGAGTTTAAATAGCTTCAAAGGTTGTCTCACAAAACACATAACTTTTCTTACATGCACATAAAATCTTTATTCACATGATATCACGTCATTATCAGGCTATAAGTGCCCACTTTTGAGCTAAGGCCTCTTCTCACATGGAGAAAGTTTCAGCATTAATTGCATTGCACTTGCTCAAGCTGGCGATTTGAAACTTATAAAATAATTAGAAATTATATTCTAATATTATAAACTATGTAGTCTGGTCGTCCTCACGAAGTTTTCCTTCACCATCTACATACCAAATTTCAACCAAAACGGTTCAGTCGTTTTTGAGTTAAAGAATAACAAACATACATCAACACATTCTTACAAAATCTTTAGTAAGATCTATTTGATATTGGTTTTTAAACTAAGCGTATGTGCTTTAAACGTCTAGGTTTAAACCATTGAGTCGGGTTTTGAATTTTGAATCCTATTGTCATCTACCTTCAATTCGAAATACGAAAACTGGCTCTATGGTTTAGTCCTAGATTAAAATAAAACCTTGTTTTGTAATAAGGCCGTTTATATGTAATGTCAGTACTTACCTACATATAATATTACAATAGTATTTATATATCCTTATCAACAACGTAACACAATAGATTAAAATTATATTCCGTATTTATTTCCTGAAAAACGTGTTTGCTTTTCCGTATCATTCATTGTGATTCGTATGACAGAAATAAAAGTGTATATAATTCTTGCTTTTTGCTATATTTTTAATTGGCTTCTTGGTTATTACAACTCATTAACTTTGTGAGAAGATGCCCGAGCGTACGGCGCGTAGCGTTCCTCGCGCGTCTCAAAGAGCCAATAGACCACCACAGACGGGGCCCTATAAGGCTGATGTTCAGCCGGGGTTGCGGGGTAAGCGCAATGAGGCACCGCGACCTCGGCCCAGAGCAGGAGAAGGAACGGGGGGGTTTTAGTCAGTAAGAGTCTGACACTCCCTCCCGCCCGGCCTTGGGCGGGAGAAGTAATTTGAAGGCTTTCCCCTCACAAAAAAAATTGTTAGAAGATAAAGATAAAGATCGTTTTATTTGCAAATGATAAATAGAAATTATAGGAAACTAGCTACTCTCACGTGGTTTCACCCGCTGGTCAACTCCTACAGATCATAGATTAATGATTTATAGCCTAATAGCCTTCCTTGATAAATGGACTAACAAACAGGAAAATAATTATTTTATTCGAACCAGTACTTCCGGAGATTAGCGCGTTCAAATAAACAAACTATTAAGCTTTATAATATTACTAGCTACTCTACGGTTTTACCCGCTGCTCGGCTCCATTTAATCGTAGCGTGATGTTTTATAGCCTGTAGCACGCAGGAACATTGTAGCTATCTATCAGTAAAAGAATTTTGGTAATCCGAACAGCGGTTCCAAAAGATTACCCCCTACATACAAACTAACAATATTACCTCTCTATAATATTAGTATAACATAGATTATAGTTTTAATTCACCAAACCCCAAGCGAACGCCGACTCGATCACTAGTTGTTGTTTTTATATTGTGTCTCGAATTAACATGACTGAAACATTAATATTCTATGTCGTTTCTAAATTAAAGAAATCTACCAATCTGGATGTTGTGAATTGAGATTTGTTGGAAGTATTTGTTTGACAAACAGACAATGCTCAAAGTACAACCGAATATTCTTTTTAAGAAGAAAGCTGAGATCTAATTACTGACTATATACCTCATTCATCTTGATTATGATGATTTTCGTGCCCGGCCGAAGACTACAACCGTCAAATTCGTAACAATCCCTAAAAGTCACAGCATTTTGAACTCATCCGGTATTGCGAATGTCTAACATAAAATTATATTTTTCTTGTCCATGGGCGGCGCTGATTTTTTACATGCCGCCAGGTGATCGCCTGTTTTTGGCGTAAATCCGTCAACCATATCCCATAAGAAATATATAAAAATGATAGCACCTGACTTATTGTTTCACTAAGAAACAGATTAGATAAAAGTTACCTGGGAAATAATTATGATGCTGTCGCGTCAGAATGTTTGTGTAAGACAGTGACAGCAACAATTTTATTCCTCAGATAACATTTATCTGACTATTGAAAAATCAGCCCTAAGTACTTATTTTATTGTTATTGGCAGTGTAGTAAAGATGTATGTTTGTTTGTTACAGTGTGGCCCCGAAGACAGTCGCAAGCCCAATAGTGGTGAACAAGCCGGTATTAGCACACAATGGTGAGTTTACTTTTAATACATTCTTAATTAAATAGCTACGCCAATAACGAGGAAAGACCAGGAGTCAGGAGTAGACCTAGAAAGGACGCCAGGCCTGTGCAGGAATAGTTTTAGTCAGTAAGAGTCTGACTTACTGAATAAAAAGTTGAATCTCCCCCCCCCTGTCTCTCCCTCTCGCCTAAGACCTCAATGTTTTGCAATACTGAAATTTTTCCGATGGTTATTAAAAATCGCTTTTTAAAATATGGCATTTTGCAATAAATAAAAACCGTTAACAGCTTTCTTGCCTAATAGAGTAAATAGAGTATTGTTCTCTGACAACGTTCTGGAACCAGGGTCAATTGTTAGGCTTCAGATATTGAGTTCAATCCTGGGCTCTTTCCCCATGACCCTAGCCAGCCCGAGGCCAGGCCGACAAACGAGCCAGCCCGCGAAAATGAACCTCTAATATTAATAAATACTTAAATAATCCAATCTGACTGCAAGGTTGACGCGGTGTCTTTACAAGTGTCTGCCGCACAACGTGTCGCGGGTTCGATTCTCGCAAGGAACAACTCTTTGTATGATCCACAAATTGCTGTTTCGGGTCTAGGTGTGATGTGTATGTTTGTATACCGCAGCCTGGACCTAGGACAGGAACGGGGGTTTTTAGTCAGTAATAGTCTGACCCTTCGTCTCGCTATATCCAGGATAGAAGAAGCCATTTGATATAATGACAGGATGGGCTTTTCTCGAGAGAGGAAAGTCATTAAATGACTTCTCCCGCTCTGGGTGGGGTGAGAGAGAGTGTCAGTCTCTTACTGACTAAAAACCATCTATTCCTTCTCCTGACCTAGGTCCAGGCTGCGGTATACAAACATACACATCACACCCAGACCTGAAACAGCAATTTGTAAATCATACAAAGAGTTGTTCCGTGCGAGAATCGAACCCGCGACACGTTGTGCGGCAGCCAGTTGTAAAGACACCGCGTCAACCTTGCAGTCAATTATATTTATCTTGTCCATGGGCGGCGCTGATGGTTTACCTACCAACAACTTACTGACTAAAAACCATCTATTCCTTCTCCTGCTCTAAATCGGGGATGTGGTACATCATTGCGATTGCATCCACGATCCTAAATCTTTACCGTGATGAACTACGAGCGGTCCTTCGCAAAGAAAGGTCAACCTCGGTTCGGCTACATCGCCTTTTTAATTCTTATGTATTGAACTAATCATATGTTTTATCTTTCAGCAATACTCGCATCAAACAATCAAATGAAGACCTCTTATTGCCAAGAGTGAGTATTCTATACCTTTATTTTCATAGTTTACCTTACTCTTGTACCGTCAACAAACTTGTAACTTCTCATGTGTAGCAAGCAGATTTTGAATATACTTTTGTATTAAATATATCATCAGTCCTAATTTCATAGTTAGCTATCACGGCTCTTGATATCCTCGTGACACGGTGACACACAGATAGACGGACATTTCGGCCTCAGAGTTTCCGTTTTTATCCTTTGGGAAAGGAAAACTAGGTAAGCTTCCCGCTAGGTGGACCGACGACATCATCAGAGTCGTGGGGAGCCTATGGATACATGTGGCGAGTTGTCGTTTGGCTTGGAGGTCTAAAGGCGAGGCATTTGTCCAGCAGTGAACGTTTTTCGGCTGATAATAATGATGATGATGATGAGAACTTAAAAAATATCAATGAAAGAAATAGAAAAAGCTCCAAATAATAAAATTGAAACAGAAATGACACGAGTGAATGTTTACCGGACGTTAAGAAAGGCCAGTTCTAAATAAACATGAGGAAATTGAGTTTTGGCAACAATCTTGTTTGTACCGTTGCTCTATTTAATGTTTAGCTGGGGAAATGTTGTCACAGTACATGTATTTTGTATCTACATGTATTTCGCATGTAGTGGAAATCCTTTGTGTATATTACAGCCCAACTTGGTACTTACTCTAATCTTTCTATAGCCACTATTATCATAGATTGCGGTGTCAGTCCGTTGATCATATACATCTCATTCACACACACACACGTTGCTTGCCCCACATTAGGATTTTCGCCTGTGTGCGTGTGGGTGCAGTTACAAACATACAATTTCACATACACATGACACCCAGACCTGGAACAACAATTTGTGGATCACACAAAGAGTTGTTCCGTGCGGGAATCGAACCCGCGACACGTTGCACGGCAGCCAGTTGCCCAGCCACCGCGCCAACCGTGCTGTCGTCACATGCATCATCATCAGCCTATAAGTGCATTGCATAGGCCTCTTTCCACACTGGACTAGACGCTTGCTCAACGTGGATTGGTGGATGGGCAATTTCATACTTATGATTAGAAATTATAAGTCCAGGTTTCCTAACTATGTTTTCAGTGGTACCGAAATAATAATAGAAAGTACATTAATATAACTCTGAAAAAGTCACAGTGCTTGCCAGGTGTTGAAACCTCATGCATGAGAAGAGAGCACCTTAACCTCCGGGTCACCACATTTCTTATAACTGAATAAAAATTTGTGTCTTTTTGTCCCCAGAACGAATGATGTAAAAGTGAACTCGCCGCCGTGTCACTCGCCCGGCGCCATACTGCCCGACCTACCGCAGCCTGCTGAAGACCCTGAACAGGTCAGTTCAACAGCCAAGTTCAAGGTCTATACTTGCACGCTCATGTTTAACTCCTTGTCTGCCGGTATATGATATGATATCCGCTATACCACGGGTTAAGCTCTTAAAGACGCGAGTTGGCGAGTTTGCCAACGCTATTAGTGAAACGAGCGGACGAATTACCTGATGGTAAGCAACCGTCGTCCATGTTTTATACACTCCGGTCGAGATATTCGTGCTCCCAAAATATGGCTCTTTCAAATTTTCAAAGGTTGGGCCAGTTAAAAATCTTCATGTTTATCGCTGGTTTACCTGTTTCTTTTATTTAAAAGAAACCCACGTTGAGACCCACAATAAGTAAAATAATGGTTACAAGTGTTCTATCGTCCTTACTTACAAGATTAGCAGTGACTATAAATATGAACAACTAGCGATCCGCCTCTGCTTCGCACGGGAGGAATGCTGATACTAAATGTCTCCACTATTTAACAGATGTTTATTATGCCTTCCTCGTCAATCACTATATCTATTACTAGCATATCTATTACTAGCTACTCTCGCGCGGTTTCACCCGCTGCTCGGCTCTATTTAATCGTAGCGTGGTGTTTTATAGCCTATGGCACTCAGGAATACTGTAGCTATCTATCAGTGAAAGAATTTTGGCAATCCGACCGGTGGTTCCAACTTCCCCACATATAAACTTACAAATTTTACCTCATTATAATATTAGTACGTTATAGAAGTATAGACAAAAACCCGCATCAAAATCCGTTGCGTAGTTTTAAAGATTTAAGCTTACATAGGGATATATCTACAGAGAAAGCGGCTTTGTTTAAACTATGTAGTTAATGACTGTTTTTTCTATTCTGTGTATATTTGTTACAGTTCTCGGGTTTGTCGAAAGAAGCCAGCTCGTCTGAGACCCAGGCTTGGTTGGCGAGACACCGTTTCTCTCACCACGCTGCCACTTTCACCAACTTTTCTGGAGCTGATCTGCTCAGGTATGTATGCTAGCAACTGGTCCCAGCTTGAAATGCTGATATTAAAATTGCCCTGTATTTAATTGATGTTAATACACATAAAAACCTTCCTCTTCAATCACTCGTATCTATAAAAAACGGCCTCAAATCTGTTCCATAGTATTAAAGATTTAAGCATACATGATGGCATAGGGACAGAGAATTCAGCTTTGTTTTGTTGTATGTAGTGTTAATATATAATATACATAACTAGCTACTCCCGCGCTGTTTTACCCGCTGCTCGCCTCCATTTGATCGTAGCGTGATGTTTTATAGCTTATAGCACTCAGGAACATTGTAGCTATCTATCAGTGAAAGAATTTTGGGAATTCAACCAGTGGTATCCAAAGATTTCTCCTACATACAAACTTACAAATTTTACCTCTTTATAATATTAGTATAGATGAGTAATAAATTGTTTTTCTCCACAGGTTGACTCGTGACGAAATTATCCAGATTTGCGGGCTTCCTGACGGTATCCGTCTGTTTAACGCTCTGCGCGCCAAGTGAGTAGACTTACTATTAATACATATAACGTAACTAGACTTAGGTCAAGATTCAACCGGGGTTGCGGGGTAAGCGCAATGAGGTACCGCGACCTCGGCCCAGAGCAGGAGAAGGAACAGGGGGAGTTTTTAGTCAGTATGAGTCTGACAGTCTCTCTCGCCTTACCTTGGGCGGGAGAAGTCATTTGATCATTTTCCTCTCACAAAAAAAGGTCAAGATTATTTTAAAATGTTTGTTAACAATTCCTCAAACTGTTTATTTGTGAGGCCAATGTGTGAGTTCGTTGATGTAATATTATTTGGAAATGTTAGAATTTATATATTTGTTTTATACACATGACACCTAGACCCGGAACAACATGTGGATGCACAAAGGGTTGTCCCATGCAGGAATCCAATCCGGGGGGGATCGGATTCTAAATGATTTTCCCCTCACGAAAAAACCTTAATAAATAATAAAGTTCCCATCTGTAACAACTCTCTGTATGATCAACAAATTGTTTTTGGTCTCTGTTTTAAAATCTTTGAGTTATGGAATTATTCTTTTTTTTTGTATTTCATGGCATTGAAAATTCGTATTTAATAAATTCGTAAATAACCTATATAACGAATAACTGCCAAAGTATAGGCAACTAAACTTTGTCTACACCTGCAAAATGTAAATGTAAAAATAAAAATAATATTTATTTTCTTTTATACATAGTAATTGCAGTTTCTAATTGTGTGACAGTGATGCCACGTTTTGGATTAAGTCCAAATAGTCTAGAAATAAACATTTGATGCTAAAGATATTTCTAATGTTCTATATTGATCTAGATTTCGTCAACTATAATGATAATTATAATTATTACAATAGGTTCAAACCAGAACAAATAATTTATTGTCTGTTATTCATAAAAAACTAGCTTTTTACTATATTTTTTTAATGGGACAAGTGCGCCACTGCCTTCCAAAATCGCTGCAACTTCTGTAAGCCAGGATCTACAGTACAACCACCAACCCAACCAGTGATAATTAGTATTTGAAGCTAAGAAAATACTAAAAATTTCCACTTATACAATTTACTATATTGTAATGAGACCTTTAAGTGAGCTGCAAATCAAATCAAATCAAAATAATTTATTCCAACTAAACCATAAATAGGTACCTTTGAAACGTCAAAATAGAATAGTAGTCTGTTCGTCAGTGAAGCTAGGTGCTCGTTCCAAATTGTAGTTTCGAATGGAGAAAAACGAGAAAGAAACTCCATCGTTACTCTTTTTAAAAAAATATTTGTTTTAAAATTCACTAATAATACATTTTTTATTGATTACTGTACCCCTATGTGAGAACAATGCAGAGACAAGTTGTGCCATACTTGTTTTCGTTAATAGGTATGGCAAAAACTCCTAAACGCGCGGAAATTTGTTCTACATAAGGTATTTGTTTGTTAATTTCAGACGTATCCTGCCCCGGCTGACAGTTTTCGTTTGCCCGCCCGCCAGTAATATATACAGCGCGCTCTACCTACACGAATGCAGAGCGAACGAGCTCCTACAGAAATTGAACTCTCTCGTCCATGCCTCTAAGGTAATTTTTTTTGAATTTTCTTTGTCTCAAGTTATCTGCTAACTCATAATTTGATTTTCATTTAATCCACTACTCAGTACACGGTAGTGATCGAGAAATAAGTGGAGTTTATTTTTTATTAAGAAAACATGAGAATTTCCCCTATTTACATGTAACTTGCTTCTCTAGCGCGGTTTCACCCGCTGCTCTGCTCGTACAGATCGAAGCGTGATGTTTTATAGCCTATAGCCTACCTCCAAAATTGAGTAACAAACAAAAAAAGATTTTTTATAATAACTATCGTGAGACATACTTAACCTGCGATTTTTAGTTAAAAAAAGAATTGTTCAAATTGGAACCATTAGTTCTGAAGATAGCACGTTCAAACAAACAAACGAACTCTACAGCTCTTTATAATATTAGTATAGATAAATTATACACCAAAACAAAGCTAAAAATATGGCTCATAATTATAGCGCAAAGTAGTATTTTTTTAAGTTAACCAATCACAGCAGTGATTTGATTGACGTCGGACCATACGGCACGTCGGGTGCAAATCTCTTAGGCACAGCCATAAGACACATCCACATATTTTAGTATAAAATGATAAACAGCGGCTAAAAATTTAAATCCAATTAACGAAATGTATCTTTTCCCCATAGGAGTGTGAGACCGTACTGGTTTCGGGACCGAACGGGGCCCGTGTACGACTCACAGACGACCTCGTTCGTCACATGCCCGACAACTCGTTCTACCGCCTCGAGAGAGTCGACGACTGCAGCGCTCTACTGCTCTGCCCTACCAAAAATAACTAAAGGAGCGTGAAGATAAAAATATAAGGTACAATTTGAAATGACAACATTAATAAAAGATCTTTGTGATATTAAAAATATTCCTTGGAATGTATGTTCACCACATGAAAACAAATTGAACCTTATAACAAGTTATCTTTTTATAAATGGTATATAAGATCGTATACGTAATCATTAAATTATAAAATCAAATGTCTTTCTGTCCATCTCTGTCTTTCTCGCAAAGAAAGAAAGAGATGACAATATAACTAGCTTAAAGGTCAACAAAAAGGGTAGGTAGATAGATTTATTATACTATGCTGATCCTAAGTAAATTGGGATCGAAAATATAAAAAGAATGAAAGGGACAAAAATAAAGATAAAAATATATCGATCTCTGTCTAACAATTTGGGGATTGAGTGACGTTGTTAAGTACATAGGCTATAAGCTCGTACACTCGGTCTAAAACAAAATAATAAAGTATTAAAATACTGAAAAAATGATTTATAAATATTTCTTTGCTGCTGAAAAGGCTAAGATTTATAACGCAAGTTTGCGCTAATTTTGCGCCGATTTGCGCATTTTAGCGCATGTAATTTGAGACACGAAATGATGTTTTTGAGAGGATTTTTTTGTAACAATTTGATTGTGTAATTGTTAATATTGTTTGTGGTTATAGAGATTATTAAAAATATCGTCTCTATAGACACGCAATTTTGTACACGGATTTGTATTATTAGTTATTTCAATGTGAAAATAACTTTAAGTTACTGACTTGGCCAAAATTCGTAAATTTAATTGCCTTAACTCCAGTTTCACAGTCTAAAATAGATGCCTTTCTAGAGATATATATGGTATCTGTGTAAATAAACTGTGAGATAAGTTATTGATTAATTTATCAAAGATTTGTGAAATTACTTATATAGATGTTTTTGGGGCATCGGCGCTTTAAAAAGTTCCTGTGTCGCATAGACAAGGTGTCCATGTCATTGTAGAGCAAAAAAAATAAAAAAAACTACAATGTATTGGATATGATTTTGTATTTAAAGCTGGTCTTTTAATATCTAAAGTATTAAAAAAATACTTTCAAAGCGTCCAATGACGTGAATGCCCTAGGTGAAGAGAGAGAGAGTGTCAGACTCTTACTGACTAAAAACCACCTCACGCCTTCTCCTACTCTGATCAGGGCAGCGGTTGGACCTATGGTAGTCTGTTTGCTCTATGTAGCAGAATATATACCAAGGCAAATAAATAAAAACCCAAATTTGGTAAAATAGGAACTGAAAGTGAAGGAATGTTTTCTTTTATATAGGGGGCCATGTGGAATAATTGTTTGTCATTTTTATATCATATCATAAACGTCATTGTAATTCATTTTTTCTAGATTTATCTATACCATGTACTATGTAGTATTTTATATAATGTTTGACGAATTATTTTAAAGAACTAGTTTGCAAGAATTTTTTTATGTCTAGCGGTTTAAGGAATGCGGATGTCGTGTTTATAAATGTAATAAAGAGTGATATCTATCTGTTATTTAGTTAAGATTCATTGCTTATTACAGTTCACTGAGTAAAATTACTTTTATTAGACTAAGTGTGTCAGATAGTCGATGAAGAGAGGTCTCTTCCAACCAAACAATAGAGTCATTTAGGAAGCCCTATGTTCTTAGAATTCTTTGCTGACATAAAAATGTAGATTCTTGTCAAAATAGTTTTAATTTGTCTAATGTTATATAATTAAATAATATATCTACGTGTATCTAAATGTTATAGTTTATAAGAATTTACATGCAGTTTATTGAAACTGTGATTAGAAATAAAAATACTCTATTTTATTTGAATGTATTTTTGCGATAATGAAAACTGTATTTTTGCAAAAAGCTGTGGTAAATTTAAAAATGTCATTTTTATCGAAAACTAGCTGTTTTAGTCTATTTCACTTGCCTAATAGTATTTATTTATTTAATAATTTTTGTACACACAGTAAGTTGGACAAGAAAAATAATACAACAATTAGGTCCAAAGGCACAGCTTATTTCTTTAGAAATCTCTTCCAGCAGGCCCGTAGTATGTTTAAGACTGGATGCAAAAGCATTTCCAATCTAATAAATAAGCACAATAAATTTGTTCCAAAAATCAGTTTTCATTATTGTAAAAGTTATCCAATGTTTCATTATGGAGTCTGTATGAAATATAATTTGAGCAGGATTTGCACCTGTTTTAGTCTAACTAGTATAATTGTGTATAACGATAAGCTTAGTTTTTGTTGTACTGTTATTGATAGCGAGTCTGATGTTTTTCTAATTAGTCTTGTAAATATGTATTGTATATCTAATTGTTGATTGGACAGTCTACTATCAAATGCTACAGAAAATATATCAAAAGATATTAATACCATGCCAAATATAATTAAGAAGCAACAAATCCAATATAATTGGTAATTATAATTTGTAAGACTCGCTACGTATCTGTGTCGTTAAAATAGGCAGCTACTCAATGTATGTTTATTTAACTTTAACTTTGGTTGTTATGTTATAGTTATCAGATTATAAATGTTATTTAGATATAAATATGTTTAAGTAACGCCTCGATTCGGCATTAATGTTGTTTTATTATTAATTAAGTTTATTTACTGTTAATTTAGGGGACTCTTACTCTAGTAATGACCCCCATAAGTTGGGACTTTTGACCCCGAAAACTTGGGGTCTTTTGACCGCGATATCTTGGGGTCTATTGACCTCGATAATTTGGGGTATTTGACCCCAAGAACTTGGGACTTTGGACCCCAAAGAACTTGGGACTTTTGACCCCAAGAACTTGGGGACTTTGGGACCCCGATAGATTTGTCAACTTGAAAAGTTAAATGGTGCCTTAAAAAGTGCCTAACACGACCTCTGAGGTCAGCGCTGTTGCATCACGGAGTATTAAAATAAATATTGTATAAGATTTTATATTATAATTGAAAATAAGATATTATGTTGCATGAATTAGTTTTAGTCAATGTATGAAAGTATAGTCAATAAATAAATGTATAAAAGGCGAATATTTTGTTTTAATTTTTTACTAGCTACTCCCGCGCTGTATCACTCGCTGCTCGGCTCCTTTCGATTGCAGCTAAGTGAAAGAATTTTGGGAATCCGACCAGTGGTTCCAAAGATTACCCCCTACATACAAACTTACAAATACCTCTTTATAATATTAGTATAGACTTACCTGTAGCTTTATGATCTGTTCACTAATTGAACTTCTTCAAAAAATAAATTTTAAATCACTTATTTCAATAAGACCAATGCAGGCACTTTTGAACGTAAAACAAAGATTCAAGATAAAAAATGTCTTAGCGTAGCTGTTAGCTCACCCCAAAGTGTAGATTCCAATGGAGAAGAACGAGCGACAAACGCTATCGTTACTAATTATCAATCAGTTTTACATATAGATTCTGAGTTCCATTATGTGAGGGCAGTATAACACTAATATTTATTCAGAGGAACATAAAAAGAAAATAACCTTAAGGACAATAAACAGTCCGGACCAGTCCCAACTGACGTCCCTTTCACGTATATGGGACTTACACTAGCACCGCTCAACTCAACCATATCACAGAGAATCGAGCGTTCCAGTGCCACTGCCAAATGAGACCTTTGAGTGGCCATTACAACTCTAGCCAACATAAGTACCTATATTCTGATAGTCTAATTTTGTAATATGTTATGATGTCGGTCCGTCTAGCAGGCCTGCCCATGCGTTGTCGCCACTCAGGCACTTGTTGACCCATCGGCCGTCAGTCATCCGAACTACGTGCCCATTGCCACTTCAGCTTGCAGATTTAAGAGCTATATCGATCGGTCACTGATTCTTTGATGGATTTCCACATCGCGGATTTTGCCACGCAAAAATACTCCAAGCATGACTCTCTCCATCGCTTGTTGGGCGACTTTAAGTTTCTCTAACAGACAAGAAGCAAGGGACCATGTCTCTGTACCGTATGGCATCATTGGTAACACACTGATTGTACATACTGGGTTTAAGAAACTGTGGGATTTTTGATGAAATAACTTCCCAAATGCAATACGAGATAGATTCTTCAGGCGACCTCTTTATCGTATTGGATCTAGCGAGCTGAATAATCAGTGCTAGATATATATCTAGTGGTCTACAACTTATAGGGTAACGTTCCCAACGATGACCGGTGCAGGTGCAACATAGACATTTCCACTTGACCCAAAGGTTGACTGGTAGAGAATGCCATATGGCATTACCTAAGTCCGCCTTTTGTACCAACTTCATTTCATTGTGTACAATAAAGCACAAATAATTTTCCTTACTATAATGATATATGTGGAGAATCATAAAGGAAATAGGGAAACTACCATCCTCTTGCTAAACTCAATCGCCTGGTATCCGAAGGAAATGACTCGTATGAAAAAAGAAGAATGAGTAAAATTAGTGCGATGGACAGGTTCCTGTCCATCTTCCATCGTGCGTAATTCAGATTGCGGGAGGAGAGTAACCTTCTAGTATGGTTCTCGCCCGTGGTTCTCTCACAAATAGGTACTGACTATGTGAAGCCAATAGTCAGGGGAAGAGATAGAGAGTTGAAGTAGCTATAAGACAAATAAAGTTATAAGCACCCCTAGCTCGCTGCGATGGTAAATGGGTGCGTGCACTGACACGTGATCATATTAACGTAAGTTGGAATGCAGATATTTAGTAGGCGATCGAGTTTGTTGAGGATATCTGCATTAAGGGCATAGTAACACACGTCACCATAATCGATGACGGGGAAGATAAAAGTCTGTACAAGCGTAGTCTTGGTGCTAAGAAGCAATACGTTTCCGAGACGACATGACCTAGACAGAGACGGATACAATGAAAGGGTAACCTTTTGACTCCCACTGGCAAATGATACCGCCAATTGAGGGCGATGCAAGCCTAAGTCCTTTCACTGTACTGGACAGGTGTACCGTCGGTCTCATTGGCACTGGTAAGGGCACTGGATCGCTCTCGATTCCCTATAATATGGTTGAGTTTGGCGGTGTTGACCACGTGGTGTACGTGTCATGTTCATGAACGGACGCCGCCTATTTGGACTGGTCAACTCGAGACTGTCTAAAGTTGCTGTACTTGAGGTTAATTTCTTTTTCGGATTCTTTGACTAAATACAACTAAATATTAGTGTTACACTGTTCTCACAAAATAGAACTGACTAAATGATGTAACAAAGAAACGCATTGTGAAACTGATTGAAAAAGAGTGTCCACGGAGTTTCACGCTCGTTCTTCTTCATAGGAATCTACACTTTGGAATGAGCAAATAGCTTCACTAGAGGACAAACTGACACCAATAAAGTTAAACCTTTTGATTTTTTATTGCGTGACTTTCAAAACTTCCTGTTGTGGTATACTTACTTGCATTAAATGATTTGATTTGGAGGTGATTGAGTGGTTGCATAAATTTTGGCAATATTTCGGTTGCTACTGTTAATAATCGCTTGACTCTTGTCGGGATTGACTGCAATTCCGATCCGGTTACCTAGGAGCCCAATCCCGATTCATTTTTGTGAAAGGAAATGTCGTCTTTATCTATATGTACATATTTGTACATTGTGTTGACGTGTAAAAATAAATTCACTGTTTAAATTTAAGAGCCACTGAGAGCTATAGCTCCCGTTTCGCCATGGGAAGCAACCGTCATCGACTAAAAGGAGGGTCTTACATCTTTTCAGATTGTGATTGGAGCGTTTATGTTGCTAATTTTAGCCATGTGATAGCTCCAACCCGCTACTTTATCCTTCCAGCAGCAAATATGGAAAGTGACACACAAGGGGTAGGTACCTACATTATTTTTAACTTTTCAGATATTGCTAAATTTCCAAGTTGGTTAGGATAAGGTCAAGGAAACTATTTAAAACAATAAAACCATAGAAGTTGCTTATAAAATTTATTAAATATTACAAAAGGCACTGTAACTTAATACTGGTCCTATAAAATATATAGCGTTCATTTGTGATGGTTTACACATAACAGTTAATGTAACAATGCAGTTATTGCGTCTATTACTTAACAGGCTAACTGATACATTAAATACAAAGTATACATTAGGTATTATATTACCTTTGAGGGCTTTTTGACCCCAAAAATCCCTTTGAACCAGACCCCAGTCGCCAATATTGGTGTTTGGATACCTATCTATTTAAAAATAAGTTTACTATACTATCAGAATTATTGTCAATGATATATGGAATGTTATAACTAGTCTTGATCAGTGCCCAAGTATTATGCAAGAATTACATATCGTGTAAGTATACTAAACTCGTAATAATATAATGATATACTAAAAATGTATATTTACAGGCCCACCTGACAACAGGTACATTAAAATGTTAAATCTAAGCATATTATAACAATAATTCATTTTTTTCTCAATATATCTGACATATTTCTCGTTTATATAGGCAAAATATTCATTGGTTCACTGAAATACAGTGGTTTAGGTTAGATATTAGTTAAGGGAAATATGTCAGATATATTCCTTTAAGATAAAATATAAATACTTAATAAGAAGCAATGCCGATGTGTTTTCCCACTAATATAGCCATTTCACGGGGTCATAAGAAATTAAGACCCCATTTCTAAGTTGTAGTCATAATGACCCCAATTGGCAAAAGGGGTCGTAAAGATGTTGCCAAAAATGCCGAAATCTTGTAAAGCAGAATTGGTCAACTGCTAAATTAAATATTTATAAAATTTTAAATAGCAAAAATATTACGAATAAAGCTTTATTTATAATAAAAAAGGATTTACAAAATGGAATGACAATAAAATGCTAATCTCAATATTGGTATTGATCGTTTTACTCAAATTTTAGAGATTGTAAAACTCAACATAAATAATTTAAAATAGCTGGGTAAGTATGTATAATAAGTCTACTCAAACATATTCAAAAAATGTTATGAAGTGCAGTTGGCCGCCACTATATGTAAAACGCATAAACAGAATCTTTAATGCAGGCCCAAAATTATTGGGAAACATTCTATATTTTTGTTTGTTAAATATTTATAACACCGTACGTTCATATAATAAATAAAAGATATACTACAAAAAAATAATACAAAAATCTGGAATTACTGAAGTAAGTGAATGTTCTTAAGATGTTTTAATATCAAAGTTTATTTTTAATTCTATTTAAATTTAAACTTAAGGCCTCCGTACAACAGGCTTTATTAAGTTAAATTTTTAAAGTCAGTCGTTACAAATTTATTATTTTATATGGGGTCGTTTGACCCAAAATAAGTTATTGTACATTCATAAAAATATACATAATATAATAACGCTACGTTACAATATTTAAAACGATGTTTTTCAAAGAAAATTGTATGTAAAAAAAATCATAAGAGACTTGGAATTTTTGCAAAAAATCTGGTCCAGCCATAATTTAAAACCTATAATTTTTGTAGATAAGACTACATACAAATTTTAATATTATATAAAAATATATCGAGACGTTTATAAACATATTAAAATAGATTTAGCTTATGTGGTTTTTGACGCCATTCAACTGGTGAACTTATGTTCTTCGAGGGATTAGGCTGTGGATGCGCAACGATGCAATACCATAGGTATTTTTCAAGTCCCATTTAATAAAGGTGCGCTTAATACCGTCCAAGTTTTAATTAGTACCATTAAGTATACATTAAATAAGTTAAAATTTTAGTACAAAATGTGAAAGATTACGAAACATTGCTTTACATTATAAATGTTTAAAAAAGTGACAAAATCGTGTTTCTAAAGGCACGATTGCATATTTGATTGGATCTTTTTATTAGTTAAAATGACTTAATAATAAAATTGCATGTTTGATTTTAAACGGGTGACGTTATTAGGTTATTTTGCTGTATGTGATGTGATAGTGTATGAAATATCTATACGAATATTATAAGAGGTACAATTTGAAAGTTTGTGTGTAGGGGGTAATCTTTGGAACCGCTGGTCGGATTTCCAAAATTCTTTTACTGATAGTTAGCTACAATTTTCCTCTTTTCCTGCTTAATATCCCGGGAGATAAGCGTGCGAAACAAGAGAAAGTTTGTGTTAAGTAAATTGGAATGTTATCTTTTGGTATGAGATTTTTGCAATCACCATAGCGTAGGTACGTCTGCAAAATTTATGACACCACGATGTGAACCTTCATAAAATTTCTTAAAGGTTAGTATACCTATAAAACTCAATCACTATCAACCACATACAACAAAATAATCATTCGATTGTCATTTGGGGTCTATAGTCATGACATCAGTTGTCGTAGTGGGGTCCAGCGTTGGGGGTCGTTAGTTCTACGTAGTTAGCTGGGAGCATGCCGGTCCGGCCCGTGCGTAGAACCTGTCCGGTCATCCAGCCGGAGTCGATTGACGTTACGTTCGAGATTAAATCACCTTCGCGGAATGATACCTGAAAAAGGAAATTGTTTTTTATTTTCGCATGGGTGCAATACTGATATAAATTTCTCCTCCATTTAAAGGATATTATTATACATATAAAAGTTCCTCTTGAATCACGCTATCTATGAAAAAACCTACATCAATAACGGTTGAGTTTTTAAGATTTAAGCCTACATAGGGATATACACATAGGGACAGAGACAACGACTTTGTTTTATACTGTGATACATTTAATTTTGCTGGTGCTTTCTTCTTTTGATCTTACGATGCCGTATCTCTAATGAATACATTGAAAAACATCACAATAATTGGTAAATTTTCCAGTTTATTAACAAGATTTTATACATGAGTTAAGCTTACCTCATCGCTGTCGCTTGCCTCGTAGTCGTACATAGCTACGTACACTCGCTGTAACAAAACATATTGTATTAATTAACATTGCATGTGTTTCAAACGTGGATCCACACGAGACACAATCTATTTTCTATTGTTTCTTCTATACCGACACTTTTAAGAACAGTGGCAGACTAGCAATGATGGCGGCTGCTAAAGCCGTAGCTAGAATTACGGGAAGAGAATGAAAAATTTCCGTGTCTCTTGTCGGATTAGCAGTTTTGACAAGGTGGTTTTTATGTCTGACACCCCCTTTCTTCCATCCGGAGCGATTTCATTTTCGATTCCATAATTTTCTTCTCTCAAAGAAAAACAAAAAGCACTTAACACATTGGCTGGGATATTTGTGTGATATACAGTCTAGGACCAAGGAACAAATTACACTCTACCAATGCGAAAATGTGTAAAACTTTAAACTTAAAAAATCTAAAAACTTGTTATTAATTATTCTAGAATTTATGCTACAATTTAATCAGTCAAGGAACTTCTGACCGTCTACATTGAAAAAAAATTAAGACACTTAGCATTGGTAAAGTGCAACTGCACTTTTGACCATCACTTTACATAACAAATGCAAAGACGTCAACAAAACAGAAAAAAATAAAATAAACACGAGACTTTTTTTATCTAGCAACACCAGACACTGACTCTGACTGTAGACACCTCTGACTCTGCCATTACTTTGAGTTATATATCATCAGCCTATATCTGCCCACTGCTGAGCAAAGGCTCTTTCACACAGAGAAAGTTTGAGCATTAATCACCACGCTTGCTCAAAGCGGATTAGCGATTTCAAACTTATAATTAGAAATCATAAGTCCAGGTTTCTTTACGATCTTTTCTTTCACTGTTTGGCAGTGGTGTCTAATTATTCATAGAAAGTACATATAACTTGAAAAGTCACATTGGTACTTGCCAGGTTTCGAAGCTCATGCTTGAGAAGCGGGCGCTTCAACCTCTGGGCCACTACGACATTTTGAGTTTAGCAGAAGTATATATTATAACTTCATTTGAATAATTTACCTGAT
Source organism: Spodoptera exigua (assembly GCA_902829305.4). Taxonomy (NCBI): domain Eukaryota; kingdom Metazoa; phylum Arthropoda; class Insecta; order Lepidoptera; family Noctuidae; genus Spodoptera; species Spodoptera exigua. The sequence continues at coordinate 6,149,709 of LR824628.2, read as the reverse complement.
TATGGTGATTAGTGGGTGGGGGACGTGGCATTTCATTGGCGAGTGGATCGAGGTCCGTCACGCGACCGATTTGACGCGTCTGTTGCTGCTGATGCCCTGATTGCTGGTGAGCTCCTGGAGGTAGCGTGAACATAATATATTGATCGTCAATATCATTATCAGTCTGTTTTCACCTTAACACTTTCATTACCGCTACGATTTTCAGAATGATATCTCGGACGCCGCCTATATTTCTCGGTCGGGGGCAATGAATGTGTTTAGCTGAATACAAAGGGCTCTCGAAAAGCATTTTATAGCATTTAGTATTTATTTTATAAAATAGTTCAGTTGAGTAAGATGTTTAGATGAATTATTGCAAAATCAATATTTAAATTGTCAATCTTTCAATAACGTATTTACTTTAAAATTACTTAGTTTTGTCGACATAAAGAGAAATCGATAATATTAAAAACAACCCAAAACCAACATAGACACATAATGACAACAAAAAATCAGATGAAACATAAAAATGGAATGATACAAATAACATTTAAATAGAATATTTAAAAACAAATGTTTGGATACTTGACTCATATTTATACAACAAAAAAAATATTTAAAATACTCATTAGTATAAGTACTAATTTCTTCGCCCTTATCACAATAAATAACATGATATAAAACCAAAAAATAAAAAATAATATACTCCTCAAAAATAATCAATCTACTCATGAATTAAATATCACACTCAATATAGGAAAATAATGAGTGTGATATTAAAAATCACTGATATCATAGAAAATCAAATATCCAAAAGAGCAACAAATAAAACAAACCTCGTTTTCCATCATTAGTGCTGTTATAGATAAGCGTAGCGGACGCCCTCTGTGTATTTGGTGGAGCCCTAGGCCCGTCGCTGATTGGATCATAGTCCTGAATCCTTCCAATTTTCTGCTGCTGACTCTGCTGCTGCTGAGGCGGGGGATAGTTTTGATATTGCTGATACTGATAGTCTTGATATTGGGGATAGTATTGACCTTGATACTCCTGATATTGCTCTTGATATTGCCTGTTTTGCTTCAGCTGGGGCTGGGTGGGTTGGACAGGGGCTTGATATTGGGTTGACGGGGTCTGATAGTGGTTTTTAGGGGGTAAATTAGGTGGGGGTGAGTTTGGAGGCAGCATTTCCGTTGCGTAGTTGTCGATTTGTTGATGATAGTTGTCCGGTGGTACGTCTAATGAGGAACAAGTATTAGAAACATATGTGTGGTGACGGAAAAATAACATTTTATTTGTGTATTTTACACTGGTCTTTTTAATTTACTCGTATTTTTTTGCCTTTAAAACAGTGACTAAAAGATCCCAGAATCATCAGTAATCCAATTTTTATTCAATTAGGATCCAGGGCTTAATTAAAATTGGTGATATTTAGTGCTTACATTAGGAATGAATTTTATTTAATTACTTGGATTTGGTTTTTTTGCTTTTTCTCAACAACTTTTTTGTCTATGGAAGTATCGACCCAATAAGTTGTCGATACTACTAAAATTAGAAACTGTAATCACTCAGAAATCTTATCCCGGACATTGCTGTCAAGGGGACAACAAGTTATTAGACCCATGAAATTATTAATAAATATCAATAATCACTTATAATGTTATTTTTCCGTTATTTCTCGATAACGATTATGATAGTTAGCAACGTATGGCCAAGACAAAAACTATGATTGAACATAGACACAGTGTTTGTGCAATCACGATACGCTTTATAATAACAATTTGACTGTCAGAGAGCTTTTGTGCTTTTTAATTAACTTCAAAACCAAGACAATTGTTTTGAAAACTTTCAGAATCGAATAACGACTTTGACTTAAATTTTTTTATTCCTACTATTCCTAGGTAGCTTAATAATTTTGATGTAATGATAAAAGTCACCCACCATTGCTGGGCAAAGGCCTCTTCTCACACGGAGAAGGTTTGATCATTAAGCGGCACGCTTTCTCATGGCGGGTTTTTTATTAGAAATTATAAGTGCAAGTTACCTCACGACTGGTGCCTTCACCGTCATTAAATCAAGAATATAGAAAATCAAAGGTAAAGAATCAATTTATTAAGATCAAATTTTGAATTCGAGCATACTATTTTTTTTTTAATTCCGTCTGGAAATCATTTATAATGGCCATCCTTCTCCCAGAAAATTATATAAATTATTTATTAGATAGAGTTTAGATAATATAAGCTAAAGAACTTGCTCTGACGGTCATACTGCTATTGATAACAGTGAGAATTGAATATTAATGTGATGTAATTGGATCTCGATAATGCTTTATTGAAATTATTCATTTTCATATGACTTCGTGATTATGTTATATCAATTTTATTGTTACTCCTTCACGTAATTTTTCTAAGCAGAATAAACTTTGACCTAGTGATAAATATTATGGTCTGGATCATACTTTTACCCAGGTACTGTAGACTAAACAACTAGCAGAACCAGTATAAACCAGTAACTAATCCATAGTATCGATTACAATTTATTTCAAGCGACTTAAATATTTTTTCATTACATGAATTAAATCGTGTGAGTCTGCCAAGCAGGCCGTGGCCAAGACTAAGCACACAGTACAATAGTTGAATATAACACAGTTTTAAACTTGGAGAAGTCACATACGTTACTTCTAATAACTAGCCATTAAAGAAATACCGGTCAATTGGGTAGCTTAAGTCAAAAATAAAGTAATTCGACGTTTTAATATGTACAATTTTAAAAAATTTACACGCGACGCTGTGACTGTCGCGGAATGCTGCTCATGATTATGGGCCTCTAGCATGGCTTGAAACTAGTCGAGTATCTCGTCAAATTATAACGTGAGTAAGCCGAAAACATAATAATTAATTTCACGAAAGTTATAATAAAAATATTGAAAAATAACTATACTTCTATTATCGATCTGTCGATGCACTAAATATTCGATTTTTTATCTAATTTACATAAGTAATTTATTTGATTCATAAATACTATGACGTCCTAAATTTAAATAAAAATATAGTTTTTGACATTTGGATAAAAGTATTGAATTTGACGAGTTGGAAACTACAGTATAATCACAAAGGCCAAACCATATATCAATAAGTGTAAAAAACAATTGAGATCCAACCACAAACATTGGGTGCCAACAACCAACAGCCAACATAACCAACACGCCAACAACAGACAAACATTGACCACTCACCGACAATCTCACCGTTCTCATTAATCTGTCTCTGTTTCTCCATTTGAGCCTTCTTTTCTAACTCGCCATGGTACGCGACGTTACTAATGATTTTTGTATTCGCTTTAATTCGCAATGTTTCTGGGTCATCGGCAACCTGGAATGGTTTAGGAGGATATTAGCGTTGATATTTAATTTTAGTATCGATAATCGTTATCGCTTTATAATTGAAACAAATGTTTGGAAATTTCTAAGTCTCTCTGGTTAACAAAGCCCCGTTTATTTCTTTTGATTTCACATTTCAATCTAATCGGTGAAATTTGAATATAGATGAATAATCTTATTTGTAATAAATTTACACGTAACGTTAGACACGTAATTTTTGGACGTATCAAACAGGGCTAAGCACCCCAAAACCGACGAAGGAACAGGAGCGAAAAATAAATGTTGTAGGTTCTGTTGATTTTAAAATTCTTTGTTGACAGATGAGGGGCTAGAGGGGTAAGGCGGTGACGAGCATACGGATAACCTGATGGTAAGCAATCAGCACCACCCATGGACGCTCACAAAAGCAAAGACTTTATAAGTGAGATGTAGGCCTTTTTCGAAGAAAGGATTGGTCGTCCGATCACTTTGATAAATTTCAAGAGACCGTGGTATTGATACCGAAAGCATGTGTAATAGGATTTATGTATTTCATCATCATCATCAGCTTGTTGTCGTCCACTGCTGGACATAGGCCTCCCCAATAGCACGCCACTGAGCTCGATGTTCAGCTCTTTTCATCCAACCACTGCCAGCCACCCTGCGGATGTCGTCAGTCCACCTGGAGGGCGCCCTACAGTACTAGGTCGCCTCGGAGTGCTATTGTAACTCAACTATCGCCCGGAGCGAAGATTACTCTAATACACGAAGACAATACTACTACAAAGGTAAGATTGCTGAAATAAATTATACGTTATGGTGATATTTATAAGGTTAGTTTTTCATTTTTTATGTATTTACCTGTGTGAATTTCCCCTTGCTCTTCTCGAAGTCGGCGTGATACTTGACGTTGCTCTGTATCTTCGTGTTCTCGGCTATTCGCTTCAACTCCGGCGTTTCCGCCATTGTCGTGTGCTTCGCTTTTGGTACATGTCTGTAATCAAGTATAAAGTTAATTAAAACACAAGCACTTTACCATAACTTGTAGTAGGTAAATTACCACAAATTAACTGCAAATCCAAATCTTTTGGTCGCAATAGTGGTAGCCGATCTGTCCGTCCTATAAATGGTGTATAGCTCCATCCCTCTTCCTCGCCCAGCAGATTGACTCTCTAACACATCATGTTAGGCCTACTGATGGTAAAAGATCGACACCAGTCATAAACTCGCAACACCAAATTAAGTTGCCCGCCTTTTGTAGGTAGTTAAGGATAGAGGATTTGGGGATTGGGTCACGGGTAGTTTGACACACCCAGGGCAAAACAACTCTTAGCACATCGATGTTTCCAGAGCAGGAGAAGGAATGGGGGGGGGTTTAGTCAGTTAAGAGTCTGACACTCACTTTACGCTGGGCGGGAGAAGACTATGTTTGAATTAAAGCAATCACAGAAAACTTACAACTCACAAAACGACGAAAGTGCCCCACTGAACAGAGCATAAACATAGCCAATGAAACCAACAAAAAACCAAACAAATTTCGCAGAAAAAAAACTGATTAGTTTTCGCCGTTTGGAGTAAAAGTGTGTTCAATTGCATTGGGTAACTTTCATAATTGTGACGTCAAACTGGTATTCAAGTAATTTAACGTGACATCGTGACAGAAGCACGGAATATTAAAATGTTTACGGCTCACGGTAATAGGTTTGCTCCTATCATTTGTAGCATGCAATAGATAAATATTTGCAGGTATGCGTTTCGTTATAATATTCTTGAAATCAGAAGTGACGAATACGGCCAATTTGGTTTTTTTGTAACTTTGTCCTGATCATGGGGGCAATGATGTACCGCATCCTGGCTCAAAACAAGGGTTGGAACAGGGTGGTTTTTGTCCAGTAAGTCTGAAACTCCTTGACTATGCTAGATTAAGTGTAGGAGAGAAATACTTCGGAACGAATGGGCGGAATATGAGGTCGTGTAACACTCCAATCGAGCCACGATTTGAGTGATACCACGACCTCATACCGGCGTTAAACACACTTACATAGAGTCCTACCCTTCCCATTCTCAATCCTCAAATCCTCTTTCCATAAATCCCTAAGATTCCACTAAAGGCCGGCAACGTGCTTGTAACTCCTTCGGTATTACGAGTGACCATGGGCGGCGCCGGTTGCTTACAAGGTAATTCTTTTGCTCGTTTGCCGACCTATGCCATAAGAAAATTTGTATGATGAATTTCCCCCTTCAAACAATAATTAGCTGAAGTTATCACTTATCGGTCTTGGCCTGGAGCAAAAGGAATGGGGGGTTTAATTCCCCCTCCCCCTCAAAAAAGGTAGTAAAAGAATGCTTTAATCAGTAATTCACTATCTAACTAAATAATAGAGAAAGCGTAAACATTCGATTACGAGTCCCTGACCTTACCAACGTGCGCGTGAGTTGCGTACCGCGTCACAATTACACCGTTGTGCATATTAACATTAAATAATCACTGGTAATTTACATATACATACATAATTATGATATATGTGTATTGTTGATTTTAAATATATAATGGAGGTAGACAGAAAATTTTAATAAAAAAAAATTGTATTACTAAAAGCCAGTGTGTTTTTAGGAGTCTATGCCAAATCACCTCAAGATCTGTTCAGTAGTTTTTGAGTAAAATCGTAACAGACAAACATTGTTGTATTTGACTTTTTGGAAAATTTAATATGACTAGTTTACTACTACTAACTACCCTATTGAATGTGGTATGTCCAAATTATCAAAAATTGCAGGAATTATGTTTTTTTATATAGAGCTAATCAGTTAGAGTTGAAATCTCCTTATCGAACATGTTTTTAAAAGCGACAATAAACTACACTAGCGCCATTTTTCGCCTTGTGGGCGCAAACGCGACAATAACAAGTTTTTACTCAGTAATTGTCATGAGAATCAGGCCAAGGTTTGTGAGAGACGGGCCTATAAATACATTCCGCCCATTGATGACAAACATACAGTAAGTGCTAATAAATGCAGAATGCAGAACTCATGAGGTAGAGATGTGAAACGTTTCGGTATATTGATATTGTATGCGGGTTATGCTTCGGTACGAATGAGTCGGTTCGATCAGATTCATTGCCAAGACCGAAGGGACAAGACGGTTACGTTAAGTTTCTCCGTGTGAGTAAGGTTATCAATGAACCTTAACAATTTCGCCCAATCTCCAAATCACTCTCACGTTCTGGTATTACTTGTGTCTATGTGCGATTCCGATTGCTTACATCACAGGTGAATCAGATGATTCAAACACTGGTTTACAGACATCGTATAAAAAAGTGAACAGCATCCATAATAAAGCCACTTTTTCAGGTAAGAATTACGTAATTCCTGGTCAAAAAGCTTACTACCTTTTTAAGGTCTTCCCCTTCAAGGAGAGATGGGTTTTTAGGTAAGGCTTAGTTTGAAATGACATACAGGGACCCGGCTCGGAGCAAGCAATTGAAACGGAGTAGGTTTAGTCAGCAAGAGTTTGATAATCTCTTTACTCTGGGCAGAATACATAAAAGATTTTGAAAGTTTTTTTTTCACATGATGGTAAGTGCCCATAAATGGGTAAGCCCATGGACATCCGTAACACCAGAGCATAAACAGACACGTTACTGGTCTTTTAAAAAGGAGAACGCTCGTTTCTTGAAGGTTTGAAGGTCGTTTCGGAAACACTGCCGCCAAAAGATAATTTTTTTTATGTAATAGGTCGGCAAACAAGCAGACGGATTACCTGATGGTAAGCAATCAGCGCCGCCCATTGACACTCGCAACGGAGGAGTTACGAGTGCGTTGCCGACCTTTTAGGGATATGGGATTTGGAGATTTAGGGATTGAGGAGGGATTGGGGAAGGGGAAGGATTGGGCCTCCGGTATCCGGATCATTCCGAAGTATTGCTGTGTGAGGTCATGAATAGACTTATAGAAGAAGGAATCCACCAGGAACAGAATATAGGTTCACACAAGAACATCGACACCAACCCAACACTGAGCCGGCAATCGCCAATAGCTGGCCATAGCTGGATAAAATATGCGTTTCGTTGCATAATTACGAACAAGTTGTTGACCAGTCACTCATTTACATTGAAATCGGTCCGATTTGACGTAACACACGTAACAAACGTGTTTGTATTTGATTCCGTCATACCGGAATGCCTATTCTTAGTGTTAAGCATTGTGTTTTATGAAAAAAAAATGTACAATCGATTTACGCGTTTCAATATCGAGAAAACCTGTCCGTGGCGTGTGCCCGAAGTATTTTTATTTTAGAGTGGGTAATTCATCAAATGGCGTCTCTTTCTGTTGCCCAGAATGAGGCGAGAGTGAGTGTCAGGCTCTTACTAACCAACAACCATCTCAATCCTTCTCCTTCTTTCCATCCTTCCTCAATCGCAAAATTTCCGAATTCCTGTTCCCCAGAAGGCCGGCAACGCACTCATAGTTCTTCAGGTATTGTGTATTAATGGGCGGCGCCGATTGCTTGTCATCTAGAAATTCATCTGCTCGTTCGCAGACTTTTTTTTTATGGTATAAGTCGGCAAACGAGCAGGCGAATTACCTGATGGTAAGCAATCGGCGCCGCCCATGGACACCCGCAACTCCAAAGGAGTTACGAGTGCGTTGCCGGCCTTTTTTCAGGAAGGGATAGGGGAAGGGACTGGATTGGGCGTCCGATAACTTCACTCACACGGCGAAACACAACGCTGTGGTTGTTATACGCCGGTATTCTGTGACGCCGTGGTATCACTCCGGTCGAGCCGACCCATTCGTGCCGAAGCATGGCTCTCCCACACTTGAAAGAAAGAAAGAAAGAAAGAAAACACATTTATTCGACAAATCACTTATCACATGTAAATTAGATTGATTGTTTTTCCCCTTTTGATTTTTACTAGACTGTTAAAGGACCTTATAAGAATATCTCTATATTCTCATAAATCATAAAATTCAAATTCAATTGAACTGAATGTAAAACTGACATCTCCATTTGCGTACGCGCATGATTCACATGACGCAGTGTAGCATAACAAATGCGTTATGTATATGAGTAATCCAGTAATTAGTGTGAGTAACAATATCAACAGAACTAGGTACACCGGTCGCTAATTGTAGGCTTTTGTAGAACCATTATCAATTAAAAGGTATTTGTCCATAGCTCACCTCCACCAACACCTTTGAAAATGTGTTGAAGAACCGACGATAATTAGGGTAAACGAGATCTTTTTTACATCAAATGACTTTCTCGTCCAGGGTCCAGGCGAGAAGGAATGTCAGGCCTTTTTGTGATTGAAAAACCCCGTTCCTTCTCCTGCCCTAAGCAGAGGCCGCGATACCTTATTACGCTAGCCCCCCAACCCCGGCTGGACATCGGCCCTATAGGACCCCGTCTGTGGAGGTCTATTGGCTCTTTATAGACGAGATCTGGCGTGGAAACCGCGACTATGCAACTTTAATGCTCCATAATGTTGTTTGTATTTAGTCATTGTTGGCGTCATGATGGGGTCGTCTTCCACTAGGTAAGCGGACGGTGTCGTCAGAGTCGGGTTCCACTGGATGCAAAAGGCGAGTTGTCAATGATTGATGCCACCATAAGTGGATGTCTTCCGACTGATGATGATGTTATAAATTTAAGCTTGTGAGTATAAAGCGAATACTCAACACTTAACCACGCCAGAACACAGTAAGGATCAGGAAGAAAGATTGAGGGTCATGTCTGATATTAACGTCTCATTGGATTTATGGGGTTTTGGCATCAGAGGAGTAAATTTTATTAGCCCAGACTTTGGTCTAGAAAACAATAATGAAATGGAAGGAAAATTAATTTGTTTGAGCTCATAATAATGAACGGATGACTGTATGACGCTTGTTTAGTCAGGTTCGCCTACGTAAATATGTATGTGACAAGTTCTAACTTGAATGAATTCTAATGTGAAACACGATAAAATGATTGAAGTAAATTTTTATTCCTATAAAATACTTGTTTTCTATCAATAATTTAGAACTCTGCACTAAAGAATTCAATAAATGAATAATTGAATGTTCTTTGTTTTACACCATGATAATAAAAAATACAGGAAACAACGAACAGAGAGAGAATTGGCGGTCTTGTCGTTAATCAACCATTTCTTGTAAAAAAACCTTTGGATGGAGTTTAACTGTAGAAGAATTCAATCACATTTCTAAAGGTAACAAAGATTATGGACTTGGGGAACAAATATTATATATGTTTACTAGCTAACCCGTTTTTTGTTATTAAAAAATAAGGGTTGATTGTAGAAGAGTGAAAATTGGGCTTGTATGTATTTTTGTATGTTGTATCATAAAAAAGAAATTAAAAATATTGACTTAAAATAAAAATAAGGGCTACCCCTAACATTTAGGGGGATGAAAAATGGATGTTGGCCGATTCTCATATCCGGATACCGGATAGGCATAAAAAATGTCATCAAAATCGGCCAAGCCGTTTCGGAGGAGTATAGCAACGAAAACTGTGACACGAGAATTTTATAATATATTAGATTTTACGTTTTTAGAATTTCTCGGCACAAACCTTCGAAGTGTCGATCTTTGGCTCGGCTTTAGAGTAAATCATAGAATGACTGCTTCCACCCTGGGTATGAGCAGAGGGAGTGTCACACTCTTGTCGAGCTGACGTATGGTAATACGCTACATGGCCATGAGCGTTGGAAAAACATGAAACCTAAACTGACATTGTCTTTGCATTTTATGTACTGGGAAAACAATTAACTGACTGATAATAAATAAATAAATATTCATCGTTGTAGTTGCTCGAACCTTGTAGATTTATATGTATAAAATTTTCTTCAAAACCTCCATATAAATGCCTCGAACTAGTTATTCAAATAAAATTCGTTAGAAAACTATTAAAAAACTTGTTCGCGACCTTGACCCGTGAGACGTGATAGTAATATGAATGGGCCAACCGAACCTTTACTGATTAACATTAGGTAATGGCAGTTAATTAACATAATTATAATGGAACGAAAGTAAAATTTTATTGTCACTGGTTTAGTATTCAGTTTAAATTTAATATTTTTTTATGGAGTAAGTCGGCAAACGAGCAGACGGATTACCTGGTGGTAGCCAACCAGCGCCGCTCATGGGCACTCGTAATACAAAAAGAGTAACTACATGTGCATTGCCGACCTCTTGAGAGTTATTAGGGATTTAAGAATAGGAGATTTAGGATCGAAGATGGGGGGGGATGGAAGTATTGGGCCTCTGGCAACTCACACGACGAAAGAGAACGTAGGTAAATGTTATTTCACGCCGGTTTGCTGCGAGGCCGTGATATCACTCCTGTCAAGATTCAGGCACGGAACAACTTTTTGTGTGATCCATAGATTGTTTGCTCCCGGTGTGAGTGTGATGTGTATGTGAAATTGTATGTTTGTAAACGTACCCACGATACAGGAGAAAATCCTAATGTGGGACAAAGTTTTAAAATGAAGATAAAGAATACTCACGCTTCGCAGTATGGTAGCTTTCCATATCCTTTGTAGGTCCTCATGTTGAGAGTCATCCCGCATTCTTGACATTTGAAGCAGCCTTTGTGCCATACCTGTAATAAAGAGAGGTTTTATATCACTACATAGTATAAAACTATTAAGTCGCTTTCTCACTCCCTTCATTCGTATGCTTAGTATTAAAAGAAAATCGCTTTCTCTATCCTTTTAACCATGTTTTAACCCTATGTATGCTTAAAACGACGAAACCGAGGCGTTGCTGACTGTCGCAAAATACACTGTGACTGTGACAAATATTTAATTGGGTAGTAATATAGTAATAGTTAAGTTTTAATGTATTTCCTCAAATATGTATAAATGAAATGTATGATTATGTATAAATTATGAGTTAGTTATCTGAATAAAAATAAATATTGTTAAGGATGAATCATAGCATAACAGTAACTGAAAGTGACCGTAACGCCTGTGGTACAGATTCAATTCTATACAGGCACCGTAATGTACCTAGATTAATTAAAATGTAAGACCTAATGTATGTATATTTATGTACAAACGTAAATAAATAAAAAAATTGAAATCTTTTAAACTAGGCAACGGATTTTGATGCCGTTTTTAAAAAAATATAGTATTGGTGGGATTGGTGGGAATGGTTTATATGAATGTTTGTATGTTCACTGTTAAATAGTGGAGAAATTTAGTATCAGCACTGCACCCGTGCGAAGACGGGAGCAGTAGCTAGTTATGTTTGATTGTTGTTGCAAATTATACCTATCTTGTAAACAGAGTTTATATTTCTGTTAACAGGTAAATTATTATAAGGTATTTTAATTAAATATTCTGCAGTCCATGATTTTCGTACGCTCTGAAACGGTACCTTTTTCATGACAGAAGAAAAACCTCAGAGATTTAGTTAGAAAAGCAAGGTTTTTAGTATGCAATACACGTGACGAAAATCGTATATACGAGTAAAAATTAAATACCTATAAAGTTTACAATTAATGTCATAGGTAATAAATGTCTAAAAAGTTGACACGTTAAGAAAAATCTAGATATAGAAGTATTCTGTGTACTTCTCAGAATTTTTTATCGTTTCATACGGTACTAACAAAATATTGTATTTGTATTGCTTATAGTTTTATTTAATGTTTCTCAAATTTATAAGTTCCTACCATAGCTTGAAACTAGTCGAGTTATCTCGTCAAACAGCTAATGTGAATAAACCCTAAAAAATTATGAAATAAATATGTTATGCAATATGTGTGTGCATACATTGCTAAAATAGCTTTTTGGGAACAATAATGCACTCTTTATATTAATACTAGCTATTCTCGCGCGGTTTCTCCCACGGCTCGGCTCCATTTGGTCGCAGCGTAATGTTTTATAGCCTATAGCACTCAGGAACATTGTAACTATCTATCTATCAGTGAAAGAATTTTGGCAATCCGACCAGCGGTTCCAAAGATTGGGGGTAATAAGTACATAGTAACTTACAAATTTTACCTCTTTATAATATAGTATAGATATAGATTGCAATTTTAAAGGCTTATAATTAGTAAAAGCGTCTGATTAGTAACCAAAGGCTTATAATTAGTACTTAATTAACTTATAACGACACATCCCAGGTGACTGACCAGCTCAAGTCAGCATAATTATGATAATTGAATTGGACATTTAGCACGTAAATACATGCATTTATTCAATACATACGGTAATCTATTGAGGAAAATTGATTTGCAATTGCATTTTATGGACAGTCATGTGTTAAGCAGTTCTGTTGTTGTTACAGTTTGTTTAAGTGGATTGAATGCCATTTTTCCCGACCGTGGACGTGTAAAATACCTATATAATACAAGAATTTCTGATAAATTCAATATGCAATAAATCTGCGCAATAATAGTATGAAACTATTTCAATGTCAATAACTAGGAATTTCATTAATAGAATATTAAAGCATACTCGTAGACTATAATAGGTAATAAGATTATATTATGTATTGCAAACTTTTTTAATTTCTTTATGCTGTGCCCTACAGGGTCCATATTGTTTCAACTTCATAAAAAACTAGCTACTCTCGCGCGGTTTCACCCGCTGCTCGGCTCCATTTGATCATAGCGTGATGTTTTATAACCTATAGCACTCAGGAACATTGTAGCTATCAATCAGTGAAAGAATTTTGGAAATGCGACCAGCGGTTCCAAAGATTACCCCTACATACAAACTTACAAATTTTACCTGTTTATAATATTAGTATAGATAAGGTAATTTTTGTTATTTTTGCGTCCCATTTTATGAAACGCTAATAAAGTATTGAGTAAGTCAATTAAGAAGTCTGTTTTTGAATGACTTCATCTTCGTCTTCAAATATAATGTTAACAACCGTTGAAGTTCAACAAATAAAATAAACGGCGTTGTTTTATTGATTAATTAAATGACTAAACTCTCAATAAATCTTGGCAACGCCTCAATCTGCTTTACAGTCTACTTAATAGACGATCAATAATAATTTCGCCGAGTAAATAATCCAGACAAAGCCGATAAGAAATAGTTGTGGGAGAGCCATGCTTCAGCATGCTAAATGGCCTTAGAATACCGGCGTGAACCAACTCCTTTGTTTTTCGCCGTGTGAGTCAATCTCATCTCCATTCTCAAATTCCCTATCCATAAATCCCCAAAAACCCATTAAAGGCCGGCAACGCACTTGTAGTTTCTCGTACGTACCTTTAGTATTATGAGGTCCAGGGGCGGCGTTGCTTACCGTCAGGTAAAAAATGTAGGTATAAAAATTTAGCAACTACCTAACAGACACATGACTATGTGCCAAATATTTTGGGCAATAAAAAAAAATAGAATAATATGATTCGCATTTAAAATGTAGCTACAGTCCATTGGGCGTTGCACCACAAGTCGTTTTCGCAAACGCTGACCCACTTCACAAGAGTATAATACAACAATTAGGTAACAATGCTGCGTCGATTACTCGTTCGATGCTTCGTTCGTACACCGTGTGAAGTTGATTTTGAAGTTTTTGGATTGTGTCGTATGACCTCTGGAGAGAAAAATGTGAAATGGTACGTTTTTTTAACCGACTTCAAAAAAAGGAGGAGGTTCTCAATTCGATTGTATGTTTGTTTTTTTAAAAAGAATCGTTGCTCCACACTAGATTTTTCTCCTGTGTCGTGGGTTACAAACATTTAATTTCACATACAAATGACACCCAGACCCGAAACAACAATTTGTGGATCACACAAAGTGTTGTTCCGTGTATCGAACGAGACACGTTGCACCGCAGCCAATTACCCAGCCACCGCACCAACCGTGCAGTCAAATGCAGTGTTTTGAATGTTCAGTTTTTATTTAAAGTTACCCTTAGCTCTAAGGGATTTGATAACTGACATTGACTAGTCACATCATAATATTCACACGGCACAAGCACAACGCTGTGGTTGTTTCTCGCTGGTTTTCTGTGGAGCCGTGGTATCACTCCGGTCAAGCCGACCCATTCATGTCGAAGCTTGGCTCTCCCACACTAACAGCTTTGATCTCCAATGTCTACATAATATGGACCTCGTAATAGCTTGTCACTGTTACATCTCTCTGACTCATACTCAAAAATTCATTCAATAGGCACGAAATTATATTATTTATAGATCTCGAACTATATATGGCAAACCATATGGCAGAACCACCTTCACGGTGCATAGTAAAACAATTAGTCAACATTCCAACTTCAATAAACCGTCTGCAGTTGAAAATTCAAATACCTACTTCAAAAAGGTCATACAAAGTCATGTAACTTCAAATATGGATATTAACGTAAGACTGTTATTTAATAAAATAAATATAGATGAAATTTTAACACAGTTTTTTAAAAATGTTTTCAAATTAAACCATTTTAAGAACTGGGACATTCCGTTGCGTCTGCGCAACTAGCGTGCCCTAGTTATAACATGATGGTGGCCTACCAAGCAGAAGGTATATGGCAAAGACCCTTTTTTGGACAGGCGTGAATCGTCAAATATCTTCTCTGGCCTGGATGAGGCGATAGCAAGTTTTTTCTTACTGACTAAAATCACCCCGTTACTTCTCCTGCTCCAGGCCAAGGCAGGGGTATATTATTGTGCTTGACATGCAACTCCAACTGGACATAGCCCCATCAGTGGTAGTTGGATGACTGTTTGAGGTGCACGCTACTTGATGGTTCTGGTCCGGAACGGATTCCTTTGTTCGGTCATGACGTTTTCAAGCCAATGATAATGGTGTATCGTATTGTTTAGTTCAATTTTAAGCGAATTTAATAGAGGTGCGTGATCTTGGTAAAGAAATACTTTGGAAGAGTCATTCGAAAACACCCTTTCGTGTGAAATACATATTTGATTCAATATATTTTACCATGGCTATCCCACACTTAAATTCAGTGTCCATATTTGGCAAAATCAACCCATCTGCATGTTAAAACGCAAACGGACTAAAGTAAAGAGTATTTTTATCCTGACCCAGTTTAAGACAGACAATAGCAATACAGCGGACACGACATATAAACTGGAACGCTATGTGACTCATGGCGTATAAATAGTTTATTTGTATACGGAGTTGCTGGAGGTAAATACCTCGTAGAATATTATTGGATGGATATGAATTAACTCAAGTTGAATAGTGGGATAAATCTAACTGGTGATAAGAAATAGACAAATCTGCCATTTTTTAGGGGAGAATATCCTCAAAGATCTTCTCTAGCCAAGGGTGAGGGAGTGTCAGGCTCTTACTGACTAAAAAACCTCCCCGTTTCTTCACCAGGCCAAGGCCGCGGTACCTTCAAATTGCCTGGTCTGGGAAATGATAAATGAGATGAAGATGGCAGTGCGTAGTGTTTAAGTGAATATTTGCCAATATCTTGGACTATTGTTTTGAAAAGATCTGTCATTTGGTAGCGGATATAAATTGTTTACTCCGAGATCTTGGAAGTAGGATACAACTAACTTACTGAATGGTGTTTGACAACAGAGCTCAGTTGAAATCTGTAGTTTCATCAAGTTCCAGATACCGAAATTGCAATTTACCTATTACAAGTAGGAAACATACAATTTTATTTTAGCAGCAAGAAGTTAAGTCACGGACTGGACCAAAGTTCCTAGAAAAATGAAAGTAAACTCTACATCTGCCACCCACATAGAAAAAGTATTTGCTACAAGCCTTGACCTTTTCTTCCCAGGAAACGGTTGCTGATTCAGGTCAAAAAATAATAACAGGGTTATAAATGGGCTGTTCATGCAATGAGTCAGCCTGCTAGGTACCGCGTATTGTAAACATTCGTTGTTTCCGTTGCGATATTATTATTATTAATTTTGGCTGTATTATGCAATGGTTCTGGTTGCCCAGTTGTTTTCTTAAAGAAGTACTGTTTGTTCGGTTTGTTGAAATATTGGAATTTATTCAGAGAGTTGATTCAATCCAAACTAATATTATAAATGCGTAAGTTACTCTGTCTGTCTGTCTTTTCTTTAAGCCTAAACTACTAAACTTATTTGTGTGAAATTTGGTTCAGTCATAGTTTGGAACTCAAGAAAGGACATAGGGTAGTTTTTAAACCAAAAATCTGCAAAGTCACTATTCCACGCGAACAAAGTCGCGGGTAAAAGCTAGTTCATGATACCCACTGATGGGTAAAGGGCCTCCCTTTTTTTCTACCAAAGTTCTCGTACCAACGCCTGTTTCCTGTCTCGAACGCTATCCCACAGACGTTGAGTTGTGGTATTATTGACTACAAACCGACTTATTTATTACACAAAGGACAACTAGAATCTTGAATGAAGAATGCAGATGCAAACTGCGCTGCTCTTACTGACACTTTCACTAAAACATTCTTACAAAACAGAAATATTTGTTCATTCCATTACTCATGTCTTATATTAGCAGTCCATCTCATCTCGTTTTTTATTTGATAGGTCGGCAAACGAGCCGGCGGATTACCTGATGTTAAGCAATCAGCGCCGCCCATGGACAACCGCAAAAAAGTTACGAGTGCGCTGCCGACGTTTTGGGGATTAGCGATTGGGGGAGGGGAAGGGTTGGGCCTCCGATAACCTCACTCACACTTTCTGTGAGGCCGTGGTATCAGTCCGATCGACCTACTCGTGCCGAAGCATGGCTCTCCTACACTTAAATTCAATATAGGTATGTATTTCGAAATGCAACTTTTCCCAGTTCGAGAAAACAATTTATTTTGCTTAGAGGAAATTTTATAATTTGGTTTTAATTTTGGCTATGTCTCTGCGAAGTGTGAGTAGAATTAAAAGAAGATGCAAATAATTTAAAGTCGTTCGATCGGTTTCCGGTTATATTGACAAGTTTGGGTCGAAGGAATTTTTAGTACGTTGTTTGAAGAATAATGCCTAATGTGGCTCGCTAAGGCTGTTTAACATTTGGCAGATTCAAATTCAAATTCAATATTATACCAATATTAATTTGGAGCGATGACAAAATAGGAGCGCCTTGTGGTACACCTTAGTTTTGCGAATTAAGTGAAGCCTTGGTTAAGGTAAATTGGAATATATTTTTCAGATACTTTTCTTGTTTACAAGGATCGTATACCAAGAAAATACATAAGTGCTTAACCTTTCGGTCATGGTAATTCGAGAAAAATTTAAGAACAATAGGTGCACAAACGCCGGCGGTCGCTTGGGGTTTGATTAAATGAATTTAATTAAACTATACCTTTGTTGTTGATTGTTAAACAATCAATTAAATCGATTTAGTTCAGTCAGCGTACACACGCACCTATAATACATACTATCGAATGCCAATAATATGAATATGAACGAGAGAGTTTGTAAATATGGATAGACGGATTGACGGTTTGTTACTATTACACGTAAATAGTTATCACTGAAATAAATATAATTTGGCACAGAGATAGATTATAGTCTGGCATAATTCTTAGGCTACTTTTAACTTGGGCAAACCTGTTAGCAGAAACTAGACTATATATTTTTTAGGATATTAATACCAATATCATACCAACTATCTTTTACCTGCTATTTTACAACTGTAAACGGTCGATCGAGTCTATGATTACGTGATCAGTACAATTTAGTTTTAAACTAGAAAACTAACGAGTATGTCGTGTCAAAAGCAAATAACAATTACGACTATTTTATGAACATAGGTAGTACAAAAATTATGTGGCGTTACAAAATATTACAATATATTTACTTCACACGTAAAATCTTTACACAATGTGTGCGCACAACTTTTTTTTACAATATTTTTTTGCCAAAAAAGTACGTATATCGTAAAAGCTGTATGTCCGTTTTGGCCTATATTGGAATTATGTGTTTTTGTGTATTTTAACGCACACATTCTAGAGAAAATCACCACGATACAATAATCTGGCAGGTCAGCCTATAAGTGGCCACTGCAGACAGAAGACCTGTCCGCACACGGAGAAGGTTTGAACATTAACCACCACGCTTGCTCAAGGCGGATTGGCGACTTATAAGGTAGGTACCTGGAAAATTCTATGTACCTACGTGAACAGATTTCTTTGTCCCAGTTTTATGTGGGTCTAAATGAAAGCTTTCTTTTCTTCGCTTACGTGTGTACTTTTTAATTAAGACACTTGTTAACGCATTTTACGTTTAGATAATTTGAAAATGGATTTATGGGCCAACCTCTCCAGCCGCAGTGATCTTAAGTGTGGTAGGCAGGGATACGTTTACAGGTTCCTTTGAAAACAGAGAATAAAATAATAATCCTCAAAAGGTCGTCCAAGCACTCGTTACTCCTCTGTTGTTGTCTAAGGGCAGCGTTGATTGCTTACCGCCAGGTAATCCATCTGCTAGTTGGCAAGCGTTATTTCACATCATCAGCCTATAAGTGTCCACTGCTGAGCAAAGGCCTCTTCTCACGCGGAGGTTGGAGCATTAACTAACAGCTTGCTCAAAGCGGAGTAGCCATTTCAAACTTATATTAGAAATTATAAGTCCAGGTTTCCTCACGATCCCCACTCTGAATCTTCTGGCCAGGCGACCTGATTTGTGAAGTACGATGCCGGTGATTGTCCGCGAGAAGATATACCTACATAATAATGGCTAGTCCATGGAAGCGTAAATTGATAGGGGAAACCCTATGTTGTGACAGAGATTCTTTGAGGTTTCCTCATGATGTTTTCCTTCACCGTACGTAACGAGTCGTCGGAGAGAGGTCGTGGTAGCCCGGAGGTTAAGGAGCCCACTTCTCATGCATGAGGGTGTGTGTTCGAAACCTGGCAAGTACCAATGTGACTTTTTCCGAGTTATATGTACTTTCTATGATTATTTAGACACCGCTGACATACGGTGAAGGTAAACATCGTGAGGAAACCTGGACTTATAAATTCTAATTATAAGTTTGAAATCGCCAACCCGCATTGAGCAAGCGTGGTGATTAATGCTCAAGCCTTCACCGGTTGAGAAGAGGCCTTTGCTCAGCAGTGGGCCCTTATAGGCTGATGATGATGATGATGACGTAACGAGTCTAGTCAACAGTTGTTTCACGCCATGGTGACAATCCAATCGACCTGACATATCCTAAAGACCAGATCATCCTGGTTTTACCAGTTCCCACAGGATCCAGCCAATAATTTAAGCTGACGACATTTAATTGGTCAGAACGGCACGTGGCTAGCCCTGGGAGCTACCATCCTGCGCCGGCGCAATTTGTGCGTTTAACTGAAGGTAAGTAGGTCAATTTACTGTACTTGACCGTCCACTAACTGGCTATTACTGTTTCTATTGTTATTTACGTTTATTGCTAAATGCCCTTAGAATGATTCAATAAGTAATGTCGTTATGATTTTAAAGTGGCGGTGTTTTAGCTATAGATGGAGAAATGAATGGATATTCCCACAAAAGTATTGTAAAAGACAGCTGGGGTTACAAAAGCAAATTTGTACCGCGGCCTTGGCCTGAAGCAGGAGAAGCAACGGGGTGGTGTTTAGTCAGTAGGAGTCTGAATGTCTTCGTCATATTATGATTATACCCCCTCAAAAAATTATTTAAAGACAATATAGTGCATAAAGGCTTCCGATTATTTGTTTATAAGTATATGGATGTATACCTACAAATAAACAAGATATGTAGATGTCCTTGAAGAATTTTTTTCCACGTTTGTTTGTTAGTTAGTTACCTAAGTTTCACTGTTATTTCTGTTATAATATTATTAAAATACATACTATGTAACAGGTTAAGGCAGGATGCATGCTCAAGGTACCTATAACTAGAACTACATAGTATAAAACAAAGCCACTTTCTCCGTCCCTATATCCCTTTGTATCCCGTAAACTTTAAAACTAAGTAACGGATTTTGATACGCCTTTCATATGGAAAGAGTAGAGGAAGGTTTATATATTATAACATCCATTAAATAGTGTTTGTCATTGAGTATAAGAGACGAATCGATAGATTTTTTAAAATTACAAGGTCAATGACACCATTCTTTCTGAATTGGAACTTCTTCTTTGTGTTTTTTGTCACCATCAATCAACTAAAAACGAAACAGTTGTTATTTTCAGTTACAACTAACGAAGACAATTCGACCCAATTTCCAGGCAAGTAGCGTTCAAACGAACAGTTTACTTAGATACCGAGATAAAAATAACTGTAACTGTTGATCGAACCGTAATAGGTTAAAGAAGGTAAACTCGGGTTAAGGTGAACTTGTAGTTATGATCAGAAATGGTGTTATAGTGATTAATATGATATACCTCACGCATTTAAGATTTTTTTATAGTTCTTATTTTTTTGTAACTATAGTTTAAAGCAACTAACATTTTGTGTTATACACAGGCCCCCTTATTACAAAACAAGATTTATCTATATCGGGTTTTGAATTTTGAATCTTATTGCCATCTACCTTCAATTCGAAATACAAAAAGGCTAGACTTTCCTTTATGGACCGTCGAGTTGAGCGTTCATTTTTTTTTTTGTAGATAGTACACATTAACAGAAGGCTTTTTACAAATTTTTATGTTGCGGAAACTCACGGTTTACGAGATATAATTATTTAAAAATTGTAAAGTCTATAGAAAAATTTACGCCAAATTTGACGTTTCGCGTGTTGTTGACTACTTTTTTTTTTTTTTTGGAGTATTCCTATTGAATTTAGGTTATATTGAAATAATTAATACATTGTCTTTTGGCATAATGTGTTACAAAAGTTAGTGACAGAAATGAATTGCTGCGAAACCGACTTTACGTGGTCTCTTTTCTGCCCTACCCCGAGAGTGTTTTTTAAATTCGCGAAGGCGCGGAGGGGCGGGGCGGCCCGCGAGCTGAGGAGCAGGTGGTTATAACGCACATCGCCGTGGCTGAGGCTGGCCGGCGAAGCCGGCCAGCAAGCCGAAGCCGCGGTGATGGGCGTAAAACCATCTGCGACGATTAGCTCGCGTGGGACCGCCGGAGCCCCGCAGCGCCGGAGCCGTGACAGAAGCCATGCCTGCTGCATGTTGCAAACCACCCAGAAGTAGGAGCCCGCGTCGACTTTGCCTATTAAGTGACATTTTGTGTTTTGAGGTAAGGTTATAAAAAATCGTGTTTTTCTCGGCAACTGTGAGTTGCCTTGTCATGGGAGTGGTACTGGGGGAAGGGGGCATCCTCCCCACTGCGGTACGATTCTAAAGTTATACATACATACATACAAACTATCCGAAAAATCTTTCCTAACCTCAAAATTTTAACAAACTTTGACCATGGATATCTCCGTAACCATAGGGCTCCGCGGGGTGGGGATGGGCCTGGGGGGTAGTCCTCTCCCTCCCCCTCCCCCCATTTGGAAAGTCTAACCTACAAAAACTAGCTCAATGGTTTAGTCCTAGACTAAAGTAAAACCTTGTTTTGTAATAAGGCCTTATGTGTCCTATTGGATGCTTATGTAGGTAGATTGTGCAGAGCTGTAAATATATATTAGGATCTTAATATGTAAGCACAATTATTGCATTAAAGATTTATTATTATAAGGCATGTTGTCACAAGATGTTGTCGAACCTAACCTTACCTACCTATGTACCTATGTTGTTATTTTCTCAAGTGAGTGACATGTATGTTATAATTGAGAATTAAGATTCTTTAAACCCAAAACCTACCTTACCAAAGGGTGTGGAAAAAACGAATAAGGACCTCCATTTTGCGGGAGTATGCAGATGGAACGGGATCTATACAACGCGTGTATTATTCAAAAAACCACTTTGTTATTACAATATGAAGATCAATTCTTATTGTTTAAAATGTGTTATTCTAGATGCTGAATTAAGATCGAGCAGTATAAACCAACAGATCTAAGACATAGCTTGAGAAAAAATATACCCTATATCATTGTTAAATATTTCGAAACTTCTTTACACACAAGCATAATTATAATACGATGGCCTAAAATGTTAATTGAAGCATACACGTTCGAACAAAGAAAGTTAAACTACATTCAATCTAAACACAGACTAATCTCGTACATAATAAAGCTGAATTTCATAAAGCCGAGTTTAAATAACTGAAGTTGGTTCGACTGTACTTGCAACAGCTGATTTGTAAGTCTTTTATTTTCGTTTTAACATAGTTAACATCTGTTTGAATTTATGGATGTACGCATCCGGATAATTAATTCAAATAAATGTAAAAGTTAATCTTCTTCTTAAATATAAAAATCAATTTTTGTTCGTTAGTCTCGCTAAAACTCGAGAACGGCTGGAACGATTTTGATAATTTTTATCTTAAATTATTCGAATACGATAATACGGTACAGAGTTAGGTCAGTCAGCTAGTATATTTTTTTATGGTATAAGTCGACAAACGAGCAGACGGATTACCTAATGGTAAGCAATCGGCGCCGCCCATGGACACCCGCAACACCAAAGGAGTTACGAGTGCGTTGCCGGCCTTTTGGGAATAGGGTTTGCGGATATAAGGATTGGGAAGGGATAGGGGAAGGAGAGGTATTGGGCCTCCGGTAACCTCACTAACACGGCGAAACATAACGCTGTGGGTTGTTTCACGCCGGTATTCTGTAAACACATGACTGTGTCACATATGGGAGAGCCATGCTTGAGTACAATTTGATGATTTTCCCCTCACAATTAAAACCCTGTCTTCTAGGTATAAAATAAAAGGTGTGTCAATTAGACTCGCTTATGCGGATCAGGGTTATATCAAAACAGTAACATTACATAACGATGACTACGCATTGTTTTCCTGTAATGGCAACACTGGCTTGTATGTTACGCATAAGGATAGCAACATTTCACTTTGTGCATATATGTATGTTACAAGTCACATACATTGTTGTGAACTGTAGACGTTTATTTTTAGAAGCGAGTTATTTTAAATTCTGTTTCAATGGATTGATGTTTGTTATTTTTCATGTAAAACTACTGAACGGATCGGGATGAAATTGGCTCAAAGATAGTCTGTGCAAAACTAGAATAAAAAATAATTGATTTATTCTTGCTTGTTTGCTTTGAATGGGCACTGACAGACCTCGATTTTAGCCGCCAGGAGTTTGAAAATGAAAAATATTTATTTCTGAACACAGGTACAATGGGATGTTACATTTCTACACACTTTCTTTCTTCAATTTCTTACGTTTAGTTTCACGTGGCCTGGCCTTCTTTTTGGTATTGGTTCTGTAAGGCTATTGGCAGTCTCTAAGGCAGTGGATAAACTTCAATCGACCTCAAAGGCAGTGGATAAATTGTAAAAGGAGAATGATATACAAAAATGTTCTACAGATAACTACGATATATACCTACCTACAGCAAAACTAAAAAAAAATTAAAAGAAATACACAAAGGAAATAATATTTCAAATGACAACAATAAAACCTTAATTGAATGTCAAACCACCGTTAGTTAACAAAAGATTAGCGTTGTGCAACCGGCTACGGCTCTTAACCCCGACAACGGGTCCCAGCCGCTGTTATGGCTTAGTCGCTACTTTCTATATTATGCAGACCATCTGCAAGTCTATATTTGTTGCGTTTTAATATGGTGACATTTTAATACTGAATTTTATAAGCTGCTTATTAATGACTACATACTCTCGCGCGGTTTCATCCGCTGCTCAGCTCGGCCTATAGCACTCAGGAACATTGTAGCTATCTAGCAGTGATAGAATTTTGGCAATCCGACCAGCGGTTCATTTACCTCTTTATAATATTAGTATAGAAGTAGAAGTTAAAATATAATACAAACAAAGTTATATTTATTTATATATACATTATTGTACACTTACACCAAGTAGCAATACATTGGATACTATGAACGAATGTTGTGATTACAGTGGGCGGTCTTATCACACAATGCCATATCTTTCAGACAAGCTTTATTTACTTTTATATTTTTACTAGCTTCCGTCAGCGCTTTCGTACACGTATAAAAGTAATTCATCCCGGGACATTAAAAGCGCAAGCGTTTATGGCGATAGTTCGTCTAAAATACGAAATTCAAGTAACATTGTAGTTATGTATCAGTGAAAGAATTTTGAAAATCCGAACAGCCTATCCGAAGATTACCCCTTACATACAAACTTACAAAATTTACCTCATTATAATATAAGTAGATATAGATTTGTTTGGGAGACACGTGCTTCAGCACGAATGGGTCGACTAGACCGAAGTTATACCACGGCGTCACAGAAAACCGGCGTCAAACAACACAACTTGGTGCTTCACCGTGTGAGTGAGGTTACTGAAGACACAATCCTCCCTAAATCCCTTATCCTCATAAGAGTGGCAATGCACTAACCCAGAGCAAAAGGAACGGGGGTTTTTAGTCAGTAAGAGTCTGACACTCTCTCTCGCCTTACCCTGGGCGGAAGAAGTCATTTGATGATTTTCCCCTGACAAAAAATAGGTATTGCGGGTACCCTTCAGTGTCGCCGATTGCTTACCATCAGATAATCCGTCAGCTCATTTACAAGCCTAAAAATCCGATACATAACCAAAATTCCAATAACAAAATTAAATACACATTAAACAAACTGTGTCATTCACATACAAACACTAATAAAATCGACGATTAATGTCAAAACGTTAATTAAACAAAGGTTTATAATTGTGCAAGCGACTTTTAGACCTTAGACCTTATAGGTCGCCTCGACGTTATAGTTTATTTAGCACTTAATACACTGTACCGGTCATATGTATTTTGAATTGTGACGCGGACAGTTGCTATGTCCTTAAATAGAATTGTAAGGTGTAATTGGTTGTTATGTAATATTTATACAGGGTAATTTTGAACGAGGGACATACATAGACCCGATTCTGGTGCTCAAATAAAACAACTTTTTCATGAGACTAGTATCGAAATGTTATGTATAGTGTAGCAGAACGCCTCTTATTCCTATAAATCCTCTAATTAGGGGTAGGGTAGGGTTAGGGGTATAAATTAGGGGTTTTGTGAGCACTACGGTATGTATGTAATGAAAAACACAAAGCTATACTTCCCTACTGTGAGACCCTTTATTTTGAATTGGGGAAATAAAAAAATGACGTTATGAAGGAGTGTCAGACTCGTTACTCTTATCAACTGAAAATACCATCCCATTTCTTCTCCTACTCCAGGCCGAAGCCGGAAGCAGATCTTTGTCTTCTGAAGAAATGGCTGAGGAACCTATTTCAGGCGTGATATTTACAAAATAAATAGAAACATTTATCTGGATAACTTTGATCAGAATACATCTATCTAAAATCCTTATTTTCTCGACTTTCTAACAAGCTTGAATTCTAGTGAAAATTAACAATTGAGTATATCATAACGGGAAATCGTTAAAAAAGAAATTCAATGACGATAAGATTTCATTATAGCGATAACAAATATGATTGTTTTGTGTTGTCGTGTCGTATAAGTGCATATATGCAGTGCGCAGCGACTGCAAGACATAGTGGTCTGAATTGAATTATTAAATAAATCAATAATTGTGTTTAGGCGCGCCTTATGACAAAGGGGATGACCAAACCGTTGGTCTTATTTCTGGGATATTAGGAAAGTTATTTCTTCTTCGGCAAATAAAATGTTTTTTTAAACGTTGCTTTACACTTTTACAGTAGGATTTCTCCTGTGAGTACAAACATACAAATTCATATACACAAACCACTTTTCTTTTTACCCAAAACACACAATTTGTGGATCACTCAAAGTGTTGTTTCGTGCGGGAATCGAACCTAGGACACATTGCATATCAGCCCGTTACCCAGCCACTACGTCAACCGTGCAGTCTTTTGGTTTCATGTCGTCAAACTCTCTTGGCATTACTTCTGCCGTATATGCCTGTAGAAAATAATATAATTATGGCACTATCGATTCCCAGAGATTCATCTTAGGACAAAAATTAAGACTAGAGGGCCTACCATGACATACTAAAGCGCGAATCTTCCGGGCGAGTAAGAGGGATGGAGCTATAAAAGGTGTATAGCTCCGTCCCTCTTTCTCGGAGGATATCTGTAGGCCTATAGCTCAGGCTCAACCTTCGGACGTGTTATGGCATGACCCATGGACAACTGTAACACGAGGGTTGGATTTTCTTACCCAGCTTATTGATGAAACAAACACTTAATTAATATCGTCTTACAAAATATCTTCTGAAAAAAGATTATTTAAAGAAACACTGATCATTGATCACACAGAACCCGTCAAGCGCTTCAAACAAACATGTTTATAGTCATACATCAAATTTTCAATTTAACTTTCTTCGCAAAAAAGTACACACATTTTTTCAGTCATTTTACTTCCCGAATGTCCTACAAAACTGTCGTTGTTCGTCACCCAACTACCGTCATTCCGTCACGGTGGTAGGCATAAGCACAATGACTCTTGACGCTTCAACGAACACAAATGTTGACATACTATGTTACTATGCCGGTTATAAATCTTTCGGATTTTATCTCTTTACGAGATGGGGTGGTTTGGAATCTTCTATGAGGGATTTATTGAGCAGTTTTCAAATAGTAATTTCTGATAAGTCACTCAGACAGATCACTTTCTCACGTAGATAATATTGAACTGGAGGCACGGTCAAAAAAACTCTAGGGTTTTCTCCTGTATCGTAAGTGCGTTTACAAACATACAATTTCACATACACATCACACACAGTCGCGGAACAACAATTTGTGGATCACACAAAGAATTGTTATGTGCGAGAATCGAATCCGCGACACGTTGTGCGGCAGCCAGTTGCCCAGCCACCGCGCCATCTGTGCAGTCATTTGAATTGAATGGCACTGAAGTGCAATGAAGAAAAAAAAGACTAACAGTAAATGTAAATAGGAAAGTAGAGACTAACGACATTCATCGCAATCGCAACAAATGTGTCGAATAAGTACCTATAGTTAAAAAGTTCAATAATAGGTAGGTCTGATCGCAGACACAGCGTTGTGTTTCGCCGTATGATTGAGGTTACCGGAAGACCTATCCTTCTTCGCTCTAACCCAATCCCCTCCTAATCCCGAAATCTCCAACAAACTAATCCCTAAAAGGCCGACAACGCACTCGTAACTAACTCATGTGGTGTTGCGGGTGTCCATGGGTGAATCAGTTTTTTTACCATTAGATAAACCGGTTAACATCAAATCACAAAAAAAAAATACGACTATCTTAATTCAATGCCTATCCCAGACAGATCAACTGCAACTATTTTACTATTAAAATTACCATGAGTTTTATTGTTCGATTCTATACTCAGCATACCAAGTTATCAGAAATAATTTCACCTAATAAAGCATATTTCCAATTACAAAAACATCAGAAATAGGTAGTCCGTTTCCAAATATATTTTGAGAGATAACAAAAACAGACTTTTACAAAAATAACTTAGAATTCACTCCCCTTAGATAGAGATTAATGGATACCACTCCCTTCCCCTTTGGCGCTGCTTATTGTCAAGCTGAGGGGAGTCATGTGTGATATAGGAGAGCGCATAATTCCGTGAGGGATTAATATCGACACGAAATTACTGAATGGGGTCCAGTTTTATTTAATTTGTATCGATTTTTGGTGAAATATGAGGAATGTTACCTTTTGTGGCTTAGTTTATTTATACCATTCTATTTGTATCACATCCAAGTTTTTTGGTCGAAATCTGACTTTGTCCTTAGATCCGTTTGAATTGGACATTAATTTGTTGTGGAATTTTCTGTCACATATCTGGAAGATTTTCTAAACAAACGTTGACAAAATATTAGTAGTTCTAATTTTGGTAGCACTGTTCTCCCATAATATGTATAACTGACTAAATAAAGTACCTGACAAAAATGAATTGTGAAACTGATTGAAAAAGAGTAACCATGGAGTTTCTTACTCGTTCTTCTCCATAGCTTAGGAATGAGCAAATAGCGTCACTACGACAGACCGACAGACTTACAAACACGAAGTAAGTGTGGGAGAGCCATGCTTCGGCACGAATGGGTCGGCTCGACCGGAGTGATACCACGGCCTCACAGAAAACCGGCGTGAAACAACCACAGCGTTGTGTTTCGCCGTGTGAGTGAGGTTACCGGAGGCCCAATCCTTCCCCTCCCCCAATCCCTCCTCAATCCCTAAATCTCCAAATCCCTAATCCCTAAAAGGTCGGCAACGCACTCGTAACTCCTCCGTTGCGAGTGTCCATGGGCGGCGCTGATTGCTTACCATCAGGTAATCCGTCTGCTCGTTTGCCGACCTATTACATAAAAAAAAAAGTTGTTAGACGTTTAAAAGTGCCTCTATTTGCAATAAATGATATGACTTTGACTTCGCCAAATTAATATAAATTACATTGCAATAGCACTACTGATAACTCCAGGAATTTTAGTGTTAAACACAAACAACTAGGAAAATCAAATCTGAAATTGTACTAAGTAAGGCTAAATACGCAAGGTAGTATAACCACGGTAATACCGCTTTAGTTACTGCAAAAATGATTTAATTTCTAAGAAACACTGTATTACAAAGAGTCAATGCTTCCGTTGTGTCGGTATGAGAATAATTATGCGCAAAATTGGTATGAGATGTATTTCCTTAATCAGAATATGTATGGACATTACTGCAGCCAGTAAAAGACAAACATGGTACACTTATGAAGTCAGAGGATTAAAAAGAGATAAGATAGATAATGCGGTTTTTAGAAGTATGCAGAATCTTGAAACTGTCTATGTTTGCGGACTTAAAAAATTAAACAAAACTTTAAAATAAAAGGATAGGAAAATAAGGATTTTCTCCTATGTCGTGGGTAACGCACCCAAACAAACATACAATTTTACATATATGTCACGCCTAGACCCAGAAACAATTTGTGGATCATACAAAGATTTGTTCCGTGCAGGAATCGAACCCGCGACACTTTGTTGTTTCGGGTCTGGGTGTCATGTGTATGTGACATTGTATGTTTGTAAACGCACCCACGACACAGGAGAAAATCCAAAAGTGGGGCAACGTTTTGTTTTTTTTTTTTAATTATAGCTAAAACGCAAGCACGATCTGGCGCAAAATTAAGCGTATTAGATTTCTGATGGTATGTTTCACAATGTTTAAAACGGAATAGGTATAGAGCGTAATTGGCCACATAATTTTATCGGGCACCGGGGAAGATTGCGAAAAAGGCTCTAAAAACCCAAGAATCTCCCTAAAAGACCCTTCAGCCGGGGTTGCGGGGTGAGCGCAATGAGGCACCGTGGCCTCGGCCCAGAGCAGGAGAAGGAACAGGGGGTGTTCTTAGTCAGTAAGAGTCTGACACTCTCTCCCACCCGGCCCTGGGTGGAAAAAGTCATTTGATGATTTTCCCCTCACAAAAAAAAAACACTAAAAGACCCTGAGACGATACCACAATCCAAATAACCGATTACAAAACGCCATTAATGATGCAACAAATTTTTATTCAAGTGTAAACATCGAGAAAGACCCCTATAACGTTATCGCTACATATATTATGTACATAGAACTCTTATCAGACGACCTTGTCATTGCTGAGCTAATAAAATGTCGACACTTTTTTAACGAAAGGTGTACACTTGGACCAATTTCAGCTAAATATGTATGTGGTACATTTAGCTAATCACAACTTATTATTAAACAATTGTCCCCCACCACGTCTGTCTGTCTGGACGCTTTATTTGCAAAAACTGCTGAACAGATTTTTGTTAAACGAATGGAGTGTTCTTGAGAAGTTTTGGTTAATTTTATAATTTATTCAAAACAAGTATTTGCCTAGAAGAACGATTTTTATGTCGAGGTAAGTTTTAGACAGATGAGATTTTGACAAAAGTTTTTAAAAAATGTCGCTGAAAATGATCAGTGTGTGATCAATAATCATTTGTGGCTGATATGACGGTGAATTCGCGGAAAGTCTTTACGGAAAACAAGAACAATAAGCAAGATGCATGGATGTTATAAATATCTGTTATTACTGCAGGAAAATCACGGATAGCCGATTCTAAAAAAAAAAACAGAATGGCATCTCTAAGTCAAATATATCAAGATAGTCTGATTTTTCTCGAAACTTAAAAAAATCTGAATTTTTAATAACACATTGCTGAAATTTAGCTCACATTATTAAATTTTTGACTGGCAAGACAATGGTTCATTTCTTAGGAAAAGTACTAATAACTAAGTGGATACGTAATTAAGAATATTGCTAAATTAATCTTAATGGCTTTTGTATTACAAATTATACTATGAAATGTTAGCTCTGACGAAATTTGAAAACGTTATAGTACAATTTTTAACTTTTTTGGTGAAATGTGTATTTGAACACAAGGTCTGGGTTTATTGGGCTTTTGTATAGATTTTTCAGTTGAATTTAATTCTAGGTTCGAATAAGAATTACATCTCATTGACTGCACTGTTGGAGCAGTGGCTGCTGTGAAACGTGTCGCGAGTTCGATTCCCGCACGGAATAATACTTTGTGTTTCGGGTCGGGTCGCTTGTGTATGTGAATTTGTTTATTGGTTACCGTTAACGCATCCGCGACATAGGTGAAAATCCAGGTATATATATTTTTTATGTAGCAAAAAAAAAGTCTTAGGAAATTGAGATTGAACATTGGGTCTCATAAAAGTAGATATCTTCTTTTAGATTAGGCATTGTACACTCAATGTTTGTAAGCTATCCTTTACTATGTGGTGTATAATAAAGTATATAATAAATAAATAATAAATATTGAAAAATGTTTAAAAAGAATCTTAAATTCACAAGCACGCAATCAAGTGAAACCGCACAGAAAAAGAGATATTTCTAAAATGAATCAGTTATTTAGTTTAAAAAGTTTGTTTATTTCCTCGACACACTTTTTTGTTACATGAAAGTAAACTTTCCCGCCAATTATTACGTCACTGTCAAAATCGTAACAAACATGGCGTCTTTTTACCGCCATTCTAAACGTCATTTGCAATTCGCGAGAATTATAGAGGCCAGGATTACCGTGTCTTTGTCTGCTTCAAACATAAAGCGTCTGCTAAAACGTATTACTATTCGGTCAGTAATAATTAGAAGAAATTGAGTTCATACTTTTCTTAGGTCAGGCAAGCGAGCATACAGATTCCCTAATGGCAATCGGCGCCCCCAATAGACACCCGCAACACCAAAGGAGTTACAAGTGCGTTGTCGACCTTTTAGGGAGATAAGGGTTTCGTATATTACGGAAGGAATGGAGGGAGGGTTTGGTTTGGTCAAGGCGAAACACAAAGCTGAGGTTGTTTCACGCCGGTTTTCTGTGAGGCCATGGTATCACTCTGGTCGAGCCGGCTTGGCACTCCTACACTTAGATGGCAATTTTTTTTCTGATTGTTTGTAACGCTAACACGCAGATTTTGAAATTATAGCCATTCAAGATAGGACTCCTAGCCTCTATACGCTACAATGGCAACGCGTATCTACAGTCCGTATAGACTTTCACGCTTTATTAGTTCGCATTGTTGCGATATATATTTTAATTGCTGGTTATGTAATACTTTAATTATAATTATTATTCATTGATACGATGATCGGTGTCCATTATTACAATATGGTATTGAAAAGTATTAGTGATACGATACGTCATTTATTGAGAACGTGATTATTGTTTTAATGTGTTAACTTTGTTTCGTTGCTTGTTGAGTTTTGCAGACGGAATAACAAATCTCCATACAAAGTGTGGGAGAGTCATGCTTCGACACGAATGGGTAGGCTCGACTGGAGTGATACCACGACCTCACAGAAAACCGGCGTGAAACAACCACAGCGTTGTGTTACGCCGTGTGAGTAAGGTTCATCATCATCATCATCATCAGCCTATAAATGCCCACTGCTGAGCAAAGGCCTCTTCTCATACGGAGAAGGTTAGAGCATTAATCACCACGCTTGCTCAATGCGGGTTGGCGATTTCAAACTTATAATTAGAAATTATAAGTCCAGGTTTCCTCACGATGTTTACCTTCACCGTATGTCAGTGGTGTCTAAATAATCATAGAAAGTACATATAACTCGGAAAAAGACACATTGGTACTTGCCAGGTTTCGAACCCGCATCCTCATGCATGAGAAGCGGGCGCCTTAACCTCACCACGACATACCGAGGTTGAGTGAGGTTACCGGAGGCCCAATCCTTCCCTTCCTCCAATCCCTAAATCTCCAAATCCCTAAAAGGTCGGCAGCGCACTCGTTCGTCCGTTGCGAGTGTCCATGGGCGGCGCTGATTGCTTACCATCAGCTAATCCGTCTGCTCGTTTGCCGACTTATTACACAAAACAAAAACTATTTATTAGGACCGATTGATCGAATGTTTTAGTCAGTAAGAGTCTGACACTCTTTCTGATCATAATCTGGGAGTGAGAATTCATATAATGATTTGCCCTCCTCAAAAAAAGGACCTAACTATTACTGCATGGTTGTCGTGGTGACTGGGCAACCGGCTGCCGTGCAACGTGTTGCGGGTCCGACTCCCACACGTTAGAAGTCTTTGTGTTATCCAGAAATTGTTTTTCCTAGTCTGGGTGTAATGTGTAAGAATGTGAAGATATTGTATGTTTGCCATGCACGATACATAACAAAATCCTTCAGCAGAGTAAAGTTTTTTTTTTCAACTCTTAGAAGGAGATCGATCTGCAATTGATAAGCTAGTAAATTACTTTGTTGAGTCCAAAATCTTGAAACGAATTTCCACAGCAATACTAGTCGTTTTCATAAATATTATAAAGGTTTTAACAATGTAACATGATTGGCTGTTTACAGCAATTTCGCCGCGTGGCTAGTTTTTGAGAACGCAATTGAAGGCAATTGAATTCACTTTTGATCGTTAAAAATAAGTATGTCGATTTTATAGCAAAATCGATCAAAACTGTAGAGATGTTTGACAATACAATGAAAATTAGAAACTCACGATTTTTCCAGAAATTAGCCCAACCTTGAAGATATCTAAAAGATCATATACCTATACATAGGTACAACACCGTAAATAAAATTATCGACAGCCAACCGACGTGTCTTATCGTAAAATCGTTACGATATCATAATAAGAATTTGAAACACGAACAAAATTTAATTATATACTCGTGTTTTGAATACAAAAACATCGGTAGAGCTACTTTCATGACGTAATTCTGTACGATGAAAGTGAATGTACATTGTGGGTAGTAATTTCGAGCGAATACTCAACTGGTTCCGTGGTGTAGTGGTTATCACATCTGCTTTACACGCAGAAGGCCGCCAGTTCGATCCTGGCCGGAATCATATCTTTTTGAAGGTTTTTGTCGATGTTTTTACTAATTATTGGGTGTTTTTTACATATATCTTTTTCTTTTGAAGTTTTTTAAAAATGAAAAATGCTTGATTTATTCTATTATTAGTCAAGTTATTGCTAATAAAATTTTCATAAATGGAAGAAAAATATGTATGTACACTTATTTTGATTTATTTTCATTCTTATTTATTTTCTTTCAAGTAAACAACTTTTTATACCCATTATAGTTAGAAGTTTGAGCAGCATTGCCCTTTGCATTGGTCATCATCTGAAATAATGATGACTTAAAGAGATGGCAAAGTAATATTTTTTATTATGAACAGACAAAGCTATTGGCATAATTATTTAAAAAAAACACAGCATCTGGAACAGTATCCAACATGTAGCACTTAGCCCCTATTACAAAGGACTTATAAATTAATTGGATAAAATTAGGTTCTTATATTGCCTTCACCTTCTTTTGTTTATGGATTGTATGTCATCAATTGGCTCTTTCCACTCTGGGTAAGGCATGAGTCAGGAGTGTTATGTTATTCCTAACTACAAAACCATTCCAGCTACACCCCACCCCTTCCAAATCCAGCTCAAAGCCAGTGTCATGGTCTTGGGACTCTAATTTTGATGATGTTAAGTATTTTATTTCAGAAATGACAGGACAAAATTTTCCGTAACACCATTTACCTTATAAATTGCACATGAACCATAGTATGACTTCACATTATGAGTAATATAATTTAATTAGAAACAACATGGTATTAAACACTTATTAATATACCTATAATATGACAGTATGACGGCCAAGGAAAACCAATTTGTCATAAAAATAGTTATTTTTGTTATAGCTTGGAAGAATTTTTGTATCTTTCGATGTTTGCCATTCCATTGTATAAAATAATATGGTATGGGTTTTGCTGAACATTTATTTTTATTCCATTTTTAAAACTGTAGTTGGTAATTATTGTGTAGTTTATCACGGACAAACAACAAACATAATTATACAAGGATAAATATAATAAAAATATTCAAGTGAAATTAGGAACTATGTTTTTTAAAGTCTGTTAGAATTCTTTCTCTCTCTAAAGTCAAAAAAACACTTCTCTGAAAACTATATCAAAATCAGTCCAGCTAATTGGGAGATTATCACAATCACACAAACAAAGTTTAAGTAAATATTTTTAAATAGACAAATAAATTTAGGTGACACTCAGAACCTCTTTCCCTAAATTCATTCATAGATAAATCCATTCGAAAATAGTTTGGGGAAACTCAATAGTATGATCTATTTATAGGAAAATAAAGAAAGCTGAATGAACAACCTACATTCAGCCTGTTTTTTAAATTTAAAAAAATGCCATATTATTTCTATTATGTCTTCCTTATTGGCTGAAAAGATGTTAATTGTTGCTTATCCCAGCTTTTGGAATAAAATGATTACAAGAAATAATTTAACTTATCATTAGATGTTTCTGAGTAAGCAACAAAAATAGGCAAATTATTATATTTAAAAAAATAGGTTTGGCAGGTAGATTAGGCTTATTTATTCTTAAAACTGGATCAATAATATTTTGTTTTTGTTAAAAATTATAAAATATGTGGACTAGGAAATTAATTATGGAAATTAGCTCATTTTTGTCCATAATACTAGTCAGTTAGTAATACTGGAAATGGAATATCACATTTACTACATTGGCATTTTTAATATATTTTGTACTAACAAAATATTTATTCTATTACATGATATCTGTAACATTATTGATGTTTTTATATTTTTTATATTGAGTTTAGGATATGATAGATTTTATTAAATAAGGTAATCTAATTTGCAAAGTTATCAAACTTTTTAAAAGTTTTTCAATTATAACAAATGTTTATCGAAATTAGTCTGCAAGCCCCTGTAAATGTTACAAAAATTTTGTTATGTATTCTTTCAGAATGTCTGCACTCAAACAGGATACTGTTGACTGTTTGGTGCAGAAAACATGGAAACAACATCAAACTTTCAAGAGAATTTCACAATAAATTTTATCTAAACAAACTTAAATAAAACATGAAAAATTTTCTAGAAAAATACTTTTCCAACCTTTAATACTGTTAAAATAGATTTTACAGGACTAAAGTACATAATTTCTTATCATAAAGATAAAATATTTGGCTCGTTATAGCACGATAAAATTAAATATAGTGTAAACAATTGGCGGGCATTCCGCCGCCAATTTTATCTCATCTCATTCAAATAATTAGCAAAGGTATCAACTGCATTCTGCCAAGTTATCATTTGAATACAATCGATACATAATGTGACACAAGGTCGCATATTGCCTAAGACGACTCTAATTAGGTAAAAAGGTCGATGCAAGTACAGATGCGGTATTGT
The DNA here is from genome assembly GCA_902829305.4 of Spodoptera exigua. Classification (NCBI taxonomy): domain Eukaryota; kingdom Metazoa; phylum Arthropoda; class Insecta; order Lepidoptera; family Noctuidae; genus Spodoptera; species Spodoptera exigua. Next base: position 6,113,784 of record LR824628.2, on the reverse strand, counting down.
AAAGAGCTCACAATGATATCAGCAGCAATTTATATAATTTAATGACTCACGCGTCCGGCTGTATGAATTGATGTGCCCGGCACACGACAATAGTTTCGAAAAAAGTTTGTAGTCAGTTGAATTCAGAACACCGAAAGTTACATTTAATGTAACAAGAACTTTCAAATCAGTATTTCTATCACAATTATCGTAAAAATATGCCATGCAAGAGTTAACCGGTTTGAAATAGGCTTTAAAAGGAATACAAGTGAAAATTACCTTGTCCAAACATTTCAATTCCTCAGTGGGATAAACTGTTTTCTCACACCTTGCGCAAGTTTTATTCATGATGAATGTTTTTAACACAAAAACACACTTAATATATTATAGCACTGGTATTTCACAGAGAAACACGGATTTTCACGATTCACAAACAAAGTTTAAAACTCGGTATTGTAAGAAAACACTCAAGAGCACGATTTTCGTAGCATCCCCGTACGCGCATGCCAAAAAAATGACAAATGGCGGCGGTTTGGGTGGCCAACGTAAGAAAATGATTCTACCAATGGTAGGTATTTTTTAATTCTCTAACAAAACAATGGAAATGTTACCATGAGTAAATAAATTGAGATTCAAATAAAACGACATTTTATATTCCACTACTATGTAAGTTAACAAAAAAATAATGTATAAAATACGCTACGAACATAAACACTTCTCCTTTTGAAGCACTGACAAGGCCTCATTAAATAATTGTTTTGATGTTTGAATCATATTAGTTAAATGATTGTAATCATATTGCTTTTCTTCTTCGATCATCTTTAGTTTATCCTCTAATATTTTTAACTTTTCTTCAGTCAATTCCAGCTTATATTTCAGATCCTCTTTGTCGAGATGATCTTCTCCTGGTTGCGAATCAGAAATTACAGGCTCACTTGATTTTTCGTGCATATTACCAATGGAAGACTGCCTGCGTTGCATTAAAGTAGAGGACCCATTGGTGCCATCAGTATGTTCTTTCAGGGCAGTTTTTGAAATCTTTGACGACTTCCTAGATTCCTTCAGCTGCCTCAACTCTTCTTCCAAGGTAATCACTCTTCTTTCCAAACGCCTCTTCTTTTCTTTCAATTTTCTGTGAGTCTGTTCTAGTTCCTCCCATTTGTGTCTTTCGTCGTCTAGTCTAGTGTTTAAAACTACTACAAGTTCTGATAGCTTCTTTATCTCATTGTCTGTTGCAGTTTTCATCGGTGTGAAGAAAATGCTTTGTAAAGAGCATTCTTCGTATCTCAATAGTTGAGCCCTCAATTCTTCGATTTTTGCAGTCTTCTCCGAAGCTTGTTTTCGAAGAGCATCTATTTTGGCATCAGTGTTCTTGATAAGCTTTTGATAATCACCAATTTCAGCTTTCATCTTATTCATTTTCGATGTATTTTCTTTGAGAATTTCTTGGTAATACAGCTCTGAACTCTTCATTTGATTCTGAAAGTTACAAGTCAATCTTTAATTCTGTCTCTTAATTCTTAGAAACCTTTATGGCACGAAGCCAATAGTGACTAAGTCATAAATATGTTTAATTCTACTTAGTTTACTTCACTTACCCTTTGCTCATTAATCAACATATCATCATGGCTACTTTTCTCCAAAAACGTCTGCATCTTCTGCCTGATCGTTGTTGAATCGCATTCAAGATTTTTTATCCGACATCTTGCACCATCGAGTTTTCTCTTCAACTCTTGATTCTCCTCTCTAAGACTGTCTATATCTTTCAACGCGAGTTCCATTTCTTTCCTTTTTCTTTGTTCTAATTCTCGAATAATCTGCAAGCAGTCATTATTATTATGCGGATTTGTGCATTGGTATTTATAATGTTGAAACGTTTTTACTACATAACACAATAATGCGCCGATGCTTTACTAACTAAACTTTGTGTTTTTAAGCTTCCTACAGCATTTAAGGTCCTTTAACCGATACACAAGAAGAAGCTAAGTAAAGAATTTAACTAAATTACCTGTCCTTGGTCCTTTCTTTTAACATCAGGGTTCGTTTCGATTTTCTGTTTTCTACTCAATTTATCCTCAAGCTCACTAACTTTAGCTTGTAACAACACAATCTGCTGTGCCCTCCCTTTCCAGCCAGCCACATCGTTCTGCAACTCTTTTATACTCGTAAACTTGTCTCCTAGCTCCTGCTGAAGGATTTTTGTGGCCATTAGAATATCATTTTTGAGTTCCAGATTCCTATTTTTACTCTCATAAAGCTTCTTGTTGACTAAAGAAAGTTTGCTGTTCAGTTCTTTAAGTTCATCAGGATTCACGTCTACCGGTTCGTCTTTACACAGACAGGTATCAAGCTTTTCATGTTCTTTGTTAAGGATGTCTAACTGCATAACTTTCCTTTCTAACGCAGCATTTTTAGTTTTGTAGCCTTCTATTTCAGCTACTAAATGGCGATTCTGTTTGCAAAGCTCAGTAATCTTTGCACTAATAATGCCAGCGGATTTTGAGGAAATCGCTGGACCTGACCCGGATATTATGTCACGTATCCTTTGGTTCAGATCTGCTATAGTCTTCTTTAGTTCTTCTATGTTCTGGTCCTTGAGGAACACACATTTACGGAGTTCATTGTTGTCTGCTGTCATTACCTGGAAATAAATAAGTACAAGCGTATGACGAAACATTCTCTACGAAGATAAGTCGAAGGATTCGCTTCAAGTTTGCAGTGATAAGACTTTTAGATTTTAAAATAGGTTTTTTAGTTAACAAAACAAAATAATTCACAATTTCAAGTATCTACACCAGCGTAAAATTTTACCCACTTTGAGCTGTTCAAGCAAATGCGCATTAAGTTCAGGTGGATACAAAAGATCTTCTGGCTCTGGCTTTTCTAAAGCGGCTAGCATTTTTAGCTTCATTTCATCAGTCTCGTCGATCTTGGCAGCCAACTCCGGTACTTTTTCCTCTTTTAAATTTTGCGATTTTGTTCGCTCCCTTTGTTTCAGTTTCTCAGTCATTTTTAAGATTGGTATCGTTGTATTCGAAATAAATATAAAATAATAACATTGGATCTATAATGAAAACCATACGTATTGACATTATTTACACATCAAGTCGTTCTTGTTTTAAAAATTATTTACTAAATAGGTTGAGGAATATGTAGTTATTCATACTTTTTATTGCTAACTAATAGACAAACTGACATTTTGTTGTTAATGTTAACGTAGATTTTTTTATACACCACTACACTCGGGTCACATCTAGCAACTATGAAGAGAAAGTGTTTAACAAACGGCAAGTCAAAACTTTTTTTACATTCTTCAGGAGGCCAGTGGATGGTTGATGTTTCATTTCGTGCAACAGATTATTGAGAATGTACAGGTCTGCCAACATTACAACTTTAATGTCAACGTCAAATCTCATCAGCTGTCAAAAAGCTGACAGTAGTCGCGATTGATTTTTGTCGCAGTATTCGTGTTTTCATTAAATTATAATTGCATAGGTGCATTTCAGTGGAAGTTTCCCTGGTCTCCATGGACGTATAGTAGTCCAGAAGCTGTTAAAACCTTTCTACCGGTCCCCACGTCCACTAGGCAGGTAATAAATTGGTTTGTCCTTGGGTAAGAGGCAGGTGATCCTAGATTTTCATGTCTTATCACATTATTATGCTAACAAAACATCTTCGCGGTTCATTTATGTGCTGTTTATGCTATTACCTAACGTTCTTTTGTAGTATACGCTTTGTCACATGATTCTGGCCATTAATAATATCGTTTAGATGTCATTTTAAATGGAATTTTTGTTGTTTATTTTTATCCTTCATTAATAGATAATTGTTGTTAATTTTATGTTGACGTAGAGTCTGCTGGAGTGCTTTTCTAGTAGTAAATTTTATTTAGTAATACTCTGTAATTTGGCTTTAAATATATTTCTTTAACAAACGTTAAAGAAATATATTTTGTGAAACATATTCATTTTTTGATCTTCTGACAGTTACAATTACATTCGTTTCTCTGACCAGTTATTCTCATTATTTCTTATAGGAATATTGAACTCCTGGGCTCGATTTGAGTGCTTAAATACTCTTAACCTACTTAATATTACAGTATTATATAGATTATACTACAAAATAGCTAGCAATAACACAATAACAAAATAAATAAATAATATAAATTTTCTCCAAGTTCTAATTTGTATTATTACATGGTGTTTGATGGATGTGTTCAAATAAGAATGTCATAAAAAAGGTGGTCTCATAATAATGACATTCATAGCTGTCTATTTCAATATTAAATTTAGTCCACTCAGAAATCCACTTAAAATATCTACAATAAATAAGTTACTATTTCAATAACTATATTTAGCTAATTTAGTTTCTAATTGTTCAATTGTTTGATGTTAGATGGATGTGTACCATTAAGAATTTCATAAATTGGTTGTGTTATAACTATGACATCATATTTCTTAATTGTGTATTTCCTTATTATAAAAATTAAGAATCCACTTAGAACATGTACACTCTATGTTACATAAAGATATTTAGAACTCACTACTGCAGGCATACACATTCTTGCTAGCCCTTTTCAAAACAATAGGTGTGAAGTTAAATTATATAATAAATACATTTTATTTTTGATTTCTGTAATTGTTGTTCATAATTCATCAATGCAATTTTATGTGACTTAATAAAAGAAAAAAAACCTTATATCTTATATCTCTGGTTTTTATTTCCTTTAAAGTATTTTTTTCATATAATGCTTAGCTAAATTTACCTTTTTGAGGTTAACTGTACTCCTATAATCAGGAGTTCTATACAATAATGGACCTTATTATATTTTTGTAATGAGGTCATTTTTCCTTACACAGACCGTTGGTTAGTTCTGTCTCTTTTTTATTCATTTTTTGTTTGTTTGTTTTTATTTGATATAATTTTTCGTCTGCTGTGCAATGTGTAGCATGTTTTATTCCCTCATGAAACAACTCTTTGTTGATCCCTGATTTGTTGTTTTGGGTCTGGCTGGTATGCATCCACCCATCACACAGGAGAAGATCCCAATGTGGGTTCCACTTTTCACTAAAACTTTAATGAACTGCTAATATAAATTTTTATTATATATTTTTTTTCAAAATTAGTATATAACACACATTTATGTTAAGGTGTATGCCTACCTCTAAGCCTTTTTTTGAGGTAGGAAAATTATCAGATAACTTGCCTCTCCCTGGGTGGGATGATGTGTGTTTTAGTCAGTAAGAGCTGATATTCCCACTCGCCTTATAATATTCTAAGATTATCTCTCGTCAAAACAAAAAAAAAAAACAATCAAAAACAAGTGTCGCACACACTGACCAAAAACAGCACTACATTTTCTTTTTATTGTGCTAAAGGCAATGTTGACATTCTTCCAATATTGTTAAAAATTCTGGCAATATTGTGTAATAACCGGTTATATCCAGTTATCTAATTGTATGGGACTTGTGATGAACCTGATGACCTAATTATGAGACCAATTTGAATAAACCACATAATTTGTATGAACTATCTGCCACATACATTTATTTGGATCTTATATGAAGGTGGTAAAACAAAGCCTTAAAAACTAAGACTATATTATATGCAGTTCCATTACTATTATATTTGTATTTGTTAAACTTCAACTCTATTATATTTGTTAAACTTCAACTCTATCTTCTAAGTAATAAGGTTGAAAATCAGCTTATAACCGAAGTCATTAGTAATCAATCCATTAAACGATTTTAAATTTTATTCTAAAGCGATAAAAGTAGTAAATTCGTAAAAGATTTCTGTACAACAATACTCGTTGATAGATTCTAAACTCTACTGCATGGAGATAAGGTTGCAAATCAATTAAATGTCTTTAAAATAATAATAATAATATTTTCCCTTTTCTTACAGCCATGCCGGGCACCAACCTCATAGTTCCAGTGGTCTTATGGGGCAAACACGCCCCGACCCATTGCGTCTCCTCAGTCTACCTCTCAAGAGACCAGAAAACATTGGTCACCGGTTGCTATGATGGTCAGATATGTATCTGGCAAGTGGATCCTGACAGTTTAAAAATGACCCCTCGATGCTTACTGGTGGGACATACTGCTCCCGTCACTTGTTTATCCAGAGCGTCTATTATTCAGGTAAATATGTAATTTTTTGTAAGTCGGCAACCAAGCAGACGGATGGCCTGATGGCAAGCAATCGACGCCGCCAATCGATACTAGCAAATCAAGAGAGGGCACGAGCGTGTTGCGGCTTTTTTGTAGGTTAGGGATTTGAATGAATTTTTGCCTTAACTTAACCTTAACCGAATATTGGGAATTTGGAGATGAGGCCAGTGGGGGATCCAGTCTCCAGTACCCTGTCTAACACGCCGTAACAAAGTTAAAAGTATCGCTACGGTCTTGCCGAAGCATAGCTGTTCCACACATCATTGACAACTTTAAATACTTAGTTTCGTTTTCGAGTTGATTTAATTCTTAAATTGAAGTTTATTTGATAAAAATAGAACCTATTGTATTGGACATAAAACATATTATGGCTTAGTATTATTATTTTTATTTTATGCGATGATATGTCGGCAAACGAGTTGGCAGATTCGGCGCCGCTCATGTAACACCTGAACTGTTTGAAGTGTCTTAATATCATTTTGAAGATTAGGATTTTGGAGTATTAGGGATTAGGGGCGGATGGGGGAAGGATTGGGTCTGATGGTAAGCAATTAGCGCTGCCCATGTATACCTGTAACACTAGCAGAGTTTTTTTTTCTTGTCAGGGGAAAATCATCATATGAACTCTCCCGCACAGGGTTAGGCGAGAGAGAGTGTCAGACTCTTACTGACTAAAAACCCCTCCCTTCTCCTGCTCTGGGCCGAGGTCGCGGTGACTCATTGCGCTTAACCCGCAACTCCGGGAATTGACTGACCGGTCTGGTACTAGCAGAGTTACGAGTGCGTTTTCGTCCTTTTTGGATTAGGGTTTCGTTGATTTAGGAATTGGGAAGGGAATTGGCCTTCGCTAACCTCAGTCACACGGCGAAACATAACAATGTGGTTGTTTCACGCCGGTTTTCTGTAAAATTCATTGTGATTTCAGGACAATAACTTCATAGTATCCTCATCGGAAGCCGGGGAGATGTGTACGTGGGATCTTGTGGATGGAAAATGCAGGGAGAGTGTAAAACTGTCACAGATACATACTAATATACAGGTTTGTTTCTTGTTTTTTTCGTTTTTGTTCTGTAAGCAAACTAGCGGACGGATTACCTGATGGAGAGAGGAAGTTACAAGAGTTTTGACAGCATTTTAGGTGGTTTTGGGGATTAGGGGAGGAATAGAATGAAGGATTATGGCACTGGTGACTCTTAGGACGAAATAAAACTCTGTTTTACGCCGGTTTTTTGTAAGGTAGAACCTGGAATTAAAGTATATTATTTCTTCGATGAGATGAAGCGGTGGCTGGGCACCAGGCCGCTGTGCAATGTGTCCCGGTTTCGATTCTCGTTCGAACTTTTTGTGTGATCCACAAATTGTTGTTTCGGGTCTGCGTGTCATGTGTATGTGAAATTGTATGTTAATAAACGCACCCACGCACAGCGGAAAATACTAGTAAGGGTTTTTTTGTGAGGGGAAAGTCATCAATTGACTTCTCTGGTCAAAGGTGGGGCGGAAGGGACTGTCGAAGAGTATTACTGAATAAAAACCCCTTGTTCCTTCTCCTGCTATGAGCCGAGGCTGCGGTGCCTTATTGCGCTTGCCCCGCAACCCCAACACTAGTGTGGGGTAGTTTACCTTAAAAATCTTTTTTAGTTAGGATCTTTACCTATCATAAACGCGAAATTTTGTAAGTATGGATGGATGGATGTTTATTACTAAGCTACGTGAAAACTACTGAAATTTTACACAGAATTAGATTTAGAATTAGATTTTAGTCTGGAATAAGTCATATGCTACTTTTCATTACTAATATTATAAAGAGGTACCTAAAATTTGTGAGTTTGTAAGTTTATATGTAGACGGTAATCTTTAGAACCGCTGGTCGGATTACCAAAATTCTTTCACTGATAGATAGCTGCAATGTTCCTGAGTGCTATAGGTTACAAAAATCACGCTACGATCAAATGGATCTGAGCAGCGGGTGAAACCGCGCGAGGGTAGCTAGTATGTTATATGTCACTACATGGTAGGTATAAAACAAAGTCACTTTCTCTATTTCTATATCCCTATGTATGCTTAAATCTTTAAAATATAGCGCGAACCTATAATCAATAAAAAAAAGAAAAGAAAAAAAACATCGCAACGGATGATGCGTTTTTTTAATAGATAGAGTGATTTAAAAGGAAGGTTTATATGTACGTAAAACTAGCTTTCGTTCGCGTAGAATAATTTATTGATTGCTGATTTTTGGATTAAAAACTATCCTGTGTCCTTTCTCGAGTTTCAAACTATGTATGTCTGTACAAAATTTCACACAAATCGGTTCAGTAGTTTAGGCGTGAAGAAAAGACAGACAGAGTTACTTTCGCATTTATAATGGGCTGCCGGAACGGTTTGCTATTTACCTATATTATTTATGTGTGTTATTTTACGTTCACGGGATCACAGGATCCCGGACCTTTGGAAGGCGTACGAGGGGTCGAAGCCAATTCGCAGAGACCCATTGAACAACATTAATATAAGTGAAATGGGACATCAGCCGGCAATTATCCCTGTATGCACTATGAAAGTGCACCCAAGGACAATCCCCGGTTGATGCAGGACTATTGCGAAATGTGGTATTAATTGAAAGGGTTATAGGTATTATAATAATATTTTTTATTATTTTGGTTCTCCAGGCCTACCATATGTGCAACAGTGAAGATCTGCGCCTCTTCTGCAATGGATACTATGCGGAGATCCTGATAATGGATCCGTTTTCCTTGGAGATATTATTCTCTCTCAGTTCCAAGATGAATCCTGACTGGATATCAGCATTACATGTGAGTAAAATAAGAAGTGTTTCAAGTCAAAAAAAATATTTATTTCAATTAGACCCTTATTGGCACTTTTGAAGATATATATAAAGTGTCAGTCTGTCGGTACTCTTAGTGAAGCTATTTGCTCGTTCCAAAGTGTATATAGCTTGGCATCAATATGTCGTGGTGGCCCTCAGGTTAAAGCGCCCGCTTTTCATGCAATAGGGTATAAAACCTGACAAGTACCGATGCGACTTTTCCGAGTTATATGTACTTTCTATGAGTATCTAGACACCACTGACATACGGTGAAGGTAACCATCGTGAGGAAACCTGGACATATAATTTCTAATTATAAGTTTGAAATCGCCAATCCCTATCTACTTTCTATGATTATTTAGACACCACTGACATACGGTGAAGGAAAACATCGTGAGGAAACCTGGACATATAATTTCTAATCATAAGTTTGAAATCGCCAATCCACCTTGAGCTAGCGTGTTGATTAATGCTCAAAACTTCTCCGTGTGAGAAGAGGCCTTTGCTCAGCAGTGGGCACCTATAGGCTGATGATGATGATTATTATTTATATGTCTGTACCAATCCCGGGATCACAGGGTCCCGGTCATTTGGAAGGCGTACGAGGGGCCGGAGCCAACTGCGCAGAGGCCCTTTAGACAACTTTAATATATACAAAATGGGACTTAAACCGGCTTATTATTCTTATTATTAATTAATAATTATCCATATTGCAGGTTCTCCGTCCATCTTCAAGAAAAGACGACGTCGTTTTAGCTATATCTATTACTGGGACTGTTAAGGTAAGAAGAACAATTACTTTGTTTTTATTTGATATGCTGGTATACGAGCAAGCGAATTACCTGATGGTAAGCAATCGGTGCCGTCCATAGACATACGCCACACCTCAGGAGTTGCGAGTGCGTTGCCGGCTTTTTGAGAAGGGAAGGATTGGACCTCCGATAACTTCACTCACATGGCGAAATATCCCTATGGTTGCTGCAGGGATGGGGGAAGGGAAGGATATTGATAATATTTACAAGGTTATACCGCGGGCCTGGCCAGGAGAAGGAACGGGGTGGTTTTTAGTCAATAAGAGTCTGACACTCCTTCTCGCCCCACAGGAAAGATATGTGAAAAGTTATGTGAAGATTAACTCAACTCAAAAAATAACTTTTATAACACAAAAGTGGTGGCGTTTTGTTTTATTCAGTGAGGGTGTAAATCATCGAATTACTTCTTCCGCCCAGTTGCCTAGCCACTGCGCCGACCTTGCAGTCATTCATAAGGTCTACTGCGGGTCTGGATGAGGATCTTGGTGGTTTTAGTCAGTCAGATTTCTACACTTTCTTACATGGCAAAACTGTTTTTTTTTTGTGAGGGTAAAATCATCAAATGACTTCTCGCGCCCAGGGTCGGGCAGGACGGAGGGTCAGTCTCCTACTGTCTAAAAACCCCCTGTTCATTCTCCTGCTCTAAGCCGAGGTCGCGGTGCCTCATTGCGCTTGCCCCGCAACACCGGCTAAACATCAGCCCTATAGGGCCCCGTCTGTGGTGGTCTATTGGCTCTTTGAGGCGCGCGCGGAACGCTCCTCACCATACGATCGGGTCTGGTTTTGGTATCGATTTGAAGATAATTATTTTCTTTCTTACTCCACAGGTATGGTCTCTTCTTGGCCATGAAAATAAACAATCGGAACCGATCTATGAGAATGAGTCGAAACAGATTCGCTGTCTCAACGCTTTATCCTTAAACTGCTGCGCTTACAACCAACGGACAGTGCTCATTGTATGCGCCAAATACTGCCAAATATATGATGCTGGTGAGTGAATTAATTTAATATCTATATAGTATAAAAAAGTCGCTTTTTCCGTCCCTATATTTTATACTAGCTAGTCTCGCCCGGTTTCACCCGCTGCTTCATTTGATCGTAGCGTGATGTTTTATAGCCTAAAGCACTCAGGAACATTGTAGCTATCTATCAGTGAAAAAATTTTGGCAATCCGACCAGCGGTTCCAAGGATTACCCTCTACATACAGCCCGCAACACCAGAGGAGTTGCCGGCCTTTTGGTGTTTTTGAAGATTTATAGATTAAGGATTGAAGGGAGTATTGATATTGACCTCACTGGAAAGAAAAAACACAAACATGTTTCACGCTGGTTTTTTCTGTGGCCGTGGTATCACTCCGATCGTGGCTCCCCATTTGTACAAAAGCATGTTTTTTATGTTTTTGATGGGTCGGCAAACGAGCAGATAGATTAACTGATGGTAAGCAATCAGCGCCGCCCATGGACACCCGCAACGGAGGAGTTACGAGGGCGTTGCCGACCTTTTAGGGATTTGGAGATTTAGGGATTGAGGAGAGATTGGGGGAGGGGAAGGATTGGGCCTCCAGTAGCCACACTCACACGGCAAAACACAACGCTATGGTTGTTTCACGCCGTTTTTCTGTGAGGCCATGGTATTACTCCGGTCGAGCCGACCCATTCGTGCCGAAGCATGGCTCTCCCACACTTACTGTCACTCCAAAACTTTAAAATTGTATAGACGAAATTAATGAAACACTTTTAAAACCTCTTCACACAGGTGATTTCTCGGTCCTATGTTCGATCCAAGCGCCATCTGGTGAGCGTTGGATGTCTGGCGACTTTTTGGCCCCAGATCGTGTATTAGTATGTTCTACCGAGGGAAAAGGATATCTATATAAGCTGCCTGCCAAGTAAGTGTGGTAGATTGTTTGTTTTTTTTTTCATAAATTTTGCTACAGAAAATAATATGTCATACTTTAGTGGCGGTTGTGGGTGATGTATTTTTTTTAAAGGTTTTGTTAGTTATACAAGTCCAATAGTGTTGTCCGGTTCTTGTAAGAATAATAATGAAAATTATTTCAGACATCTGTTGTTGCTTAAACGTTGGAAGTACCTTACATATGCTAGCAGATTTTTAACTTTGTTGTGGTTTGTTATAAAGTTAAAAATCTTTTGATAACGTGATTGTATAAATAGTCGCCGATCGCCGCCACTATAACAAAATAGTTTTTATGTGTTCTTGTGGCTAATAAAGTGTGACGACTTTAACTTTTAAGTTTGACGATTAGATTTGATTCTGACTGTGTTTGTTGTTAGACTGTCACCCGGTTTCCGAAAGGCCGATCAATGTTAAAATCAACTTAATCTCTTGTCAAGTCATCTGATTGGTTGACTGAATTATCAACAACCAATCAGATGACCTGACAAGTGTAACGTTTTTATTACACACAATTTTAAAGTTGACAAGCCTTTCAGAAACCGGGCGTTATTGACTTTGACATTTTGACTTTGACTTGGGCAAAAATATTTCGATATATTAACTTTCACTTATTGATTTTGTTTCATTGTCTTTGTTTTATTGACTTTAAAACTTATTGACTTTAATATGTATTATTGACTTTGGCTAAATGATTTTGATACGTTAAGTTTTACTTATTGTTTTTAATAAATTAACTTTGATTTATTGATTTTGACATAATGATTTTGACATATTGGCTTTGACTTATTGACTATAGCTTATTGTCTCTGATTTATTGTTTTCAATCAATTGACTTTGACTTATTTTCTTTGACTGATTGACTTTTTGACATTTTAATTTGGCTAGGCTGCTACAATCAGATTGTTTAAAAAAAATTAGTGTTAATAAAGCCAGCCATTACGATGTTTCGTAAGAAATAATTAAATGAGTTTTTTTGATGTTGTTACTTAGGAAATTTATTAAATTGATCAAAATTCACATTATGATGTTTTTATTATTGAATACTAAGCTTGAATAATATAATATTTGATATAGAAGTTCTTTTTAATCTTTAGAAAACTTGTACATATTATAATTTAAATATAATATGTCTGCCAAGGTATTATGTAGCTCTTATATTATTTAGCTGTGTGGTGGCGTCAGGGTAGAATAGGTTTCTCCCCTCCCCTACTTATCGAGCGTCACACACATCATCAGCTTATAAGTGCCCACTGCTGAGCAAAGGCCTCTTCTCACACGGAGAAGGTTTGAGCATTAACCACCACGCCTACTCAAGGCAGATTAGCGATTTCAAACTTCACCGTATATCAGTGGTGTCTAAATAATCATAGAAAGTACATATAACTTGGAAAAAGTCACATTAGTACTTGCCAGCTATTTGTCCCAGCACCCTTTTGCATGATAAGCAGGCTCTTTACCTCTGGGACCCACGACAACTTGAGCCTCATTTAACTTTGACAGTCAGCGATTTCTGATACATCTAAACTGTGATCTCAAGCTCACATTCGATGAACGTATTTAGTCGAATTTTCTCTTTAAACGCCAATGATATGATAAGTAAAATGGTATAGATAGGTTACGTAAACAACATTCGATTTAAAAATAAAACATTTTTTCATTTAAAATATAAACATAATAGCAATACTATACACACTTAGAATATGAAATACTTGAGCATAATTATATATAAAACAACGCCTGCCTCTCTTCTAATTTACTGTTTGCTGTGCCCATCTGGGTCCATGACTGTTACCATATTATTCATATTACCATCTTATCTTACATTGTGGATGCCATAAAGAATTATGATGATGATTATGAAAAACGGCACATTAATGCACACATGAATAAATCGTATGATACACGTTAAAGTGAGATGGCATGATTCAATAATCGCGAGTGAAAATGTGACAAATATGAAAAAGTGTGGCTAGTTAGCCACATTTTAATGTATCACTTGCTGAGCGCTTGTAACCTATCTACACCTTTTTACTTTTTTTATGGTATAAGTCAGCAAACGAGCAGACGGATTACCTGATGGTAAGCAATCGGTGCCACCCATAGATACCCGCAACACCAAAGGAGTTACGAGTGCGTCGCCGGCCTTTTGGGGATAGGGGTTGCGGATATAAGGATCGGGAAGGGATAAGGGAAGGGAAGGGATTGGGCCTCCGGTAACCTCACTCAGACGGCGAAACATAACACTGTGGGTTGTTTCACGCCGGGATTCTGTAAGGACGTGGTATCACTCCGGTCGAGCAGACCCATTCGTGCCGAAGCTTGGCTCTCCCACACTTTTAATATCATTGTTAAACGCTGTTTTTAAAATACCTGGATGCTTTACTTTTATACGAAGTTAGTTTTAAATATGACATATCAACCAACAAGCATAGTGTTCAATAATAAAGCTTATTCGTATTAACGTTTCGTTTGAATTGGCATGTCATTGGTACAAGTACGATTTGATCAATAATTATCATCATTAGTTTTTCATACGAGCACCAATGCCTATGTTATAGATATTTATTTGTATGTGTTGAGGTTTTCTTATTAACAATGGTGATCTTACATATATAATATAACTTATAAGTATATAGTACTATCGATTTTACTGATCTGAAAGAAAGAAAGAGAGAGAAGACATATACAGGGTATAAAAAGACACTTAAACGAAGTCGAAAGCTACGTATTCTACCCATTATTTAGATCATTTTTTTCTGTAAAACCATAGCTGGGACTCCACGGGTTCTAGAGATATTGAAGGTTAAAGATGCATTTTTAATTTTTTTTTGCGCAATCGTATTCTAATTATTATTACAATTTTTTTTTCCAAACAAACATTACCTGAATTTTCGATTTTTCTAAATAAATTACGCATTTGAAGTTACGAACAGTAATGTACGTAATAAATAAATACAGACCCGCACAAAAGACATCGTGCATTTCAGTAGGGTTTTTATTTTACAGAATTATTTTGTTGTTGCGAAGTAAAACGTCGACCTACGTACTTATCACAGCGTTTTAATGCTAAGCTGTGAACCTACGCACACAATGACACGAAGCCCGTTTGCTTTACATTGCGCGCAATAAAATTATTATTTTTTGATACCTAAAAAAACAAAGTCGTTTCCCAGTGATAATTTTAGCGTAAAGCTACTTATAGTCAGAATTTTAATTTGATTCCTGATTTGACATGACTTATTGTCATTTTGTGAAATAATGATACCACATATAACAGTGTAGTGATGAACACAAAAATCCATAAACAATCAGTGGATCAGTTTTAGGGAGGCATTCAAAAAATTACGGCTACCGAATGGTTTAATGCGTATCCCATGTTGTCAAAGAAGAGGAAAAAATGAGTAAGCTAGATATGTTAATTGACAATAAAAATCACAGACACAATTCATAATAAATGTTACAGAAAGTAACAGCGATGGCTATAGCGATGACGGCGACAATTTATAAAATTTCTGTTTTATTTGCCATGTTCCTTCATGATCACGAAGGACTGACGAAAGGAAAGGGCAGAATAGATAGAGATGCATGGTTGTGGTCGACAGGAGTTCAGAATGTATTGAAAGAAAAGAAGAAAAAATTCAAGGAATGGCAGTGCGTACAAACAGATAATGTTAGTTTGAAAGCTGAAAGAAAGAGTGAGTATGATGCTTTAAAGAAAAAAGCAAAGAAAGCCGTAGCAATAGCAAAAGCAAAAGCCCAGGACAAACTATATGATACATTAGACAGTCCTGCAGGCCAAAAAGAGCTGTACCGGCTCTCTAAAATGAGGGAAAGAAAGGCGAGGGATGTTTGCCAGGTAAGATGTGTAAGAGATGAAAGTGGAATGGTTTTATCGGATAATGACAAAATCAAAGAGAGGTGGAAGGAATATTTTGAAAGACTTATGAATGAGGAAAATAATTGGAGTGGGATTTTAGAGAATAAACCAGTGAATGTGGGGTTAGTGAGAATGGTTAGTATGGAGGAGGTCAGAGTAGCAGTGAACGGAATGAAAAATGGTAAAGCCATTGGCCCAGATGGAATACCAGTTGAGGTGTGGAAATTATTAAGAGTAGATGGATGGGTGTGGTTGGCTTTGTTCTTCAATAAATTGTTGCAGGAAGAAACCATACCTGATGAATGGTGCAACAGTTCTTTGGTGCCCATCTTTAAAAACAAAGGTGATGTCCTTGAGTGCAACAATTATAGAGGAATAAAGCTAATGTCGCATACCATGAAAGTATGGGAGAAAGTTATTGAACGGCGGCTGAGAGAAGAGAGTGACATTTCACAGAACCAATTCGGTTTTATGCCTGGTCGTAGTACAACGGATGCCATATTTGCTATACGCCAGTTGTGCGAAAAATACAGAGGTGCACATAAAAACTTGCACATGGTATTCGTTGACCTCGAAAAGGCATACGACCGGGTACCTCGTGAGGTTCTGTGGTGGGCCCTTAAGGAGAAAGGTGTGCCTGGGAAGTATGTGCAGTTGATCCGATCAATGTATAGTCGCTGCAGTACACAAGTCCGGTCTGCAGCGGGCACCACTAGCAAGTTCAATGTGGCTGTCGGTTTACACCAAGGGTCGGCTCTCAGCCCTTACCTCTTCCTGATAATAATGGACGCTCTGACGTCGGACATTCAGGAAGAGGCTCCCTGGTGTATGCTGTTTGCCGATGATATTGTGCTGGTTGCCGAGAGTGCCCTAGAGGTCCAGAGCAGATTGGAGGTGTGGTGGCAAAGACTGGAGAGTGTTGGCCTAAAATTGAGCAGAACTAAAACAGAGTACTTGTTCTGCGATTTTGGCGGTCTCTCTAGTTCTGTGCCCATAGCTCTCGCCGGAACGCCCATACCAACCTGTTCTGATTTTCGGTACCTTGGCTCGCTTATCCAAGGAAATGGTGAGATAGACCGAGACGTGGCACATCGGATCAACTCAGGATGGATGAAATGGCGACAGGTCACTGGAACAACTTGCGACCCACGGATGCCCCTCAGGTTGAAGGGTAAAATCTACAAGTCAGTGATAAGGCCTGTCCTACTGTATGGGTCAGAATGTTGGGCTCTGAAAAAGACGGATGAAAAGCGATTGCATGTAGCAGAGATGAGAATGCTGAGATGGATGTGTGGTGTGACGAGATTGGATAAAGTGAGAAATGAGTATATTAGAGGAAGTTTGAAAGTGGCGCCAGTGACTGAAAAGTTGAAAGGGAACCGTTTGTCTTGGTATGGCCATGTGAAAAGGAGGGATGAAAAGCATGTTACAAAAAAAGTCATGAGTATAAATGTGGATGGATGGAGAGGCAGGGGGAGACCAAAGAAAATATGGATGGATTGTGTGAGAAGTGATATGGAAGACAGAGGAGTTAGCGATAGCGTGACGAGTGACAGGACAGAATGGAAGAAAAAAACATATTGCGCCGACCCCAAATAAAACGGGACAAGGGCAGGAAGATGATGATGATGATGTTCCTTCATGATCACATTTTTTATTAATTTCACACACAATTACAAAAAAAAAGTCTCAGATCGTTAATTAATTGTCAAAACAAAATTATCGGTTCAGAAATATTTTATTTCCTGATAAACTTGTTTACGAGATTAAATTTAAACGAGAGGAATCGATTCAGAAATATTCGATTCCCACATCGAATAATTTCGTAACGTCACTATTTATTACGTGTCATAACGTTGCAACACTGAAATTGTCAAATCTGGAATGGAATTAAAATTCCGAGTATAGTTAGAACTGCAGTATGCGTAGTTAACGGCTTCGTTAAGTGTCTTTTAACACCCTGTATACAACAAATAACAGCATATAATAAATATTTATAGCACAAACCGAATGAAACGATCGCTCGAGCCGATCGTGTATCCTGTAGACCCGTGTTAAAAGACGTTGTCACGTCAAATGTTAAATAAAGTAATATTGGTTCTACTAAGAATCAAACTTAAAGATGTATTGCAAGTAACGAATTATTCACGTGAATAAACACATGAAATAAAATAACACATTCAATGCCACCGACTCGCCCAGAGTATTCACGTAAATTTTATTCCAGCGCCATGGACACAAGGGCTGATTTTTCAATAGTTAGATAAAAGACATCTGGTAAACAAATATGATGCTGTCGCGTCAAAATGTTTGTATAAGACAGTGACAGCAACAATTATATTCCTCAGATAACATTTATCTGACTATTGAAAAATCAGCCCTAATTCGTTATTTTCGTCGTACAAACATCAACATCACGATCATCGTCTTCACAGTCCATCGCAGGGCGTAGGATTTTATAATCAGACCGAATAAATTACAAAAATAACGGACGTCGGCGATCCGTCTCCTATGACAGTCACAGCGCTCGCTCTCCACCATAATGCGCACGCAGAACTGTCAGTTTGACGTTCCGCCAGAGTACGATTCATTGTACCCTCGTCCGATGAATTGTGATAAAACCTCCTTCAAAATTCAATTTAAATAGTCGACGCTCCGACAAATTTGTCACACGATAGTTATTATAAGTAATAAAGTTGTTTATAAAGTTTAATTGAAAAATAGAAGATTTTTATTAATATGACCATTGTTAATGAGAAATCTCGTAACGAAATTCCGTCCTTATAACTTGGTAGTTTCCTAGGTCAAAATAAATTAATGCGACGTTTTAATACAATAAAATATAGAAAAATAACTGTACTTTTATTCATCGATCGATTTAGATATTGTTATGCTAATTTTGAAGAAATAAATAAGCTATTTGACGCAAAAATACTATGACGTCATAACTCAGTTTTTCATACAAAGTTCATTGAAAAGTATCGTTTTTGACATTTGGATAAAAGTATTGAATTTGACTAGTTGGAAACTACCGTTTTAAAAATGAAGGTTATAAAATAGCTTTATAATTACCTAAGCTATATTAAAAGCTATAATATATAAAATACAATATGAAGATTATATTTCTTTTATAGCAAACTCCGAGGGCGGGCTATAAGTAGGTCAGCACATTTTGTCTGTTTGTCTATAAATTGTATGTAGATAGTTGATTTGCTAGCACAAGTCCGCTTGGTATGTGTAGTTGTATTCTTTATTTTGTGTATTTCGTTTGTTTTTTTTAAGTTTTTTGCGATGTATATTTTAACTTAGGTTCAATTGGATCCTTGGTTTTTGAACGTACCCCAGTATACCTAGATTTTGGTAATATATTTTACGTATACCATAGGTCGGTAAACGAGTTGACGGATTACCTGATGGTAAGCAATCTGCGCCGCACATGGACACCCGCAACACCAAAGTAGTTACGAGTGCGTTGTTGGCCTTTTGGGGATTAGGGTTTCGAATGTTTAAGGATTGGGGAAGGATAGGGGGAGGGGAAGGATTGGGCCTCCAGTAACCTCACTCACACGGTGAAACACAACGCTGTGGTGGTTTCACTCGGATTTCCTATGAGGGAGAGGTATCACTCCGGTCGAGCCGACCCATTCGTCCCGAAACATGGGTCTCCCACACTTAATATGTTTGCGCAATTGTTGCGCAAATCATAGCAGTTTTGCGCATAATATAGCGCAAGTTAACACACATCGGCCTATAAGTGCCCACTGCTGGGCAAACGCCTCTTCTCACACGGAGTAGGCTTGAGCATTTCAAAGCCACGCTGGCTCAAGGCCATTGCAAACATATATTTGGAAATAAATTCAGGTTTCCTCACGATGTTTTCCTTCACTCTATGTCAGTGGTGTCTAAATAATCATAGAAAGTACATATAACTCGGAAAAAGTCATATTGGTACTTGTCAGGTTTCGAACCCTCACCTTATCCTCCGGGCCACAGCGACGTTTTTTGTGTATGTAGGTTCTGTATTGTAGTACACAGAGGAACTTGCAAAGGCTCTCCCGACCCTCTAAGGGCAAACCAGTCCGTTTAGATCTTGAAATTTGTTTTTAATTAGATTAATTATTGTTAGTTAGAATGTATTTGTAATTATTTTGCTAATGCACTGTCATAATAATCATCGTTTTAATTTTATTGTTTATTTAATTTTATTGTAATTTTTTGATGCGTAGTACTTTAATGAGTGGATGGATGCGGGAATGTATGAAATACGGTGTTACGTAATTAATGGTTTTCTTGTTTATTAGTTAAGGGATTTCATTGCCTTATTTACATATAAGGGTAATTGTTTTTCTCGAACGCTCTTTGAGGCACGCGTTGCGTTCCTCGTGTGCCTTACAGA
This sequence comes from Spodoptera exigua, assembly GCA_902829305.4. Taxonomy (NCBI): domain Eukaryota; kingdom Metazoa; phylum Arthropoda; class Insecta; order Lepidoptera; family Noctuidae; genus Spodoptera; species Spodoptera exigua. The sequence continues at coordinate 6,093,808 of LR824628.2, read as the reverse complement.
GCCAATAGACCACCACAGATGGGGCACAGCCGATGCCGATGTTCAGCAGGGATTACGGTTTTTTTTTTGTCAGGGGAAAATCATCATATGACTTACTGACTAAAAACCACCGTTCCTTCTCCTGCTCTGGGCCGAGGCCGCGGTGAGTCATTGCGCTTAACCCGCAACCCCGGCTGAACATCAGCCCTATAAGGCCCCGTCTGTGGTGGTCTATTGGCTCTTTGAGGCGCGCGCGCAACGCTACGCGCCGTACGTTCGTGTCTGGTTCTGGTCGGGCGGCGAGCTACCCTTACTCGCCGTCCGCAGATCCGCGCTTACGGTGGCCGGAGATCATCTCTCGATCCCCCACGCCCCGAATGTCGGCTGGGATTACGGGGCTAGTGCAAGAAGGTATCGCGGCCTGGAGCAGGAGGCAAAAAACATTGTAATATTTTAATCGATTTTGTAAGTAACCAGGATAGCTAACTAAAGTTGTCAATTCTTTTTTCTTCTTTTTTCCTTTCACGGGACCTGTCCCGGTCCTGGACCTTTGGAAGGCGTACGAGAAGCCGAAGCCAACTCGCAGAGGCCCGGTGAACAGTTTTAATCTAAATGTGATGGGACATCAGCCTTCAATTATCCCTGTATGCACTATAAAAGTGCACCCAAGGACAATCCCCGATTGATGCAGGACTATTGTGCAAAAAGCTTAAAAATATATGGTTATATAGGGGGCTATGGACTGGTAGATGATAACTATAGAAAAAATACTATGTATGATGCAGTCAACCGTTGGGATGATGCAGAAAAGTGTTACAGTAGGTTTTAATTAAAGTCATTAATTACGTAACACCCTGTATGAGTGTAGCTTTTTCTGTATAATTTTAAACTACAGAATAATATTTAAATGTAATATTTCTTAAGTGCATTTGTTGTATGAGAAAATATATATTATACATATATACATATGTAATCGGTTGTATGGAATGTTTTTTTTTGTATATGTATGTATGTAATTAATGTATGTATTGCTTTTGTAGCTCTGTTCCGGATCATAAAGGTTTTCATGGCCCAACCGTGGATCACGATAGTCCAGTATTATTCGGAATTTTGGCTCATCCTGATAATAAGGTAGCTCTTTTATGTTTTTTGAGATAGTTTGGCTAAAGAGCAGACGGATTACCTGATGGTAAGCAGTCGGCGCCGCCCATGGACACTTGCGAGACCAAAGGAGTTATGAACACATTCGTTGCGTATTCATGACTATGATTTTGACATTCATATGGTTCACATACATATGGTGGTTCATGCGTTGGTGTCGGCCATCGCTGAAAATCAGCGCCGCGACACTGTCTCGTATGGGGTCGCTGCATAATGCTGAGCGAGGGCCATTTCGCGAGCTTGGACGCATATTTTTCTCCTACCCTCTACTTTTGTTATATTGTAGTATAATTCTTAATGTATTTTTATTTTTATTATTGTTCGTTTTGTGTCTTTTATGCGTCCCAGACGCGCATAAATACTTTTTGTTTGTTTGTTTGTTTATATCACACCCAGATCGGAATCAACAATTTGTGGATCAACACACAAAAAGTTGGTACGTGTGGGAATCGAAGCCGCGACGCGTTGAGCGGCTCTCAACCTACAACGGTTTGGCAGTAGCTAGCCAGGCTGATCACCTCGCCTGCTAGGAGGATCCTCCTCTACCGATCTTAGGGAACTTTACCCTCTTCTTAAACGCTTCTGACAAGGCAATCCATTAATTAGAGTAATTAATTTCCAGCTACTATCGTGTCCTCCCGCTATGAGGTTTGTGATAACCTCAGTGGGAGGTAAGCAGAGACGCCTCCTCCTTCGTGGAGACTCCGCCGGCGTGGTCTCCGTGTGGAACGTCGATGATGCAGCCGTCCCTACTCCTCATCAGACACCTTGTAAGTAGATTGTTTTAAATGGTGATTGGCTGGGCAACTGGCTGTTGTGTAACGTGCTGCGGGTTCGATTCTCGCATGGAACAACACTGTGCTATCCACAAATTGCTGTATCAATAAGACTTTGTGTGTTTTATAAATTGTTTTTTTTTTTTTTATAAAATAGGTCGGCAAACGAGCAGACGGATAACCTGATGGTAAGCAATCAGCGCCGCCCATGGATACTCCCAACAACAGAGGAGTTACGAGTGCGTTGCCGACCTTTTAGGGATTAGGGATTTGGCGATTTAAGGATTTGGGTGGGATGGGGGGTAAGAAATAGGTCTCTGGTAACGTCACTCACATAATTCTGTTGCCGTTTGACCTCGGTTTTTCGCAAGGCAGAGTTGTTGGTCCTCACTCCAGTCGAGCCGACTCATTCGTGCCGAAGCATGGCTATCCTACACTTATCAATCTCTCATCACCTTTTTGGATCATTAAGGAACAAAATTATTAACCAATCACGACCTTCAAACCTTCAAGAAACGAGCGTATTCCTTTTAAAAAGGCCGGCAACGCACCTGTGACTCCTCTGGTGTTGCGGATGTCCATGGGCGGCGCCGATCGCATGCCATCAGGTGATCCGACTGCTCGTTTGCCACCTATTCCATAAAAAAAACAGGAAGAACGTATACACGAAAAGTGCTTTTAGACTCTTATGGATTAAAATTTAATTTAATTTTTCTGTTAACAGCGCACGCGCCGATTGTGATGACGAGTTTGGATATTGCATGGGAGGATATGAACCCTAGTCCTGTCGGTATACTCGATCAACTGAACCATCCTGATGAGCAAGGTAAAGGTTCTCAACAACTTATTGTGCCTCATGATTGTATCTTTTTTTCTCTATACTAATATAATTATAAAGAGACTAGCTACTCTCGCGCGGTGCCACCCGCTGCTCGGCTCCGTTTAATCGTAGCTTGATGTTGTATAGCCTATAGCTCTCAGGAACATTGTAGCTATCTATCAGTGAAAGAATTTTGGAAATCCGACCAGCGGTTCCAAAGATTACCCCCTACATACAAAATTACAAATGTTACCTCTTTATTGTATTAGTATAGATAAAAATTGTAAGTTTGTATGCAGGGGGTAATTCTATCACTGATAGATAGCCACAATATTCCTGAGTGCTATAGGCTATAAAGCATCACGCTACGACCAATAGGAGTCGAGTAGCGGGTGAAACTGGGTTGAATTTTGAGTTGCGGGTGAAATTAAAAAAAACTCACAATAATATATTTTCCTGTGTTGTGGGTGCATTTACAAACATACAACAATTTGTCGATCACACAAAAAGTTGTTCCGCCCGGGAATCGAACCGTCGATTACCCAACCACCGCATCAACCGTGCAGTCGTAGTTTATTTGTATGTTTGGTTCAATACGCTATCTACGAAACTGCTGATACAAAAATGATGATCGTTTTTTGTTGCAGAAATAAAGTTGACGGCATCTATATACTTGTTGGCGGCTAACCGTTTGGTGGTAGGCAGAGAAGATGGTTCAATAGTCATCGTGAATGCAACTCATACGGTGCAACTGCAGTTATTGCATGGCAATCATCAGCAACTAGATGGTAAGAGGATGCAATTAAGAAAGAAAGAGAAATCATTTATACCAAACAAGGCATGATGTACCTAAATATATTTCATCATCGTCAGCCTATAAGTGCCCTCTGCTGTGCAAAGGCCTCTTCTCATACGGAGAAGGTTTGAGCATTAATCACCACGCTTGCTCAATGCGGGTTGGCGATTTCAAACTTATAATTAGAAATTATAAGTCCAGGTTTCCTCACGATGTTTACCTTCGCCGTATGTCAGTGGTGTCTAAATAATCTTAGAAATTACATATAACTCGGGAAATGTTTATGAAAACGAAAAACAAGGCGTTTTTAAGTGATTTAAAAAATCTGATGGTAAGCAATTTGCACCACTAGTGAAACGCAACAACGGAGGAGTTACAAGTGCGTTGCCGATCTTGTAGGGATTTTTTTTATTTTTTGTAATAGACCGGCAAACGAGCAGACGGATTACCTCTTGGTTAGCAATCAGCGCTGCCCATAGTGCGTTGCCGACCTCTTAGGGATTAGTGTGTTGGAGATTAAGGGATTGAGGAGGGATCGGAGGAGGGGAAGAATTGGGCCTCTGGTAACCTCACTCACACGGCGAAATACAACGCTGTGGTTGTTTCACGCCGGTTTTCTGTGAGGCCGTGGTATCACTCCGGTCGAGCCGACCCATTCGTGCTTAAGCATGGCTCTCCCACACTTATATATACATGGTTTGGGAGATTTAGTGATTAGGATATTAAAGATTTCTTCATAATACGGTAGTTTCCAACTAGTCAAATTCAATACTTTTATCCAAATGTCAAAAACTATGCTTTTCTATGAAATTTGTATGAAAAACTGAGCTATGACGTCATAGTATTTTTGCGTCAAATAGCTTACTTATTTCTTGATAATTAGGTTAATAAATATCTTAAACTTAGTGTATCGATTGATCGATGAATAAAATTACAGTTATTTTTCATTCAATTTTTATATATATTCGATTTATGGGATAGGTCGGCAAACGAGCAGACGGATTACCTGATGGTAAGCAATCGGCGCCGCCCATGGACACCCGCAACACCAAAGGAATTACGAGTGCGTTGGCGGCCTTTTAGAGGTTGCGGATATAAGGATCGGGAAGGGATAGGGCAAGGGTAGGGATTATTGTATTAAAACGTCGAATTAATTTATTTTTGACCTAGGAAACTACCCAATTTCAACTGTACCTACCAGAAAATCAAAATGATCTATTATTTACCTTGGCAAGAACCCAATTTTAATTATGCTTTAATTTTTCAGACTGGCCTCCTCATCAGCTGCTTCTAGGCCATAATGGTCGAGTCAATTGCCTGCTATATCCTCATCACGTTCATCAAAGGTGGGTATTTTTAATAGAAACTAATGGCCCACGCCCGCTTCGCACGGGTCCAACTATCTCGCTATCAAAGGGTCACTTTTTCCTAATCTTCCCTTCTACTTTTCTAATATTTTCTTTGATTCACCTTCTCCTGACAATAATTAACACAACAAAAAAAGAATTAGCTAAATTGGTCCAGGCGTTGTGGAGTCATGCGCTTACCAACACATTTTGCAATTCATTTTTATATACCTAGTCTAGCCATAAATACTGTAACAAATAAAAAAATATTTTTTCTATTGTAAATAACATTTATTACTTTTACAGTATGTAAGTTTAATACATAAATATAAAACAATTTAAAACATAAAAAGCTTTTTCGAAGTGGTCTCCATTGGCTGCAATACAGTCCTTTAAACGTTGAGGCCAGTTATCAATAGAAGCACGCACTCTTTCCATGGGAAAATTCTTCATTGCCAATCGTATGGATTGTTGGAGTCCAAATTATCATGACGTTTAGAGCAAGCCCTACTCTCTAAAACTGACCATAAATCATAATCCAGCGGATTAAGATCGGGACTAGACGACGACCAGTCTTCAGCTCTGATGAAGTCGGAAACGTTCGTTTCCAACCAAGACTGCGTGGACCGAGCTTTATGACCCGGCGCCGAGTCTTGCTGGAAGGACCATTGTTGGTTATTGAACATGGTGTTGTTAAGGGGCTTAACTACCTTCTCAAGAATGGTATTTTGATACACTTGTGCCGATGTTTTGATACCTTTTTCGCAAAAGTATGGCTCAGTCTCTCCGTCATAGCTTTTTTTTTGTGAGGGGAAAATCATCAGATGACTTCTCCCGCCCAGGGCCGGGCAGGAGGGAGTGTCAGACTCTTACTGACTAAAAACCCCCCTGTTCCTTCTCCTGCTCTGTGCCGAGGTCGCGGTGCCTCATTGCGCTTACCCCGCAACCCCGGCTGAACATCAGCCCTTTAGGGCCCCGTCTGTGGTGGTCTAATGGCTCTTTGAGGCGCGCGCGGAACGCTACGCGCAGTTCCTCTCACTCCGCACCATGGCCTCGACTAAGGCCGGGCGCGAGAGGTCGCCGCCGCCGATCTTTTCCCTACTCCGTCATAGCTAACACCCCAGCAAACCATCACTGAAGTCGGATAATGCCCACGTTGCACTCTGTCGACTAATTGAGAAGCTTCCTTAGAGCTTTGAGCATAAATACGGTCATTATGTTTGTAAAATGTTGCTCAATTGTTAAAATTTTCTCATCCTTAAACAAAATTTTTCTGTGACCTCCCTTTGCGTACCGCTTCAGTAGTTGTTTAGATTTTGTCACCCTATTCTTTTTTTAATTATCATATAAAAAATGTCCAGTGCGTCTCTTATAGGCTGCAAATCCTAAGTCGTCTTTTAAAATACGCGACATGGTTCTAGGTTCTATCTTCATCTCCCGAGATAAAATCTTTTGCTTTCGGACAGGATTTCTTCTAATTCTTTCCCTTACTGCTTTGACCACCTTTTTCGTACGAACACTACGTGGACGGCCAGATCTTTTTCTGTGACAAACAGAGGAGGTCTCATTGTACCTATTAATAGCCCGGTACACAAACATTTGACTAATGTCAAGCGTGTGGAGAGTTTTAAAAATTGCATTTGGCTCCATACCCACTTTGTGTAATGCAATCACAGCGATTCGGTTCTCTTTATCACCCCACTCCATTTTATTATCGCAAAATATTAAACAATTTATTGGCGCCAAAATAAGAAAACACAATGAAAAATTATATAAAAATGACAGATTTCAAATTCAAATGTAATATTTTGTTTATTTTTAATTGTAACAGTATTTATGGCCAGACTATGTATAGAGATAAAGATAATAACTAGTCTCATCTCTTTCACTCGCTGCTCGGCGTCTGTTGGTCGTAGCGTGTTCTTTTAAAGCCTACTGGCGGTCGCCCGCGGTTCGGCCCGCGTAGATGTTTTTACACGTTTTTCAAGATTTTTTTTAAATTTATTTCTACGTACTAACCTTCTCTGGACTTCTACGAATAATTCAAGATTAAAATTCAAGCCAAATTGGTAAAGGCATTGTTGAGTTATAACATTATAACTAAAAGTGTCATCGATATATTTAACGGCTTACTCGCGTAACTTTATGACGAGGAATCCGAATAGTTTCTTAAAGCCACGGTAGGTGCTCGAGGGCGATCTCTGCCCACCTAGAGTGCGGTTCTGCGGTCGGCGAGTAAGAGTAGCTCGCCGCCCGACCATAACCAGACCAGAGCGTACGGCGCGTAGCGTTCCGATAGCCTCAAAGAGCCAATATACCACCACAGACGGGGCCCTACAGGGCTGTTGTTTAGCCGAGGTTGCGGGGTAAGCGCAATGAGGCACCGCGACCTCGGCCTAAAGCAGGAGAAGGAACAGGGGGTTTTTAGTCAGTAAGAGTACTCACTCCCGCCCTGGGCGGGAGAAGTCATTTCATGATCTTCCCCACACAAAAAAAGCGGTAGGTGCTATTATTCACAAGTAGGCATTACTTGACTACTAATAAATACTACTAATAAATGAATAAAAAATAAAATTTATTGAAAAAATTATAATCTGGATTATTCACACCCGGTTTCTGAAAGGCTTGTCAACGCTAAAACTAACTAATCTCCTGTTAAATCTCTCTAAAATTAAGTAATCTATCTAAAATTAACTAATCTCCTGTTTAATTCAGTCAACCAATCAGATGACTTGACAAGAGATTAAATTTATTTTAACATTGATCCGCCTTTCGGAAACCGGATGTCAGTTTTGCTTAAAGCTATAACACGAATGTGTCTACCAAATTTATAATTTCTTACCTTAATATAAAATTTTCATTCATTGCCAGATATGACAAGGCCCACCTGGTGTCGGGAGGCATAGACTTCGCAGTGTGTCTATGGGACCTGTTCAGTGGCGCCCTCTTACATCGCTTCTGCGTACACGCAGGAGAGATCACACAGCTGATTGTACCGCCACATAACTGTAGTGTAAGTATCTATTAAATTATTTATTTTGTACTAGCTTTACCCCGCGGCTTAGTTTATCGTCATCGTCATCGTCAGCCTACAAGTGCCCACTGCTGAGCAAAAGCTTCTTCTCACTCGGGGAAGGTTTGAGCATTAATCACCACGCTTGCTCAATGCGGGTTGGCGATTTCAAACTTACAATTACATATTGTAAGTTCAGGTTTCCTCACGATGTTTGCCTTCGCCGTTTGTCAGTGGTATCTAAATAATCATAGAAAGTACATATAACTCGGAAGAAGTCACATTGGTACTTGCCAGGTTTCGAACCCACACACTCATGCACGAGAAGTGGGCTCCTTAACCTCTGGGCCACCACGACAACATTAGCTTGCTTAGTAGTTTGCCTAGGCTTAGTTTATAGGCTATAAATTAGGCTAATTGCTTATTGAGGAACTGTACGGTTGGCGTAGTGGCTGGGCAACTGGATGCCGTGCAACGTGTCGCGTGTTCGGTTCCAGTAAAGAATAACTCTTTGTGTAATCCACAAATTATTGTTTCGGGTCTGGGTGGCTTGTGTATGGTAAATTGTACACAGGAGAGAATCCTAATACAGAGCAGCATTCAACTTTTTTATGTCATAGGTCGGCAAACGAGCGGATGGATTACCTGATGGTAAGCAATCTGTAGCCGTACCAAAGGAGTTACTACAAGTGCGTTGCAGTGGGTTTTACGGACTTAGGGATAGGAGATTTGATGATTTGGGATGGGTGGAGGGAAAGCATTCGGCCTTTTAACGTTTAAGTTAAAAAAATGTAATATTGATGTACATTTGTTTATTGAATTGATATAACAGAAAGATTAATTTTACTCTTCCCTCTCGCCTTTCCCAGGGAGGGAATTGTAATCGGATGATCTTGCCATCTGTTAAGAAAAAAGCTACTCTGTCTAACTAAGATTAGGTCACGGTAATAAATGTGTAAATTTTGTTTCAGCCTCGTATTCAGAAATGCATCTGTTCGGTCGCTTCAGACCACAGCGTCACTTTGCTTAGTAAGTATTTTAGATATCATTTTACCAGCTTCGGCCCGCGGCCGAAGCCAATTTATATGCATAGTGGAAAAGAGGCCTAACTAAAAAAAATATTACTTATCTCAAACTTAAAAATAATCTATACCTCTATACTAATATTATAAAGAGGTAAAATTTTTAAGTTTGCATGTAGGGGTTAATCTTTGGAACCGTTGGTCGGATTGTCAAAATTCTTTCACTGATATATAGCTACAATGTTCCTTAGTGCAGTCTTTAAAACACAACGCTACGATCAAATGGAGCCGAGCAGCGGGTGAAACCGCGCAAGAGTAACTAGTGTCTAATTTTGAAATGCCCTCTTTGATGGGACGGCTTCATCTAGTTTTTCACATATAAATTGACGTGTAAAAGTGTCGTTTTATGGCCTATTTGCAAAAACAAATTCATTGTTTCATTGATGAGTTACTTCTGTATTCTATTCAACATGCGATTCTATTTTACAATCTGATTAATAATAATAATTCCCCCTACAGGTCTAACAGAAAGGAAATGCGTGACCTTGGCATCTCGTCATTTGTTCCCGGTTCTGACAATAAAATGGCGGCCGGCTGATGACTTCATGGTGGTCGGATGCAGTGACGGCACCGTCTTCGTGTGGCAGATGGAGACTGGACATGTTGATAGGGTGTTGCATGGTAAGTTTTGGAGGGGGAGAGGTGTTGAGTAACCATCAGCAACCCATCCATATACAGCCACGACCACTCTGCCAAGAGTGTAACGACTAAGAAGTTTGGAAGTTCTGGAGTGCTAAATAATAATAATAGTAATATAATAATAATTGTGTATGTTTTTGTCTAGGCATGATAGCCGAAGAAGTGTTAGCGGCTTGTGATGAAGCGTTGGCTGATGATCTTGGGGGGTCGTTATCTACAGGATCCAGTGATGGACTGGCCAACCCAGCTGTCCACTTCTTCAGGTTGGTACTATAAAAGGATAGCTTCCATTTCTCCTACTAGTCAAATTTAATACGTTTTCTGAATTGTCATAAATGATGATGACATTTTTCTATGAATCTTGTAGGAAGGAGCACGGTGTGACGTCATATTTTTACTGCGTACTTATTTCTATAGAATTATTTGAAAATGGAAATGTTTAGTATACTGTAAAATTAATTAATGAAAGTGTGATGTGATGTTTATTTTTAAGTAATTTTATAGTTTAAGTTGAGTTTTTTTTTGGGTCGACGATACTACCCAATATTGTTTTTTTTTTTCATTCAAAAACAATCCTATTGTAGTGCTCATTAGGATTTCCTCCTGTGTTGTGAGTGCGTTTACATACATACAATGTTACATGCACATCACACCTAGCTACGTAACAACAATTTGTGGAGTGTCATGTGGGAATCGAATTCAAGCTGCCCAGCCACCGCGTTAACCATGCAGTCAAATATATAAGTAATCCAAAGTAATACTATAAATGCGAAAGTAACTCAGTCTGTTTGTCTTTTCTTCACGCCTAAACTACTGAACAGATATTTGTGAAATTTGGTACAGACATAGTTTTGAACACGAGAAAGGACATAGGTCACCATATCACGCGAACGGAGTCGCGGGCTTTTAGTATATGTCACCGCCAATCGGTTACTCAGCCTTTGATTCGATTGTGAAGATAATGGTGATGATGATGATGATGATGATGATGATGTGTGTGTGTAGGGGCCTCCGTCACCGCAACCTGACGGCGATGCGCGCGGCGACGCAGCGCGGGCTGGCCGCCCTGCAACACAGCGGCCCCGCCGGCAGCGCCGGGCCCTTGGCAGAGCCCGCGCGCGCCCGACGCGCCCAGCTCACCGTACAGGGCTTCCGGAGCAACCCTGCTGGTCTGACACTTCATTCCTTTATTAAGTTTTAAATAAAAAATCATTTGTGCCAACTTTTTTTTATGCGATAATTCAGTAATCGAGCGGACGGATTGCCCGGTGGTGTAAGCAATCAGCGCCGCCCATGGACACCCGCAACATCAAGGGTGTTACGAATGAGTAGCCGAATTTTTGCGACGGACGATTGCCGACCCATCAGTTAAAAAAAATCTCCTGTGTCTGTGGTTATTAAAAAAAGATTTATTTCTCTATTTATTAATGGATTTGTTTTTCTGTCCAGACCCCGAGAGCCATATCCTGTTCTTCGACATCGAGGGTCTGATAGTGGAACTCCTCAGCGAGGAGTATTCCGCCATGAGTCCTGCTAGTTTGGAGGTAAGATCCTCATGTATATATTAAAAAGCGTGTCTGTCAATCACACATCACATCATCAGCCTATAAGTGCCCACTGCTGAGCAAAGGCCTCTTTCCACACGGAGAAGGTTTGAGCATTAACCACCAAGCTTGCTTTAGGCCGATTGAAGATTTCAAACTTATAATTAGAAATAGGGTTGTTATCAACTAGTGAAACTCAATACTTTATTTAAAAAAGCGTAATTTTTAAAACTGATCTCTTTAAAAAAAATAAATTTGGAAGACTCTTTTTAAGTAAAAAAAAATATGAACCTGTCATTGCTTATTTTTGAATATTTTTATATGGTTTTTAAGTTGAAATAATTTATTTTTGACCGAAGACACTACACAACTATAAGTTCAGGTTTCCTCACGATGTTTTCCTTCACTGTATGTCAGTATTGTCTAAACCCCTATACATTGTATTAATTAATTATATTTGTTCTAGGCCGCCGGTTTAATAACAAGCGAATACATGAAGGTGGCAGCCCTGACGCAGTCTGCCAGCCCTGACGCCACCAAGAGAATATCAGGTGACTCTTTTTTTTTGTAAATTTTGTCAAAGCACTTTCAATGAAACAATGAAACAATGAATTTATTTTTGCAAATAGGCCATAAAACGGCACTTTTACACGTCAATTTATATGTAAAAAACTAGATGAAGCCGGCATTTCCTATCTGACTACTCTGAGAAGAAATGCCGAAACAAACTCAGAGGTCAGTCTCTTTTCAAGTCCAGACAATGTAAAAATAACATAATGTGAGAGAACCGTTTTCGACTCTATCGCCTTTGTAATAAGGCATCATTTTTTTATAAATTATGTCAAAGCTCTCTCTATCGCCTCTCTAATAAATAAGGTAATATTTTTTTACAAATTACGTCAAAGCACTTTCAACTCTACGTCTTCTATGATACGGTTAATAATTATACGTGTAGAGTATTTTACGCAATTATTCTTTCCAAATATTTTTTTGTCATTAATTTTACGAGTAAAACTGGTAAGCTAATGCTACTTTGAAATCTATTGTCTTGTTAATAAGATTATTTTTTACTTGAATGCCTAAAATGGAATTTAGTATTTAATTTTACATTTTTTTTATATAAAATTGTCATAATAATTATTTTTTCGTGTCAAACGATAATGAACTCTAGCTCCTTATCAGTAAGGTCTAAAATTGAAAGATTGTATAATTTATTAGGGTTTAATTAATTTATAAATTTAAAATGTTTCTGTATGTATGTTTGTATTCTACATGCTACCAAACGGATAGACTTTTTCGGCCGAGTCAAGGACAAGGCCGGAGATATGGAAAGGATATTAAAAGAAAAAGATAAACATGGTGGGTATTTGTCTAAGGAAAATTCAGTTTGAGACGTTCTGGGATTAGATTGTAAACTGTTTAAAACTGAATAATAAATAATCTAAATATTCGGGTTCGATTCCTGGGTCGGGAATTATAAATATCGGCCTTTGCTATCTTCGTTTGGGGTTAAAAAGCACAGCTAAAGATGGAATAAAAAAAAATGATTGATGTTTAAAAAAAAACTGCACAGTTGAAGCGAGGTTAGCGTCTGCCGCGCAATGTGGCGTGTATTCAATTCCCGTTTGGAACAACTTTTTGTGTGATCCACAAATTGTGTATGTGAAATTGTATGTTTGTAAACGCAACCACGACACAGGAGAAAACCCTTGTGTGGGACACAGTTTTATGTAATAGGTCGGCAACCAAGATTACCCGATGGTAAGCAATTAGCGCCGTCCATGGACACTCGCAACGGAGGAGTTACGAGTGCGTTGCCGACCTTTTAGTGATTAGGGATTTGGGGAATTTAGGGATTGGGGAGGGAAAGTATTGGGCCTCTGTTAACCTCACTCACACGGCGAAACACAACGCTGTGGTTGTTTAACGCCGGTTTTCAGTGAGGCCGTGGTACCACTCCGGTCGAGCCGACCCATTCGTGCCGAAACATGGCTCTACCACATTTAAATATATATTTGTTCTATACAGGTATACTAGCTAAAATGAAAGAGGGAGCTGAAACTATGCAGACGAAACTTCAGGCGAAAGCAGAGCAGCTGAAAGGTCATATCGACAATAAAGGTAGGTGGTATTTTCAGGATACAGGTTTTCAGTGCAGTTTTATTGATAGTCACTGCTGCACACAAGCGTTGGAAGAAATGGTTCTGCGATGATTATTTTTTTTTGTGTGATATTTCGATGTTTTTTTTTACATGTTATGCGATTTAAAGACACTTTTGTGCGGTTTTTAGTCACTTTTATGTGGGTTTTAGACAACGTTATGCGGTTTTAAGACACTTTAATCTAGGTTTTGACATTATTATGCGGTTTTAAGACACTTTAATCGAGGTTTTGACATTATTATGCGGTTTTAAGTCACGTTGATGCGTGTTTTAGACAACTTTATGCGGTTTTACGACATTTTTATGCGATTTGGACATTGTTGTGCGGTTTTTAGTCACTTTTGTGCAGGTTTAGTCATTATTATAGTGTTTTATTACACTTTTGTCGAGGTTTTGACATTATGATGCGGTTTTAAGACACTTTGATGCGGGCTTTAGTCATTGTTATGCGGTATTTAGACACTTTTATGTGGGTTTTGAACATTCTTATGCGGTTTTAACTAGTTTCAAGACACTTTGATGCGGGTTTTTGTCATATTTATGCGGTTTTAACATTATCATGCCGTTTTAAGACACTGTTACGCTCGTCATAGACATTTTGTGCGGTTTTACTACACGTTTATGTTGTCCAGTGTTTTCGCCAGATACGATGTTTTCCAAATTATTTTTGTAAAATTTATTAGAAATGTGGCGCTATACTTTTTATCTTTATTAATTAAATGCAAAGATTTCGCTAACCTTCTTGTAACTTTACTTAACCAATTGTTCTGATTCAACTATTACCTAGTTACTCTTTAGATTAATTAATCGACCTTACTAGGCTTTTTCGCACAAAAGTAAATTATTTCAACTTTTTAAACTATAAAAATACCTTAAATGTTAGGGAAAATATTTAGTTTTAATGTCATGGATTTCCGCAAAGTAACGCCTGATTCTATAAATTATAAAAATACCTTAAAAATAATGACATTTCCATTAATAAATTATTTTCTACATAATTCTCTAGAAATTAATATGATACAGACCCCGGCACGTAACTTGGCAAGAGTCGTTAAATGCGCAGAAGTCATATTTTAGATGTCTACGGTACGCAAGCGGGGCGCGGGGTGTGTGACAACGCCGAGCCGAGTGCGTGATTGGTGCGTCAGTAGACCCTCGCCCCCCGCACTGTGTCCACGTCTCGTTCGCTTCCGAATACACTTGCGTGCCCTAAAGTTGATCTCTTTGTTTTTGTTAAGTTTATTGTTTCGTTTTTGTTATAAGTTGTTGAGATCAAACGTTATTTTACGTAGACAGGCCAGAAAAATGGTCTATGATTTGTATTGTTACATATCAAAAGAAACTCTTACTGAAAAAGAGACGGTTAAACGTTACTTTTAAATTAATTTAGGTATTTTATTTATAGCACCTAATAAATATCATGAATTAATTTCCTTCCATTTAAACAGATATTGAAGATATATTATGGCAATAATCATAAAAAAATTACAATCACTAAAAGGGACCACTTTTATTTCCATTAAGTGCACAATGCGCGAACTTTCCCCCACTACTGCAACTTCTTGCCAAGTTAGGTGCCGGCTACTGTACCTATGTTTCATACAAAATCATAGATAAATGTCATCGTTTTTGACATTATGGAAAAAGTATTGATTTGGAATAGTTGCAAACTATCTTATTAATATAACAGTCGGGACAATGTATTGAAAGAACTGTCTGTCTATGGACGAATCATAATGACATTTGGCACAGGCATAGGATACACCCCGGTATAGGACATATGCTACTTTTAATCAACATATAACGCGGGCGAAGCTGCGGGCGGAAGCTAGTGTTTTTATAAGAAGGGCTTGGGCTTCCGATAACCTCACTCACACGGCGAAACACAACACAAGCGAAATTTCACCCCCGTTTTCTATAATGCTTTGGTATAACTGAAAGAAAAAAAGAAAGAAAGAAAGAAAGAAAGAAATAAATAAAGAAAGAAAGAAAGAAAGAAAGAAAGAAGGAAAGAGAGAGAGGGGGGTGCATTTATTCAGCACCAGGCACGAAGCAGCATTTAAATAGACAATAAAAGTGTGACAGTAGAAGTAAGATAAATATGAGTTAAAGATTAAAACAGATGAAACAGATAATAGACGCTACAACATGCCCATGCTAACTAACTCCGATTGAGCCGTGCTAATCTTGGCAATGTTAAGTCAATCGCTTAGGTATTTAAGACCTACGTTACCTAGGTGACCTAAACATGGTCTAGGTATTAAACTGGCCAGTCTAGACTCGTCTAGGCGTGGCTGACAACCTTGTTGTTATATGATCGCCCACTATAAAGTACGTGTTACGGTCTTATATTTAAAGTAGATGTTTTGAGTTCACATATACGTTGATTTTTAACACATGGTATGTTGATAAAAAGCAGCCCATGTATTTATCCAGGCTATCATCTATTTACACACCAAATATCAACCAAATTGGTCCAGTCGTTTTTGCGTGAAAGGATAACAAATATACATCCATACTCCCAAACTTTCACATTTATGATATAAATAGGATTCTTGCCGGGTAAACCTGCGGTTACTAGTAAGTATTATAATATTTTAATGTAAGCCAAGTAATGATATCTTGTTTTGTTTATATTCTGCACTCGACTCAAGGTGGTCTACATTCATAAATTATTTCGTCCAAATGATATTTTATGACAGACGGGCTTTGAGAATGATCAGCGTTGTTTACGCCAACTTGTTGGGTGCCAGATGCGCTAAGCTTGTGCTGGGCGCTGGCTATTGCGACTTGCGAGTGCAAGGAATGGGGTGGTTTTTAGTTAGTAGAAGTCTGACACCCACTCGCCTCACCCAGGGAGGGAGAAATCAAATGATAAATTTCCCTCTCAAAAATAATTATGCTGAATTTGAAGACAGTCGCTAGGTTTTTGATCCTATGGAATTTTGATAGAAAAATGGTTTACTGACATTGCCCAACACCGATGCCAAAGTTGGCAGTTCTTCCAAAATAGAGATTTTTGTTTTCTTTTGGAAAAAATTCTGTTTATACATGTAACCTGTATACGACGCTTGGGGACCTTGCGGAAAAGTAGGTAGAAATGAATTCAGAATTCCCTTCAGAATTTGTTCTTTTTTAGTAACAATATTCTAGGGTGCTTGAGAAGGTTCCAAAATCCATTACGGGAGTCCGTTCAACAAACTCGCCATAATAAATTCTCCGACCCAACTTTCGATCCAACATGTAAGCCAAACTCCTCGCCCGTATGTCACAACCAACAAAAGCCTACGCCCTCCCCAAGGCAGTCTAGAAATCAAGTATCTGGTTTCCACCCGCACTTACACACGTAATTGGCACTTATCACTATAGCTTTAAAGGTCATAATCACCTGCCATTCCTGAACAGGGCTTGGCGAACTATCCAGAATTGCCTTCTTTGTTCTCTGAGGTATTTTGAACGATTAAAGTTCAGGAAGTAAGTTTAATAGTACATGGTTGGGTTCGTTCTTGTTGACGTTGGTTCTTGAAATATAAACTGCGTCGTTTTAACTCCTTTTGCGGGTTGGACAGAGTATTTTGTAATAGGTCGGGATTACCTGATGGTAAGCAATCAGCGCCGCACATGGACATCCGCCACAACGGTGGAGTTACGAGTGCGTTACCCATATTTTGGGGATTAGGGATTTAGGATTTTGGGATTGGGAAAGGGAAGGATGGCGCCTTCAGTATTTATGCCGTTGTTTTTTGTGAGGCTGACATATCACTCAAAAAATAATAGTGTGTTTTTATTAGCTTAACTGTAAATAACGCAAGGTTCAATTTTGCTTACCCCTTCTGAAAATAATAGACCTTATCTTGAATATATATGATACATAATATCATTGAAGGAAATATATTAATATAATTCTAATTAGTTTGAGTAGATTAGTAACGATTAGTTAAACGGCTCGCCATAATAAAGTTGTCAACTGTTTGCTATTCGTAATTATATCAATTAAATGTCCAACTACTTAGGTATGCATTCAGCCTTGGTTGCTTATAAATATATTATTTTATATTAAACTAGCGACCCGCCCCGGCTTAGCACCGGTTTAATGCTGATACTAAATGTATCCACTATATTAAATGGATGTTATTATACATATAAACCTTCCTCTTCAAGAATTTTATCTTTTAAAAAAACCGCATCAAAATCCGTTGCGTAGTTTTAGAGATTTAGGCATACATAGATATAGGGACAAAGAATGCGACTTTGTTTTATACTATGTAGTAATTAGCAGTGGTCGCACGTGTATGGCTATTTCCCAGGTTTCTCTAGCTTTCTTTAATTTTCTTCCGTAAGAACCTCCTCTTAATTATAACAAACGCGACAAAAATATTATTGACAAAATTGGTCCAGCCGTTCTCGAGTTATGCGCTTACCAACACATTTTGCGATTCATTTTATATAGATACTAGCTTTTGCCCGCGATTTTGTTCGCGTGGAATAGTGACTTCCAGCAGATTTTTGGTATAAAAACTATCCTATGTCCTTTCTCGAGTTCCAAACTATGTCTGTACCAAATTTCACGGAAATCGGTTCGGTAGTTCAGGTGTGAAGAAAAGACAGACAGAGCTACTTTCGCATTTATAATATTAGTTTGGATATTTATATGGGGCTTCGATGCCATGAAAGAAATGGATATATGAAAGTTTATATTTAGACTAGTATAGATTTTCTATCTAGGGTTATCCTGCGGCTTCATATTTATATAACAATATTATGACATACTAATACCTATTAGGAAATTTTATTGGAATGCATGAGTTACTGCAGTACTGCAAAAATAACTTATTGTATCGTTGTTAATGTTATGGCATTGTATCCGTTAATGTAGTGGCATTAAGCAAGCGTGGTGATCAATGCTCTAACCTTCTCCGTATGAGAAGAGGCCTTTGCTCAGCAGTGGGCACTTATAGGCTGATGATGATGATGATGATGATGATGATTGTATCCGTATTAACATAAATAAACAAATAAATGAGGAGAAAAGATTTGATTATTTGTTGGTTTGAATTGACGGGGCTCCAAAACTTCTACGCCTTATAAGCCTCGTTTCAGAAACAAATTTCTATAGGTCTTGACAGTGTGATGTCATAAGTTTATTAACGAAGTTGGCAAGCCCATAGCCGGGATTTCGAGTCAAGTGCGATAAGGTAACAGGTGGGAAGAGCAGGAGATGAAACGCGTACGGGGATTTCAGTCAGTAAGGAGGTAATCCATTTGATAATTTTCCTCCTTCAAAAGAAAGCCCTTTGGACTCCTAATGTGGATCCCAGCTTGGCTGTAACTGTCTTCAAAGCACCATCTATCTCTGTAGCAAATTCCATCACAATCGGTTCACCTGTTTAGGTTGTAGAAGTGTTATAAACTTTGGAATTTAATGTTTTTTAACTAAGATATGGTGTGATGTAATTTCTTCTCTGATGTGTAGTGATGTAAATATGTATCTATATAGTGCGTCCGTTTTATTAAGTTTTGATTATAGCAGCACTTTTATGATGGATGGTTTTAAATTAAACTTTATGGCATTATTTTTGCTAATATATTTATATTCTAAATGTCCAGTAGTAATGTTTAATATTTTGGGTAAATAATTCTGGAATTTAAACAGAGTATTTTATTTATTTATGTATTTATTTTACACTTCTTGCTCAACATACAATGGCGGACTTAACGCCTCAGTTCTCTGCCAGTCTTTTCACATTAATTCATTCAGTTTGTCACAACACCTGATTGTCTAAACTCTTTTTTGATAGTTTTTTTTCTCCTGGCTTATTATGTCTATTTGACTAAAGTCTATTCAAAATTCTGAATTTTGCTTGAAATAGCTGTCTGGGGAAGTAGTTTTTAAGAAAAGTCGAATTTAATTAATAAGGTTATTTATGCGTCATTTGTCATAATTGTGTCAATTTCTAGACGATTTTTTTGTTTAACGGTCATTTGAACCTTATCTTTACTTTATCACGTTAGGAATTGTATTTGTCATGCGCGTACGCAGGGGTGAAAGTCATTGTTGTGACCGACGCATGTGTAGATCACTAGGATTATTGAAGAAGGAAAAGGATTCAAGTGAGTGAAAATCGTGCGTTTTGTTTTGTAAAAACGTGTTTATTTACACTTTGGCAGTGATGGCATCTTTTAATTACTTTTATTTACAAAGAGAGTTACAATATGAGACCTTAGTTCGTTTGAGCATGTTTTTTTATCCATTTGAGCGGTGGTGTTGCTACCCTTGGCCAACCATTACCTAGCAACACTGACGACATAAAAAACACACCGCTAGTGTTGCCAGATACAACCGACTAAGGGACAAACAAAAACGATTAAGAGAAAAATAACGGCTTAAAGTAAACTGTTATTTTTGAAATAACCGTTTTTGGGATCCGTTGTCGATTTACCAGCCGTGGTAGCCGAGGGCGTGGGCGCCGTAGGGAGCAGCGATGCCGTAGGGAGCGGCAAAGCCGTAGGGAGCAGCGGCGATGCCATAGGGGGCGGCAATTCCGTAGGGAGCGGCGTAAGCGGCACGGGCGGCGGCGATGCCAGCGTGGGCAGCGGCGACTCCGCTAGCGGCAGCAGCGTGGGACTGGGCAGCGGCTACGGCATTCTGGTTGGCGGCGACGGATCCCCAGTACGCGTTCTCGTGGAGGTCTCGGTTGGCTTCAGCAACTTGACGTACTGCCTCGGTGTTGAACTGGACAGCGGCTTCAGCAGCGCGCGCCTGGCTTTCGCCGACGGCACGGGCGTGGTCTTGGGCGGCCACTGTCGCGTCGATGGCTGCAGCCTGAGCGTCACCAGCGTTGACCCCGTAGACATAGGGGCTGATCACGCTGGCGGAGGCATAGCCGAGGATGGCAACGAAAGCAATCTGTGGAAGACAGTTTATTGTTGTAGAATTTTGTTGAGAAAACACAGTTTTTGGTACGTCATTTACATCTGTAACACTTATTATTTTTACTCAGCAATATTGATAGATCTAGATTCTTTTCTATTGTGGAAAAGGTTGTCTTAAAATGTGCCAGTCTAGTCATCTTTTACGAAGTGGTCATGAATAATCTTTAAAAGGATTCATCTCAAATTTTATTCTACAGACATTATAAACACATCTGCTAACCGTAATAAAACAAAGATTAGCATAATAATACAAAATCGATTACATTACGCATTTAATTCGGCCAATAAATCAAGCAATCTTTTCGTGCCTAAATATGGCTGCCAAAACATTAATCAAAATAACAGTTGTCGAAAAAACAGTTATTGCTAATTTAACAAATGGTCGTACGTTGAATTAAATTACATGTTAAACAAAGCGTGAAATCAATAACGTTGAATTAATTTAGGTACAATTTTAGTGTCTGTATTTCGCTATCTAACCACCTTGAGATTATGCGTGCAAATTACGAAATAACTGTTGTTTTAATAACTTTATTCCTTCTTCCGTTGTTAACGTTATTCGTTGGTTGTTAACGGAGAATAACTAGTTTTTTGATAGTTATTTAGGTTTTTTGAGATAAGACAAAATCATCAAAGGTTGGTATCAAAATTAGTTATCATTTAGACTTAGTTGAATACCTAAGTCTAGATATAGAAGTTTCTCTAGAACTGAGGTTCAAGGTTGCATAAAATATTATACATGATTGGCAACGGTTATTCAGCCAGGGTTGCGGGGCTAGTGCAATATAGTGCCGCGGCTTCGGCCAGAAGCAGGAGAAGGAACTGGGTGGTTTTAAGTTAGTAAGAGTCTGACACTCCCTATCTATTACCCTGGGCGAGAGAAGTCATACGATCCTTTTCCCTCACACAAAACAATGGTTATCAACGTATTTCTAATGGAGGTTGTACTCAGGAAAACGATAACCGTTTTTTTACTACAACGCGGGCCGTAAACGATATTGCTACCCTATCAGTACGGCTATTAAAAATTGATCTTAATTAATACAAATGCAAATTTAATTGATTGATTAGCCCTGGAAAGAGAATTGCACGCTTCCCGTTTTTTGTTAGGCCGAATAATGTCGGTTGTACTCGCACGTTGCTTCGAATGATTAACATAGTTATTAAAAAAAATGAAATAATTGCTAATTGCAATGTAATTGGGCGAAAAAATTACTATGACAACATTCTATTAGCATTGCTGTTGTAGAGCGGCCATTTTGGTTTTTGGTGTTTTAATCTTATTGATATTATACTTTAATTATTGCTGTACTTTGGAAAGTGTGGAATGGAAGTAGAGCTATCCAAAAGTATAGAATTATTTTCACTATGAAATGTATTGACATTTTAGGATAAAAACAATTAATTATTTCTACTACAGTCATTGCTTCCCGATTTTTGTAACTATGATCATTGGGCATTTATTCATGTGAGCGAGAATTAAGACAGAAAATTTACTAATTCAAAAACTCAACAACGCATTGGAATAGATAGTACCATTAGGATAATAAATCAACGGTCAATTCCAAATTCAAACCTGTCAAAAACGTGTGACATACAGCCTCGAATGTCAGAATTAATCATCGTATTTTTTCAATGGCAACTTTTTTGTGCATTAAATGTTGCTAGACTACTAATGTTTTGTTTAGTAACTGCTGATGTTAATTCACCTAATCGGTGTACAGGATCTATGCAACAGTGAATTTTGTGTTGTGCAAATATTCCACTTTTCGTTTCTCGGTAAATTCGTGAGTGTTCTAGTTTTTTCTATGAGGTGACGATTTTTATGATGGACAGAAAATTTTCACGGTTGTATGCTATAGTTTTTTGAGGTTAGAACAGTGATGTTTAAAGATTTTTTTAACATTATTAATTACGGAAGATTTGAATAAAGACCTAGTTTTGGAAACACATCACGTGTTCGTTTAAAATTATGTGTTTACTAAGGTTTGCATTCGAAAATATTTATTGTCTTGTTCTTTTAGGACTAAAATTCACTTGTAAAGCAATTAAACCTGTAAAATACATAATTTATTACAACTTTTAGTAAGTGGGTGATAAAATTCATTCAAATATTAAGTACTTAGACCTATGAATTTCTGGTATCCTAAATCTGCCTACCAAAACAGGTTCGACCAATACTTGATTTGCAAATAGGCTACACCTGAACTCAATTTACAATTACAATACCAATAAACCTTATCTTAAACAATTCACTAACAGGACAACGCCTTAAATATTCCAGTCAAAGCGTTTCGCAATTCCCGCCATTCTTGTTTGACAGCTGTGGCTGTATGCATGCTGACATTGGCCTAAAATTTTCTTTTAAGTGACAATTGTCTATGGTTTAGCTGTTTGAATTTGGAAGACAAAGGGTGATTCGTTTTTGTTCTAATCGTTAAGTGGAGTAACTAATGTGTTTACAATTTTAAATAAAGACAGTCGGTTGTATGTTTTAGTTTGTCTTTAAGTCAATGTGTGTAATATCTTTATAATGTTAGTTTTTGTTTTATTAATGAAATATTAATTCTTTGTAGGTATACAGAATTTACATATTGAAATTCATAAAAAATAAGTGGCTGACCTAACCTGACTGTCGTGCTATTGAAAAAATGAGCATAAATAAAAACCACGAACTCAATGGATTTTCCATTTCAGGAGTAGCTTTGTATTCCAAATACAAATTCTAAAAATAACGGAACGCATAGACAATATCACAACAATAGTGATGCGACATGCATTATAATGAGGGACCTTGACACATGTAATGTTCGGTTATGACACGTCTAGTGATGTGCTAAGGCCGTGCGGAAAGTAGTGCAGTGTTGTGTCATAGATATGGTAAATAAGGTGTAATACTGTAACTTCACTTGGGGTTACGTTGTTGAGTTTGTTCGCGTAATTTCGATGTTGACAGAACCTTGTATGGGTTTTGCCCTTTTGACAATTGTGTGTAGGAGTTAGTTATAAAGTCGTTGTCAGTGAAAAGTTTATAATAAAATTCCTTAGATTAATTTGATTGTTTATCCATTATGATTTAGATTACAGGAATTTGGCTATAAATTTTGGTATTTAATTAATAAGTCTTTTCAAAAGTGGATAGATGGAAATAAAGAAGACCTTATCGTTATTTCTGTGAGAGATATGGGAAATGAAGGAAAAATTTAAAGGAAATGGTGTTACTGAAAAAATGGCGTCTGTTAAAGAGAGTATGTTTCAACATTTCAAAAATTTACGAAAAGGGAAGTTGGTTGTAGTTCATGTGTTTTGATTTGTTAAAGAAGATTTCGTTTCAAGTATATCGAGATCCAGGTCTTTCTCGACTACTAAATATGGTGCTATCATATTAATTACATCTACGAATGTGATTAAATATATTGCAACCATTTTTGTTTTCAAGTTCAATCAATTTACCTTGAATAACATACCTATTCAATTAACTACCTACATTTAGCCTACGCAACAAAAAAGGTATGTTACGATCATATAAAAATAATTACGTTTCGTTTATGGTCCGATTTTTTTATTATCTGTCCTTGATATTGACATTGCGTACGGATGTGATTGACAGTTTTTTTGGGGTTGCCATTGTTGAGTTGGTATTGAAAAATTGATTATGTGAGAATGAGATCATTGTGTGTGGCTCGTACTATTATTAGAAGTATGAAAATGGCAATCTGTCTAATATTAGTGACTCGCCTAGTACTGAATTACTCCACTCTTTCACAAAAGTTGTTATACATATAACTCTTACTCTTTTATCACTCTTTCTATTAGATAAGACAGCATCAAAATCCGTTGCGTAGTTATACAAATTTAAGCATACATAGGGGTACAGGGACAGAGAAAGCAACTTTGTTTTATACTACCTATGTAGTGATGAGACACAGAAATCTAGGTTTCGCTCCAGAACTCCGGAGTTAACGAATACAGTTTGCATAGAGATATACCTACTTAGATAGAAAAGCAATTGATTAATGAGTATATTAATCAATTCCGTGTATTAATGAAAACACTAATTGCATCTCGTGAGACAATCAAATTAATGCAATTGTAATTATCACGCGATTCTAAGATTTCCGTCATATCACTACTATAGTCACTATTTCCCAGATCGAATCGATTCATTATATCGATGTGAAGCCTTAATCGAGTTTTAATTTAATCGATCAAACGTTCCGGATAGTTATTCTTTTTTTTTATACTGTTGTATTTAATTATAGTTATCAATTTATTATTTGTTAACTAGAAACGCACGTGTTTAGTAATGTGGTTTAAACAATTGTTTTAAATTGGCGGGAAAAATGTCGCTGGGATAACTGTCATTTTGTAATTTTTTTTTTCGTTATAGTTACTGTGATATGGGATTTATTTGTTGAGTTTGTGATCTAAAAAGGAATTTCATCAAGATTTTTGATATCATGACAGGGATTTAGTTTCTTTTTATTAAAATCTTAAGCAGTTTAGTGACATAGGAATAGTTGCTAGGTATATTTTTTTAGTAGTAGACATTTGCGTCCTGATGCCCATGTCATGTGTGGGGGCAAGGTTTTTTTTAATGTTTTCTACCCTATGGATCTAAGTAAAATAATATTCTATCTTCCCCCTCAGTAATAATGAGATCAGATTATCCACAAATTATTGGAAAATGTCTGTTATGTAATTCAATCCACAATTTATCAGGCATTTACTAAAGTATACCATAAACCAGATGATTGACATTTTATACGCGTGCCACAGATAACCACGCTTAGTCATAGACAACTATTATGATAATGACAACGAATGATTATTGTTTTGCAATATCATTTTAATGTTGTGACATTTATTTTCAATTGTTTAATAATAGGGGGCGATAAAATAAAATGTTATTATAGGCTTTGTTTGTTTTGTAGATTGTCTGTAATTTAGGCTATAAGATGTAAAACACTTCTGTGGCATTTCGTTATAAAAGCTTTTTTAGAAAGCTGTGGTCCTTTTTTAGGTATGTTATTAGGGGCGTATTTATTGCCATACATTGACTATATTATTTTACTGTGCAGTGATAAAAGAAGTGCAAATTAATATGATCGTATGTCACGAGATTTTATTATAGGGGTAATTTCTATCTACGGAATCATGAGCATTATGTGTGTAAGAATTAATTAACATTGAAAAAGAAGAAATGATTGATGGAAATGTGGATAGATTTGTGTGAAGGAGGATGAAAAGAGGAGTTTGTAATAGGATGTTCTCTGGTGGGGAGAATAATAGAAAAGGAGATATTATTCGAAGTACCGAGTTGATAAGGATAGAGGCACAATGAAAAAGTTATATCTCCAGAATTCTGGACAGAAATATGGTAAGAATTATTGTAGAAAATTAAGTAATTATTAAAGTATGTCTTCGTAAGCTTGGGCACAAAAAACAAGCTCGCATGCCGTAAGAAATGAATTAATTAATTCATACAACCTTGTCATACAAATAATTGCTAGCTACTTTTAATTGGATCGATATGGATGTGAAGGAATTCAGTTATTCTGCCTCTTATTAATATTTATGGGATCTATTACCAGTGTTAACATAGTTCAGTTAATTATCTTGATGTATGGTCCAGTTTGAGGGAAGATTAATGGATGGATTAAATAATTAAATTTATGTAAGAATAAAAATGTAATAGTTGTAACAGAACGCTTTAAGAGGCTGAATGAGACACTTCCTTGGTCATAGGACACGTTTTTTATTATGGCGGGAAATTTGACAGCTGTTTTTTTTTTATTTTAAAGTTGACAGTTTCTTTTTTAATGAAACTTGTGTTTAGTTATTGTTTTAACACTTTATCAATTATTTGATTTCTAAAACGTTCCGTTATCACTATTCACGATTTGAATGTAGTAAATAAAAAAAATATATTTACCAGAAATCTCATCGTGCACTTCTTGTTGACTGCAGGATAGCTACTGAATACTGTTGTGGTGTTGCGCCGGTCTTTTATACAAGTACCAACCGCTGTATAGTGTTATTGAAAGTGTATTCAAGTACCTGTTATGTTACTATGAAGGATTAGACTAGGCGGACCACTGATGCGGGCAAGGTCTCAAAATGTGAAATTAAAAAAAAAGTTATGTGACGTTTATATTTTTTCTGTCATATTCGAATTTTGAATTGTATAGAAATGGCGGGTGGTGATTGCTTTTTATGAGTTTGTTATAATATTTGTTGTTGGATTTTTAATGTATAGCTTGAGTATAGATAATTAAATATTTTCTGTGAAAGGTTAGGCCTTTCATGCTTATATCCATAGGTATTGTTAAAGACGTCTAAACGACGATTTCAAGGATGTCTCGCGGCATTTTCCTGTCGTTGTAGTTCCTGAAGTAAAATGGCATCTTGATTGACAGATCGATTTTGTAAATTTTCTCTGGTGTTAGTGACTGGACATCTCCCAGTTGTAGTCTTTTTGTACTTTTGGGGCATTAAGTCATTCTGTCTCTTGCATTAAATTTATCGAAGGAAGTGGAAACTATTTAGTTTTTATGCTTTCTGATTTATTTGGTTGTCGTTGCGGGATTCAAGACAGTAATTCATGTCCCTGGATCGCGTCGGACTTTAGTGTATCGGTGTTTTTTTGGTTGTAGATCTTAAAGATTTTAAGAGATTGTGGCGGGTTTTTCCCAAAAAATAGACTGATTTGAATAGAAAATAATACTATTCTTACATAAACTTGTTTATAAGTAAAGAGGTTTTTTAAATGCGGAAAACCATCAAACGTCTTCTCGGCGGGATGAGACGGAGTGTCAGAATCTTTCCCCTTTATTACAAAACAAGGTTTATCTTTAGTCCAGGTTTAAACCATTGAGTCGGGTTTTGAATTTTGAATCCTATTGCCATCTACCTTCAATTCGAAATACGAAAACTGGCTCAATGGTTTAGTCCTAGACTAAAGTAAAACCTTGTTTTGTAATAAGGCCGTTTCTGGCTAAAAACTACCCCGTTCCTTCTACTGTTCGGGGCCGCGGTTCATCACTGATGATGATTAATTAGGTACTTACATAGGGCGAAAATGGCTCAATGCAGGTCGTGCCAATCCGATCATGGAACTCATTGAGCCTGTATTCAGATATGGCTGATATAATGATGATGACGATAATCTTTTTATGTGATAGGACGGCAAAGGAGCAGACGGATTACCTGATGGTAAGCAATCAGCGCCGCCCATGGACACCGGCAACAATAGAGGAGTTACGAGTGCGTTGCGGACCTTTTGGGGGATTTCGAGATTTAGGTATTGGGGGAGGGGAAGTATTGGGCATCCGGTAACCTCACTCACACGGCGAAACACGAAGCTGTGGTGTTTTCGGGAAAAAAATGTAGATTCGTCTGACTGGGGATATTGGTGGCTCTTTGATTGGGGATTTTGGAAACACGTGTCTAGAAATAAACCTTTTTGTTCCTTTATTATTTATTTATTTATTTATTAAAACTTCATGCACAATGGGTACATAGGCGGACTTAATGCCTTAGGCATTTTCTACCAGTCGAGCCTTGGGTGATGCAGAGATGAGCCAATGGTCGGTGCAAGAAGCAAGCAAACAGACTTAAATTTAAATGAGTGAAGACGAGATAGATACATATATATGTGCAAATATTTACATACAAGTTACAATATAATATATATATAAACTAAGTACTCAAATTACATAATATATTTATAAATAACATATACATATATAATATATACTTATACTTATTATAATATACTATATATATGGTGGTCACGATTCAGCCAAACCTTTTAGCAAGAGCTCACGAACCTTTTGTTTGAAAGTCAAACGACTAGACACCATCCTGATATCAGGGGGGAGCGCATTCCACAGCAAGACAGACTGAACGAAAAAGGAGGAGTGGAGAAAATCAGTACGATGAGTGGGACATTGAAGAAGACGGTTATGGGAAGAACGAAGGTTCTTGCTGTGGTTTGCGCACATGTATTGAAAGTAAGACGATAGATAGCTAGGCGAAAAAGGTGAAAAAAGGGAAAATTATATCTCTGTCTAATACTTTAAGGCTATAATATAAGTTAAGATAGCTAAAACTATATTTAGTTATTACTTTGACAATTTTTTTGAGTATTCTGTGAATTAATGTTATTATTATCTATTTAAAAAGTGGGCGTATTGAAACCAAATATAAATTGTACATACCTTTCCAAAAAACCCATACATACACTTATCGTTTAATCATTAGAGGCTGGGCAACTGGTTGCGGCGCAACGGTTCGATTCCCGCACGGACCAACTTTTTATGTGATCCATAAATTGTTGTTCCGGGTCTGGGTGTGATATGTATATGGAATTGTATGATTGTAAACGCACTAACGATACAGGAGACAATGACAGTGTTGTAAAAAATCATTACAATTACGCGAAATTACTAGAAATAAGTCAAAAATTGAAAAATATCGCGTTTACAAAAAGCAGCAGTTTACAAAATGCTCAGTCGTTTCGGGAAACAAGTTACATACAATAATTATGTAGTTCATGCAATTTACGTCATAAACGGAAATATTTTTATTTATAAGTACATGTAATGTTTATTTATATCGGCCGTGTAGACTTTAAAGGTGTAGATGCGGCATTGGCAGGTACAGATGTAAGATGGTGGCCAATGGAGACGATGAAAAGTGTAGCGACATCTATCGCACACACGCAGTAGTGACGACTAGGGTTGCCACCTTTTTTTTGCAGATAAAGTACATAGTTTATTATAGGTAAGAAAAAAAAGTTCATGGGATCAAGATAAAGTACAATTTATTTATCTTAATTTTTATTTAAAAAAAAAAAAATTATTGCTTTTTGTAGTTTGCATTAAATAAGTATTTCTACTAAAACATCTTTACAGTCTTTATTAAATTCAGAGACGCTTTGTTTCTTTCATCTCGCCATCTCGCTGTTCATCACAGACTTTTCAAAATCCCAAAAAAATCAAATGATACACAATAAAGTATTTTCGTGTACTTTATTGTTCTCATAAAGTATAAAGTACAATTATATGAAGTAGAGTACAATACTTTATTATAAAGTACGGGTGGCAACCCTAGTGACGACTCACATAGATTGAAAACAATATTCAACAGATGGCGTAGCAGATTCTACATCGCGGTATAAGGCTAAGAATCACGGAGCGATTTTCGCCCACGTCCGCTGCGGTTGCGGGCCCGCAGCTTCTGTAGGATTCAAATATGTATATAAAAAATTAAAGCACATTTCACGTCGCGTTTTACACCCGCGGTGTACGCGGTTGTATGCGGCTCCCGCTGTACCGGCGGGCAACTAGTAGAATCGCGCAAGCCGCGGTTACCCGCAGCCTGGCGGGTGGCACCCGCGCGCATTGCGATCGGTTGGCGAGCGACCGCGGGGGCCGGCGGGTCTTCTGTGAAGTAAATATAACGCAACGGTTCGTTTCTGGTGTGTGTCCATGGCGGTCTGGACCTCATCTGATCGTTAACCGCCCGTCTTGCAATCTTGCGATCATCGCCCGCCACGTTTTCGGGCGATGATCGCAACCGCGGCGGCTGTGTAACCGCGCAAATAACCGGTCTCGTGAGTTTGGAAATAAAACCGCAGTTCCGCTACCGCGGCGGGCACGGTTCAAAATCGCTCCGTGAGTCCTTAGCCTAAGAGTTCTCAACGCAATTAGAACCGATACAAAAATCCCGACGACAACCGTCGGGCCCACCAGACATAAAACCAGTCTGGTCGAAGGATCCTTCCTTTTCAATGGAGGATGAGGAACTTTAGACCCTGTTCTCTCATACCTCTATACTTAAAGTCTGGCTTTTGCCCTGTATGGACATGGCTTAATATAAACAAATATAATACAAATACTTAATATGGCGTATCTAGTAAAAACACAAAACTAAAATTTTGTCAAATACGATCTCTACTTGCGTCTCTAGCTCATTACCGATTTGTGCGCAGTTCCTAATAACAAATCACAGATTATTTTAAATATAAGTCTTTGAAAGATTGTAACATTGTGACCGGTCACAATTCTTGCCATAGTTACTTAGAACTTTTTTCAGGGAAAACATCAAATCGTCGAAGGGTGGTTTTTAGTCAGTAAGAGTCTGACACTCCATCTCGCTATTAATATAAGAGATTGATAGGGAAGTAATTTGATCATAATCCCTCACCTTCAAAAACACCTCCAAGATTTTCTAAAATTGAAAATATTTTTTGTTAAACATAATATAGTTGCCAATTCTACATCTATCTAAGTCTACATTGTCAACTGATTTTCTGGGCGGAGTAGGAAGCCTTTTAAATACTTATATCAAATATAAAAAATACTGTCTCACTGTGTAACCTACCTATAGCGCTGACATTTAATATGAAGAAAATGTGAGGACAGCAGTGACACTGTCATGCGCTCTTTAGTCTGTTCTCCTTTTTTTTTGTGATGGCAAAGTCATCAAATGACTTCTCAGAGTGTCAGATTCTTACTGACTAAAAAAACCCCCAGTTCCTTTTCCTGCTCTGGGCCGAGGTTGCGGTGCCTCATCGCGCTTACCCCGCAACCCCGGCTGTACATCAGCCCTATAGGGCCCCTATATCCCTATGTATTCTTAAATCTGCTGACTAAACCACTTCTGCTTTACTTCTCTCGCCCAGGTTAAGGCAGGACGGAGTAACAGACTCTTATTGACTAAATATACGGATCCCCGTCGATTCTCCTGCTTCAGGCCTAAGCTTGCCTACTTGCGCTTGCCCCGCAACCCCTGCTAAACATCGGTCCTATTGGCCCTATCTGTGGTGGTCTATTGTCTCTTTAAGCTGCGTATACATCCCTGTTTACCCCTTTTGGTTATACCAAACGTGATACTATGTTGATTGAATGTACAATGAACTAATTCCTAACAGTAATTTGGACACGTAAAATCAATTACAATCTATTTGGAACCGCAATAACAATTCGGAAGGTAACTCAAATTCCGCACATTGTACAAGGTCATTTCAATGTCGATGACAGAGTATATGGTTGAACGGATTTGTTGACACCTGTACTCTTCCCTGGGTGTTCTAAGAGCTGACTAAGTGACCATTGGACACACGCAACACATGAGGGCTGAGCAATGCGTTGCTGGTCTTTTATTGATTTAGGTTTCGGTGATTTAAGAATTAGGAAGGGATTGGGTAGGGAAAGTAGGATTGGGCCACCAACACGCCGGTTTTCTGTGAGGCCGTGGTATCACTCCGGTTGAGCCGATTCATTGCTGCCGAAGCACGGCTCTCCCACACTTATAGTATGTCTCATGTCTACGAATGGCTTGCAATGGCAAGGGTGGGAAGTCATTTTTGATGATTTTGGTTACGGCGGATGTCCAGCCAGGGTTGCGCGTTTTTGAGCGGGTTGGGCGTTATTGTCAACAGCTAGCACTAAATATACCGTATTCTCTGCTCAGGAAGGAGAAGGAACGGGGTGGTTTTTAAGTCTAAGTACACTCCCTTCTGTCCCGTCCAGGGTAGCAGAAGTAATCAGAAAATTATCTCCTCTCAGCCAATCAATAGATAGGAAGGACTTTATACTAAAATAGTTCTCATACCAAGGTCCATCCATTCTACGTCGGTGTGATTAAGGAAATCTTGTCAATTAGTCTTAACGGTACTAGTTTCACTGCTAATTGTTACTATTTCATATTATTATACAGCTGGTTAAACTTGATCCAAGCGTATGTGATAATCTGTTTATCCTTTTACGATTATGTTAGTATCGATCCAGATCGCCTTAGTTGGTGATCTGATATATCCTGACACGGATTTTAGGATAAAAAGTTTCTAGTCTGGTCAAATTCAATTTTGTGCCATTTTTTTCCCAAGCGAACGCCGGCGTTTGCGCCTATTGTGTTTCGAATCACCACGATTGAAAGGTTAAATCGGAAAAATCTCCATCATCTCCCCCTCTGGGTCAGGCTAAAGGGAGTGTCAGACTCTTACTGACTAAAAACCTCCGTTCCTTCTCCTGGTCCTGCTCCAGGTCGCAGCCTCAGTAAATTATTGGCTTCACCCAAGGAAGGCGCTTGACACGAGACGATCCAAATCACTTATGTCCCAACATAGGCAGTCAGCAATAATTTCCAATGCAATGTTTGCACTACAGTTGCAAATATTTTATCAAAACTCAAGAATTCGTACCTTGATACCTTGTAACTCGTGTTTAGGTGTCAGCTACCTCCCTCCCCCTCCCTCCTATAAACGCGTCCACTTCCCGCAATCCGTGGCGATTATTTCATCAGCTTGCTTTCTAGCTGACCTTCCATTGGATATTGACAATACTCTGTGTTATGTGTACAAATAAATAGTGTTATAAAACTTGGTTTCCGTAAAGTCATGAAAAAATCTCAAAAATCGACATGAAAAAATCTGCAGGTCAGATTTTCAATGCAATACGACGTATGGGCTAACATATTTGTAGGAACCGCTGTGAATATTGAATAGTCTTTGACCTGATACCTAAAACAA
The DNA here is from genome assembly GCA_902829305.4 of Spodoptera exigua. Classification (NCBI taxonomy): domain Eukaryota; kingdom Metazoa; phylum Arthropoda; class Insecta; order Lepidoptera; family Noctuidae; genus Spodoptera; species Spodoptera exigua. Next base: position 6,061,019 of record LR824628.2, on the reverse strand, counting down.
AGGTCAAATACCACACTCTACACTTCCCCAAAAGCGAATATTAACACTTTAAGTGTGCTTCGGCACGAATGGGTCGGCTCGATTAAAAGCCTACTGATTAAAAACCACCCCTTCTTCTCCAGGCCGGGAACGCGGTGCATTTCTACACTGTGCTTGGGGCAAAAATCATTAATTGAGTTTTCAAGCCCTGGGTGGGACGAAAGGGAATTTTAGACTCTTACTGAGGGGAAAGGTTGAGCCTCCGGTAACCTCACTCACACGGCGAGACACAACGCTGTGTTTATTTCACGCCGGTGTTCTGTGAGGCCGTGGTATTACTCCGGTCGAGCCGACCCATTCGTGCCGAAGCTTGGCTCTCCCACACTTAAACCTCCTGTCCTGTTTGAGATATGAGAAAGTGTCAGACTCTTACTGACTAAAAACCGCTCCGTTCATTCTCTTGCTACCAAATGTCTTTTTCCGCCGGGTGAGCCACGAAGGAGTGTCAGACCCTTACTGACTAAAACCCACCCCGTTCCTTCGCTTGCTCGATAAGACACTAGATAATAAACAAGTACTAGTCTGTCAATCCGACATGTTGAAATACAAAAGAAAGTTGTCTTGGCAAGTCCGTACACTTGAAAATAATAAGGACAACTTGTGACCTTATTTTGTTTGTCTTTGAGTGACTACAGGTCTTTGTTGGCATCAAAAATCAGGAGCAAGTCATCAACATGGCTTATTGGAATGTTTAATACTTTACGTGTCTCCGCAGCTTCGTCTGGTTTCTATATGCTTCGATCTTGTTCTAACAATTATAAATACAACCAAAAAATATCGACTAGATAAAGAAAACATGACTGTACTGGGTGCCGTGCAATGAGTCGCGGGTTCCATTCTTGCACGGAACAACGCCTTGTGTGATCCACAAACTGTTGTTCCGGGTCTGATGTGTATCTGAGATTGTATGTTTTTAAACGCATAACACAGGATAATCAGTACTTTGTATCAACGTTTATTTAAGAAAAAAGAGAATTACGCACTTTGTTTTTATATATTTTTATTAAGCTTCTAGTTGTTTAAATGTCGCACTCTCTAAACATTTTTAATGTAATAATTTAGGGGCGGTTACCCTTTGTTTTTCAAACCTTTATCTGTATGAAAAATATTTCACATTTTTGTCTGTAACATTTAAAAAAATGCTCTGCAAAATGTCTCTTGAATACTCAACCGGACTAAAGAGAGAAATCCTTGTTATTTAAATGACATTACAGATCCAAGATATCCGGTATTTATATATTAAAATTCCTTAATGATTTTGAACGACAATATGAATTGGTTACAAAAAATTAAGGCACTTGCACATTGGAAGCGATGAACTATACTTAGGAAATATCATCACAACGTAGTATAAAATAAACTCAATTTTTCTATCCCTATGTCGTACCTTAAATTTTTAAAACTAAGCCAAGGCTATTGATGCGGGGTTTACAGAATAGATCCAGAGTGATTGAATCGTAAGGTTTATATGTATAATAACATCCATTAAATAGTGGCGTTATTTAGTATCAGCTTTGCATCCGTGCGAAGCCGGGGCGGGTCGCTAGTAATACATAATGACAACTTCAAATTCAATACTTTATTGTATTGAAACCCCAAAGTAATGTGTCTTTGTTTCTGACGAACCCTTAATTGCTTGTCAACAGACCATCACATATAAGATTCAAATCTTCTATTCATTTTAAATTCTTTGCTGACACTCTGAATTGAGGAAGATGAAAGAGAGAGAGGAACGCACGCTCAAAACATCCACGTCATTATTGGTCTGGGTTTGCGGGTGAATATGTCCATTCCATATATACGTGTATACGGGGTATATACACGGTGCCTTTCGCTAGCCATCAGGTCATTGATGTCCCCCTTCCTCGTCCATAAAAATAGGCTTGAGTATAGAGGCTAGTAAACCTAATTGATCACAAAATGGCACATGTCTTTAAGTCCGCCTATTGTACCAACTTCGTGTCACTGTTTACAATAAAGCATAAATAAAGAAATAAGTTAACCTTTTTGTGGGGCGAAAATCATTAAATGACTTTTCACTCGCCCAGGCTGAGGCAAGAGGGAGTGTCAGACTCTTACTGACTAAAAACTACAGCATCCATTCTCTTACTCCAGACCCGGGTACCTTGTCAGATACTAGTAGAGCTAAAACAAGAAATAAAAGTATCACATAAAAAATATATATGTTCGAATTCGAATTAAGAACCTCTCTCCTATTTTGAAGTCGTTAAAAAAACAGTCAGCGATTAACTATAAATAAAATAAACGCATTTTTTTACAGTTTTAACAACAATATAGCTTGAAGCTCGTCGCTCGTTGCGCTATGGCGGTGGAACAACAGCCTTATCTAATTTCATTGTTGGCTGTTCAATCGTGTCTTTGACAATGTGTCAATAAAAACTATATGATTGGCAGCCATGTTGTTTTTTGGCGCCGAAATGTTAACGTTTTTATAATGTTGTAGTTTCAACTTAATTGTGTTTGTTTTAAAGTGTTTTTTGGATTAAATATTTTGCATTTTTGGTGCATACGTGATTGATGTTTTAATTATCAGTCGTGCTAAAGATTATTTTGAAATATTTGTTGTGATTAAAATTAATACATAAGTACTATTACATACAAGCGGCTTCGCCCATGTTTTAAGGGTAAAAAGTAACTCTATATATTGGTCCAGACTATAATCTATCTCGGTACCAAATTTCGTTCAATTCCATTCAGTAGTTCTTACGTAATAGAGTAATAAACATCCATATATTCATAATTCATAATTATAAACGTTCGTATTCATTAGTTTAGTAGGACTATAATTTTTTATATCACAAATTGTTGTTCCCGGTCTGTGTGTGTGAAAATGTATGTTTAAACGCACCTACGATACAGGAGAAAATCCTAAAGTGATTATAGAAAAAATAGTTTTCAAATGTAATGATTAAATCATAAACTTACTCTTTAAGCGTGGGAGAGCCATGCTTCAGCACGAATGGGTCGGCTCGACCGGAATGCTACCACGACCTCACAGAAAACCGACGTGAAACAACAGCGTTGTGTTTCGCCGTGTGAGTGAGGTTACTGGAGGCCCAATCCTCCAGTAACAAATCCTTGATTCCCCAAAACGTCTTATCTCTGAAAGCAGGCAACGTACTTGCAAGTCCTGTGTTGCAAAGTGCCCATGGGCAAGTGTCCATGGGCGGCGCCGATAGCTTACCATCAGGTGATCCGTCTACTTTTTGTCATCGTACCTATTACATAAAAAAACTCGTCGGTATTAAACCTCTTTTTTTATGAAATAAGTCGGCAAACGAGCAGACAGATTACCTGATGGTAAGCAATCAGCGCCGCCCATGGACACGCACGAACGAACTTGCAACTTCTCAGTATCCAAAGCGGGTATTGCTTACCATCAGGTAATCCGTCAGCACGTTTCCCAGTATATTACACACAAAAGAACTTGTCTATCTCCAGTTCATTTTCCTTAAAAAGTTCTTCGAAGTATGATGACTTACTTCCAGTTGCTAAAATGTATTCAAACGATTGTAGTCCTATTCAAAACACGTGCAATTACATAATATACTGGGCTCGATTACTTGGTTTCGTTGGCAACGTGTCCAGAATTACCTACATATATTGAGAGTGAAATTATTCAGTATGTACATACGTATGTACGTACGAAAGGTATTATTACATGGTCATGGATTCTATTCTATGATCTTGAAAGGTCGTTTTGGGTTTTTTTCGTGTTTCATAATGGTTTCGTTGATTTCGATGTGGTATTGTTGACTTGTTGATGATTGTCGATAAAACTTTACAAAAAAAAAACGTATACATTTTCATGATTTTTTTTATGATATATTAGCTTTTGTCCGCGACTCCGTTCGCGTGGTATAGTGACTTTCTGCAGTTTTTTTTTAAACTATCCTATGTCTTTTCTCTAGTTCCAAAAATGTCTATAACAAATTTCACAGAAATTGGTTCTGTAGTATTAGTGTGAAGAACAGACAGACAGACAGAATTACTTTCATATTTATAATGTTAATAGTTTGGATTTAAAGGTCGTATATTTTTCACTATTTATATAGCTGTTAATTATTGTCTATGTATTATAATTATGCGGGATTGTATTTTCGTCAAACAGGAAAATGTTGGGGAAAAGCTTCTTCGCATTTTTTCACAAAAACAGAACAAAAAAGTACCTATGTAAGTACTATTTTGTTCGATAACTTTTTGCCATCTTGAAGGTGGGGACATGATTCCTTTGCTTAAGAAATTTTGGGATTCTTGATCAAAATAACGCCATGAGTGGTTTTGGCAGTCCACTCAACACGTTTCCCTGACATAACCTTAAAATACCTGGTGTTTCGAGTACCTATATAACTTTTAGTGTTACCCAATGCAGCGGTACAGTTGCGAAATTAGAACGCCCACAAAACGTCAGGATGCGTTAGTTTTTGTATGCAAATGTAGTGTATTCGGATTCGCTTGTTCGTTGGTGTGTAGTTGTTGGAAATGTGAGTTTCTTGGGTATGGTTCTTAGGTTTGATTTTAGTTTATTTTTTGTTTTTAATAAGTAGGTAGTGTTGTGATTGATTGACGATAATTAACTGCTTTCTAGGCATACAGCAACAGTATTACGAACGCGAACTTAATGTCACAGGCATCCTCTCAAGTCAATCTTAGGGTGATGAAGAGGAGAGCCGGGCACACTATTATAGAGAGCTCTTTGAGAAGTGGCTTGAAAGATCCCATGGCGGCCTCACCTCTTTCTGTGAAGCTGTTATTCTCGCAAAGAAGTAGGCGGAATGCGTGAGACAGATACCTCCTCCTCACTCCCTAGCCGCTGCAGTAGGCGACACTCCGGCCGTATGATCTCCGGCCACCGTAAGTGTGAGTCTGCAGACGGCGAACTAGGGTAGCTCGTCGCCCGACCAGAAGCAGACCCGAGCGTACAGCGCCTAGCGTTCCGCGCGCGCCTTTATGAGCCAATAGACCACCACAGACAGGGCCATATAGGGCTATGTTCGACCGGGGTTGCGGAGAAAGCGCAATGAGGCACCATGACCTCGGCCTAGAGCAGAAGAAGAAACGGGGGTTTTTAGTCAGTAACATTCCCCCTCTCTCTCTCCCTCTAACAAAAAAGCGAGAGTTATTAAGTGCAATAAGAAGAAAACTTGGAGACAGCAAACTTAGATTACAAATTGCATCTTAAATATATACCTATCTATAAATATAAGTATAAAAAGTAATATGGTTAATAAATGTATATACTATCGCCTCGGCCTGCAGTTTGAATTATATAAAGAAGTAAATTAATGTATTTCAAGTTCTACGTTCCAATGTAAGTGACATAATAACAGCTTGCTGCACCAGTCCGCCATTACTGGACCTGCCTCAACGATACGTATTCTCTGATCTTGACATAGTCTCTTATTTTAATTAAAATCTTATATTGACAGATAAAAGTATGAAGTCGTACGAAATGTTATAACCCAGTTTTCATTTATTTGGGGGTAAGCCAATTCAAGTTGTAACCAGGATGGATAATTAAGGAACCTCACTCATCCGGCTGGTTTCTTTTTATGTGATAGGACGGCAAGCGATCAAGGATTACCTAATGATAAGCAAAGAGCGGCGTCTATGGATACAACAGAAGAGTGACGAGTGTGTTGCCGACCTTTTGGCGATAAGGGTTTTGGGGATTTAGGGATTGGGGCAGGGGAATGATTGGGCCTCCGGTAACCTCAATAACACGGTGAAACATAACGCTGTGCTTGTTCACGCATGAACGGGTCGGAGTGATACTACGGCCTCACAGAACACTTGAAAAGGCTTGAAGTAAAACCTACGTTGTGGTTAGCTGTGTGAGTGAGGTTACCGGAGGTCCAATCTTTCGATCATCCTCAATCCTCAAATCCCTCTGCTCGTTTGCCGACTTATGAAATAAGAAAAACCATTACAATGGGAATATATGGGACGACTTGCAGATTTGTAGAGACTGCACTGTTGGCGCGGTGGCTAGGCAACTGGCTGCCGTGCGACGGGTCGCGGGTTCGATTCCCGCACGGAACAACACTTTGTAGATCCACAAATTGTTGTTTCGAGTCATGGAGTCATGTGTATGTAAAATTGTATGTTTGTAAACGCACCCATGACACAGGAGAAAATAATAGTGTCGCTTCTCTTTTCGATACGGGCATGAATAATCTGATCCTAGAAAAAAAAAACAGTCATTTATTTTAATAAATCATACAGCTCAGTTACAGTCCTGTTTCCGTTGATCTTGACACAGTATATGCGCTGGCGCAGCTAATGATAAATATTGACCAAAGATGTAGCTGTGGCAGGTGATACTCGATCGTGCGTGAACGCTGCGCGTGAGTTGGTACGTGCGTTTCGGTCCCATGTATTGTGTTTTAATTTAGATTGTAACAGGTGAAGACATTTTTTTAATGACATGAACATTATTACGTAATAATATATAGAATTAAACCGGCGTGAAACAACCACAGCGTTGCGTTTCGCCGTGTGAGTGAGGTTACCAGCGCCCCAATCTTTGCCCTTCCCTAATCCCTCCCCAGTCCCTAAATCTCCAAACCCCTAAAATGTCGGCAACGCACTCGTAACTCCTTCATCGTGTCCATGGGCGGCGTTGACTGCTTACCATCAGGTAATCCGTCTCTCGTTTGCCGACCTATTACAGTAAAAAAAAGTATTGTGCATAGTTATAAGTAGATATTAAGCCAAGTATTTTGTACTTACACCAATTTGGTAGACTGTGTTACATTCCATTTAATATAAAAACACCTATATATTAGTACTACATTACATTCTGACAAATAAGTTTTTCTTCCAAAAACGTTTTTTTTTTTCATTTATTGAAAACTGCGATTTATTGAAAAGAGCTCTACTGGTTTCAAGTCACAATGGGACTCTTATTCCTGAGCAGTGTGTAGTTCAAATTTAAAAATCCTTGTAATTAAGTACAAATTTTTATTATTGAAAATCGTGTAGGTAAGTACATATGTTATCTGTAAAACGCTCACAGTTCAATCAAATTAAAAGTAAAAATAACCAACAAAACAATATTAATATAATATCTACTAATTACAAATAAATTGATCAAGAATTTAAATCTAGAAAACATTTATAAATTAGTGAGTCAGTTGTTCAACTCGAGAGTTGAAAGGACCGAATTATTGATAGCTAAATCGAAAATAATTGCGCAGGCGCCGCCCGTGGAAGTATGCGGTAAGATCACAATGGAACGCACCAGATTAGGTAGGGCGTGGACGCTTGGACCGTGTTTTGTACTCGTGTGGTCAACCAAGTTCTTAGAAGTTGGTATTTGTAGTGTAAGATGATATACCTAGGTACCTTTTTTGTCGAGGCAATTCTTCAAATCACTTTTTTATGTGTTAGGTTGGCAGATGGATTACCTGATGGTAAGCAACACGCAAGGACGCAACACAAAAGGAGTGTGTTGCTGGCCGTGATCCTTTTCTGGTCGTTCGATGTCGTAAAACTTATTAGAAAAGTATCACTATGTGTAACCTGGAAAATATAAGTTATATTAACTTCGTCAGGTTAAAATTTCATCAGCCGGGGTTGCGGGGTAAGCGCAATGAGGCATCGCGACCTCGGCCCAGAGCAGGAGAAGGAACAGGGGGGTTTTTAGTCAGTTAGAGTCTGACACTAAGGGCGGGAGCAGTCATTTGACGATTTTCCCCTCACAACAAAAGTGTCAAAATCAAAAACTGTTTTTGCGAAGTCTGTTACAGACTTTTAGTTTCAAAAATCAGCAAGGTGAATTGCAAAATTTCTAATTTGCAAATTAATAAAGAACCAATGACATTGTTGAAAAAAAAGTAATTACGCTAGGCTAATTAATGTATGCATTATCATAATTGTAATGTTGCATGACTTATATAGCTCGTAAATATGTTGCTAATTATTTTTTGCCTAAATATTTGACCTTACCGTCCTGTTGGTAGAGTAGTCGCAAGCTCTAATAATATAAGCAATTAATCATCATCATCATCATCAGCCTATAAGTGCCCACTGCTGAGCAAAGGCCTCTTCTCACACGGAGAAGGTTAGATCATTAGTCACCACGCTTGCTCAAGGCGGATTGGCGATTTCATACTTATAATTAGAAATTATGATATTTTTCTTCACCGTATGCCAGTGGTGTCTAAATAATCTTAGAAAGTAGGTACATATAACTCGGAAAAAGTCACATTGGTACTTGCCAGGTTTCGAACCCACATCCTCATGCATGAAGAGCGGGCTTCTTAACCTCCGGGCCACCACGACATTAGCAAGCAACTAATATGATTGCGGTTTTCATAAGATATGCACCCAAATCTAAGTATAACTGCTACTCTCGTGCGGTTTCACCCGCTGCTCGGCTTCATTTGATCTTAGCGTGATGTTTTATAGCCTATAGCATTCAGGAACATTTTAGCTATATATCAGTGAAAAAATTTTGGCAATCCGACCAGCGGTTCCAAAGATTTCCCCCTACATACAAACTTACTTACCTCTTTATAATATTAGTATAGATGTAGATATAAAAATGAATCCTGCGATGTGACCTATTTGTTATTGTCAGGAGAAGATGCCTATGAAAGACATTTTTTTAAAAGAAGAAGTCTATATCGGGGTTTCGCCACCGTCTAGTAGTTTTTGTTTCTATAAGGAACATACAGACAGACAGACAGACAAAAATTGAACGGATTGCATTTTTGGCATTAGTATCGATCACTTATCACCCCCTGGTAGTTATGGTAAAAATATATTTAATGTTCAGAATTGACCTCTCTACAGATTTATTATAAGTATAGATTAAAAGTGAATTCTATACTCAAAATGTTAAGGCCTGATTTTGAATTGGTAGTACTTAAAATTATCAACTTCGTCAAATGTCGTATTTTCACAAGTGACTGCGACATTTAAATGTTGTAGTATTTACCGTGTAGCTAGGCGTGTTCGTTTGTTGACGCATTCCAATGGTATTCTCTTCATACCTTCTTTTTTTGAGGAGGGAAACCATCACATAAGTTCTCTCACTCAGGGTGGACAAGAAAGAGTGTCAGACTCTTCTGGTCTGAAAAACCTGCCCCGATTCTTGCTCCTGCACTTGACTTTTTTTTTGTGAAAAGCATAAGGTGACTTGTCCTGCCGAGGCTGAGCAAAAGGGAGTGTCGACTATTAATTGCTAAAAACTCCCTCGTTCCTTCTCAGACTCTTACTGACTAAATAGATCCCTGTTCCTTCTCCTGCTGTAGGCCGATGCCGCGGTGCCTTGTTGCGCTTGTCCTGAAACCCCGGCAGAGGCCGTGATACCTTATTACACTTGACCAGCTATTTTTTTTTTTTTTTTATGTAATAGGTCGGCAAACGAGCAGACGGATTACCTGATGGTAAGCAATCAGCGCCGCCCATGGACACTCGCAACGGTGGAGTTACGAGTGCGTTGCCGACCTTTCAGGGATTAGGGATTTGGAGATATAGGGATTGAGGAGGGATTGGGGAAGGGGAAGGATTGGGCCTCCGGTAACCTCACTCACACGGCGAAACACAACGCAGTGGTTATTTCACGCCGGTTTTCTGTGAGGCCGTGGTATCACTTCGGTCGAGCCGACCCATTCGTGCCGAAGCATGGCTCTCCCACACTTAAAATTTTAATTTTACCGCTACCAAGATATTTAAACACTGAGGAACAATCTTTTACTGCCTCACCCCCCCCCCCCCCCCTACTTTCTGCTTCAGGCTTCATCATCTTCATCACCAAGGTTATCAGTTTTTCTAACGAGTTTTATAAGAAAATAAATACAGAAGGACACAATATAATTGTTTAAAAAAAACAACACCCTGTACATGGGCGTGTACCTATTAAACATTTATGAATTTCTAATAACAGATACGATATGTGCTCTAGATATAATTATTATAATTTATTGATTAACGACCTAGACTGGTTTCTAGGAAGTAGTTTGGTCTACACAGTAAGTGACAATGTAATTATATCTCTTAACCTTTAATAAAATACTTTTACGCCATTTTGTCAAATCAGGATTAGCCTTAATGCAGGACAACTGAGCAAGATCACAAGAGCATTAGTCTGTTCCTGTCTGTTGCGGCTTTGGTCAAGAGTAGACAAAATGATACCACGGCCTCACAGAATACCGGCGTGAAACAACCACAGCTTTGTGTTTTGCCGTATGAGTGAGGTTACAGGAGGCCCAATCTTTCCCGTCCCCAATCCCAAAATCTCCAAATCCTCGTCTACGCACTCGTTACTCCTTTGTTGTTGCTTACCATCAGGTAATCCAATGATAAGACAATGGCTTCTCCAGAACCACATTTTACGATTACACTATTAATTTCGGGGAGAGGGAAGGGGGAATCGTCTTATTACTTCTCGCCCATTGTGAGGCGAGAGGGAGTGTCAGACTCTTACTGACTAAAAACCACCCCGTTCCTTCTCAGGCTCCAGGCCCCGGATCATATTATACAACTAGTTACTCCCAGGCGGTTTCGGTCAGCTCCATTTGGTTGTAGCGTCATTTTTCATAGCCTATATAGCTCTCGGGAACATTGTAACTGTCAATAAGTGAAAGACTTTTGGAAATCCGACCAGCGGTTCCAAACATTACGCCTAAATACAAACTTAAAAATGTTACCACTTTATGGTATTACTATAGATTAAGCCACGAAGCTTATCTTTACTTTAAAAATAATCATATCATAACCAATCACAATAATAGCCAATCCCATATAAAGTATTTCAAGCTATATTACATTGAATTACATTAAGTTATCCATTTGTAATGATTAATGGTGTCCATATTTGAACCGATTGTCATTTATTTTGATTTGTGATACCAAGGTACGACAAAGACGGTTGTCTTGTTCCAATTAGGGTCAGCCGATATTAATTATTGTAGATTATATATATAAAAAAATGTATGTTAACTTAGTAATCGCACGATAGTTGTTGACAAGATGACAGGTTTACTTAATAGGTTTTTTGAAATGTCAATTTTAAACTGTTTTTTTACATTTTGCTAGCAAACCGCTCCGGTGTAATGCTGGTACAAAATTTCATCGCTATTTAATATATGTAATTATACATATACATATAAATATTGCTTTTCAATCACTCTCTATCTATTAAAACGTGACAGTGACAGTGACGTCACGGACGTGTTACGGTGCACATCAGCTGTTCGTATTTACAAAGATTTAAAATATCATACGCGGCTTATTCCGTTTTGGGTGTATATCACAGTAACGCCTACAGTTTAACTTACGTGCGAGTGCTTTTTCCAAAGTGAATATCGGTGGTTTGGTGGCGTAAATACTTAAAAACTAATTTTAAATTATTTTACATCCAATAAATTGAAGCTACTTTAACATTTTAATTTGGCTTGTTACCTCCAAAAGTGTAATCAAACAAGTGTTGCCGGTATAAATCAATTTATTGAGCGGAGCAGGTGCCATCTCGCGTTGACAGGGAGACAACTGTGAAGGACGTTTTACGCCATCTATCGGTTTTTAACCGTACTTGGTGCACGATGGTAAAGTGCGCGGCTTGCGGAAAGTTCCTGTCGGCAAAAGGGGGCGCTACTTGTGGCAACTTTGCTTGTCACAACCGATATCATCTCGCTTGTTTGCCCGATGCGGCGCCGACAGGCAGCGATTGGTTGTGCCCTGAATGCAGAAGCAGACTGCCGAAGGGTGATAATAGCGCCACGCCCGTTAGGGGCCTGGGTCCGGTGACTGCGGCGGCCGTGGTAGCTACGCCAGATCAAGGCGCTCCGAACAAGTCGCCGGTAAGGGTGACCCACACTCAAAACGTTCTGTCTAAGTTTACGGACTCGAAGGAGGTGCCTCGTACTGGAAGTGATCCTGCAACTGATGGGGAACCGTCACCTGATACTCAACTGAGTCTCCGCGACGAGATTCGGCTTTTCAGGTCTGAGCTGCGGGAGGTGCGGGATGAAATGCGGGAGTTTCGCCGCGAGATGGCTGGCCTGCACTCTACGGTAGGAATCTGTACCGAGAGGGTCGACCACCTGGAGGCCAGAGTTGAGGCTCTAGAAAGTAAACAAAGCGTTGCTATGCCAGACGGCAAAGTTTCGCAGCTCGAGAATCTGGTGTCGCAACTTCGCTTGGAGCTCAATGACCGGGAACAAGATCTGTTTAGCTCCGACCTGGAAATAGCTAACATTCCAGAGATCCCGGGTGAGAACATAGTGCACACGGTTGGGCTGGTGGCGGCGAAGCTTGGGTTGACTGTGGAGGAGCGTGATATCGTGTTTGCTCAACGCGTGGGCCAGAGAGTCGAACGTGAGGGGCGTGCGGCTGGCGCAACGAGCCCAGCGGCAGCGGCGCGTGGCCGGCGCATCGTGGTGCGCCTGACGCGCCGCTCTTTGCGCGATGGGCTGTTGCAGAGCGCACGAGTTCGTCGTGGAGCCACCACAGCGGACCTAGGTCTTCCTACGCCCCCACGTCGTTTTTACTTGAACGAGAGGCTCACTAGAACAAACAAGCACCTATTTTATCGTGTGCGTGAAGCAGCCGGTCAACTTGGATGGCGATACACCTGGACCAAGTATGGACGTATTCTTACTAGGCAGGGTGACGGCAAGCCTACTCACTGTATTCGCACAGAGGAGGATCTGTCTCGTGTTTTTGGCGGTGATGTGTCCGCTGAAAAAGTTGTTTAGCCTATTATTTGGAGATATGATCCACTTAATTTATATAATTTTCAGTACTATTATTTTTCAATTAATCTTGTGTGTGTTTATGTTTTTTAGTGTCCCTTGTGCGAGGTCGGCATCGTCTCTGTCTTGGTGTGTGTTGGTGTTTCTCTGTGGCCTGGCTGTCCGTGCATTTACTGTATGTTCTCTTCTCATATTTATAAACCTTCGGCTTATTCCGTATTATTACAGTACTATTTTAATAAAACGTTACGTATTATCAGTATTATTACATGCATTACTCATTATCTTATATCCTATTATTGATGTGCAAATCAAAAATAACTATAACACACTATACATATTAAAATCTTACCACACTAGTTATCCATTTTACTTAAAGCAGAATTTAACATTAAAATTTACATTACGTTCACATACTTCATGTACACTTCCCAATCTTAAAAATGCATAAGACCAAAAATTTAAAAGTTGGATTGTTTAATGCGGGCTCTCTGGGTTCACGCCATGACGAGTTTATTGTGGCTGTGGGGGATTTGGAGGTGGACATCATGGCCATAAACGAGACTTGGCTCAGGGAGGGGCAGGATGGTCATGCGCCATGCGTACCAGGGTACCGGCTGCGCCACGTGCCCCGGGCGCGCAGCGTGCGCGGCGGGCGCGGCGGCGGCGTGGGCTTCTATGTGCGGCGCGGGGTGCGCGCTCGTACCGTGCCGCACCCGGCCGCGCCCGACGTCGAGCAGATGTGGCTCCGACTGAACGTTAACTCGCACTCAGTTATCGTCGGTACGGCATACAGGCCTCCGTGGCTTGATGTCAACATCTTTCTGGATGCAATGGCCGACACCCTCACATCCTTTGCCAGTGCAGATAAGGTTATATTGTTGGGAGATTTTAATATAAACATGTTGAACCAGTCTGAGAACAAAACTAAATTACTCAACAATTTCTTGCTATGCTTCAAGGTAAGCCAAATTGTTACTGAGCCTACACATTTCACTGATCACAGTAAAACACTTATTGATGTTGTGTGCACTGATGCCCGTATGCGAAGGATCTCTGTAACACACATACCGGAGCTTGGTCATCATGCAGTAATTTCGACTGAATTTAATTTTAAACTGGAGAAACCTTCCCCTCAATGGGTCACTTATAGACCTGTTAAAGATATACTACTCGACCTTTTTAATGAAGACCTGAATAAGATTGACTGGGAACACATTGAAAGTCTACACGATGTAAATTCTATGGTGGCCACATTTAATAACTACATTTTGAAACTTTTTGATTTACATGCACCCCTTAAAAAGGTTCTTATTAAAGAAAAATGCCATCCCTGGATTACTGACACTATCAAGGAAATGATAAGGTTACGTGACAAGTGGCAAAATAGGGCGAAGGCTACTGGAGCCTCACAACATATTAACTCCTACAAGGAGCTTAAGTACCTTGTTAAGGCTGCTTTGCAGAGTGAGAAGTGTGCATATTTTAAGACTAATATAAATAATAACATTAATCAACCTAAGAAGTTATGGAGACAAATTAAAGCTTCTATTTCTATCTCAAAAGAGCCTGAGCACAGTTTGCCACATTTTTGTAGTGATCCTGAGAAGATAAATGAACACTTTTTGGATGTGCCTGGCAGTGGTAGGGTGTCTGATGCCGACTTAAAATACTTTGAGCACCATAGATTTGGTAACACACATTTCCAGCTGGAGCCAGTTCAGGAAGACACGGTGCTGAAGCTGCTGCACAGTCTTAAGTCGAACGCCCAGGGTTGTGACTGTATCTCACTTGAAATGCTGATGATGACTGTTCCACGTGCCCTTGCAGTTATTACAGCTATCATAAATCGTTCCATCACTACTTCCTCGTTCCCAGACCTGTGGAAATTAGCAATAATTAGACCTATTCCTAAGGTATCCAATCCGACAACAGTTAGGGAACTTCGCCCTATTAGCCTACTGCCTTGTCTCTCTAAGGTCCTTGAGAAGGTTGTCTCGCTTCAGTTTCGGGCCTATCTTGAGAAGCACAACATTTTGCCACTTGCTCAGTCAGGTTTTCGCAAGGGGCATAGTACAGCCACAGCACTTCTTGATGTGGTTGGAAACATCCTTGAAGCCAGAGACAAAGGCATGGGGACCATGCTTGTTCTGCTGGACTTTTCTCGTGCTTTTGACTCCATAAACACTGCACTTCTCCTCTCAAAGTTATCCTATTATGGATGTCAGCCCGAGACTGTTCAGTGGTTCAAAAGTTACTTGACTTACCGTTCTCAGTTTGTCCAAGTGACTGGTGAGGGTGATGGAGCCATTATGTCTTCTAGTCCTGGGTGTGTGAACAGGGGTGTACCGCAGGGGTCGATTCTGGGGCCACTCCTTTTCATTCTATATAGTGCTGACATCATCAACTGCTTACTCAATGCCAGGTTTCACCTCTATGCTGATGACTTGCAGATGTATATGTCTTTTCCACATCACCAGACCGATGATACTGTAAAAAAAAATGAATGAAGATCTCAAGAGAATCTCGGCCTGGTCTAGAAGAAACTCACTTGTTTTGAACCCAGTAAAGTCAAAATACATTGTCATCGGATCTAGGGACTTTTTGAATAAAGTGGGTAATGGTGACCTTAATGTATTGATTGATGGGTGTTCCATTGAAAGGGTACAGGAAGCCCGTAATCTTGGTGTACTGTTTGATGAGCACTTGCATTTTGAATCTCACATCACGGAAGCTGTGCGCAACTGCTTCTACCGACTCAAGCTTCTATATCGTGTGCGTCCCTACTTAAGTGTGGAAATGCGTATCATGCTGTGTGAGTCGCTAATTCTGTCAAAGCTGAACTACGCTGACACTATGTATGGGGCATGCATTCTCGGTAGAAGTAATAAGTTAATCCAGAGAGTTCAAAATGCTTGTGCGAGGTTTTGTTTTAATGTTCCCCCGAGATCCCACATAACTCCATTCCTGAATAGGGGTGGTTTGTTGAAAATGTCAGATCGTAGAAAACTTCATCTGGCCACCCTACTCTTTGGAGTTATTCATACAAAGAAACCAGTCTATTTATATAATAAATTGACTTGGTCGCGTGATGTGAACAAAATAAATACCAGAGCATCTTCTTACCTCTTGTTAACTCTGTCCCATAGAACGGCTGCTTTCCGTGGTAGTTTCAAACACACTGCCTCTCATATTTGGAACAATCTGTCTCCACCTCTTCGTGCTATGAAAACAGTTGGTGCTTTTAGTAGAAAGTTTAAGGAAGAATTATTACATGCCCAAAGTGTTTCCACATGAACGTACATCTGGTCTGTACACAGTTTGTGTGTAGATTTGTTTCACATTTGGATACTCCAAGCAGCAATTATACACTTCTAAACTTGTCACCTGAATTAGTATTGTTTTGTTTGCACATAATTTTCTATTTTGTATTAATAAAACTATTTTTAATTATTTATTTTCTGATGCTGAACGTATGTTTGTATGAAATACTTTTGGGTATGTTTATTTTTCTGACTTCTTTTCTCAAGTACTCTGACAGCCGACCAAATATTACCTATCTCTAGTATATTATTATAGTCTATGCGACCAAATCCAGTGGTGCCACAGACTATGCACTATATTTGCGCCTGCGTGTCTACGGGCGCCCGCACTTTCCATCGATTGTCTATGACAGAGAGGGACAAACGTTACCTACCGGGGCATGCACGCGTTGGTGTTGATGTATTGTTCTGTGTGCACAACTACATCTTTCTTGTCATTTATATTTATATTTGTACACTATTTATAGAATATTTTTAGTAGGTATTTTATTACTATTATTTTTTTTTTTGTTTATAATTTTTATATATATCTAATATTTATATATCTCTATATATTTATATATGTTAATCTGTTTCTGTGTTCCGTGAGTATGTCCGTGGCATCACCAGGCCCTATCAGAATACCAGCGCTGCGGTATTTTTACCTACTGGTGAATTATCGCAGCATATGCTGAGATAGTGGCCTTTTTGACCTCGCACAGGTCTTTTATTTTATTTTAATATTTTTTTTGTTGTTGTTCTGTTTATTATTTTTGTTTGTTTTTTCTTTTTGTATATATAAAATGTAATTGTATTTATTTTCTGTGCGAGTCTCAAATAAATGTTTTTCTTTCTTTCTTTCTTTCTTTTAAAAAAACCGCATCAAAATCCGTTGCGTAGTTTCAAAGATTTAAGCATACATAGGGATATAGGGACAGAGAAAGCGACTTTGTTTTATGCTATGTAGTGATAAGCGTTAAGAAAGGGTATTGTTTCTCTTTTTGTGTCTATAATTTACCTAACAGGTAAGATTTTTTCAGACGTATTATGGTTTATGCAAAGCCATAATTACTCGTATTGCCAAATATCACCAACAAAACAACAAAAATTACAACACTTTCACATTTTTTTTTGTGTGAGTGTGTCAGACTCCTACTTTTCGGCAGAGAGCGGCAGACTCTAACTGTCTAAAAACCCCCGTTCCTCCACCTTCTCCTGCTCTGGGCCGAAGTCGCGGTGGCTCATTGCGCTTACTCCGCAACCCCGGCTGAACGCTTAAAATCCTTGTGCTTGTCTTTACTCTTGACCGTCAACTTTAAAAGTCAGTTTTTCACAGAAAATATTTAATAAAAATTAAATATTTTTATAATAAAATAAATTATTTAATAAAATAAAAGGAGAATGAATGTTCTGTCTACACCCTGTATAATAAATATCATTACTGATATCGCATACCAGTAAAGGTCAACCAGTAACCATTACAATGTGTTAAACGATGCAACTGTAGCACGCTGTATAATCGTGTCGCAGACACTTTAAAATTTTGTGACATTTGTCAAAATGTCTATTTTCTTTTTTTTAAGAATTTAACACTGTTTTAAATATTATCAGAATTGTCTGTAAAAATATTTAAACCACTTTATGTTTAACTTTACCTAAGCATTATTCTTATGTCTAAACTTCAGAATCAAAATTTACAAAATACAAAACTTTCAATGTTAATTGATCATGACTTCTCCCGCTCTGGTGGGGAGAGAGTCTGACTCTTAGTCTTCTGATTAAAACCTTCAGAGCCGGGGCCAAGGTAATTATTACGCTTACGACCGCCACCTTATCTGGTCATGTGCACCGTCTGTCCGTTTGTTCTGCTTATTTTTTATTAATTAATCATTCGACAGTTTTGGTTGAGAAGACAACTCCTGAGAGCTGCTTGGATTTTATCTAAGAGGGATAAAACTAATCCAAACTAATATTATAAATGCGAATGACTCTGTCTGTCTGTCTTTTCTTCACGACTAAATTACTGAACCTATTTGTGTGAAATTTGGTACAGACATGGTTTGGAACTCTAGAAAGGACATAGGATAGTTTTGCACGCGAACAAAGTCGCGGGCAAAAGCTAGTTGTACTATATTTTGTTTGTATATTCATGGTTGCATAATTACATTTTAGAATTGTGCTAGTGTAAAAAAAAATTATCTCTTTTTTTTCCAATAAAAATAGGTTCTTTCCCCAATCATCTATCGAAAACTTGTTCAAGTCTTGGTCGAGGTTTTTAGCCTTGAGGCCATAGGCAGATCAGGCACGACTATGATTAATTAGATTTTTAAACGTCATGACGAGAGGGCTCAGAGATTTTCTCAGTATTTCTGCTCAGAGTAGTTAAATGAGAAACGTTAATAACATCAAGTATTTTGAATATTTTACCACTGAACTAAATCTTTTGCAGTTTATTTTATGAAAATTATTCATTTAATTGTAAGTACTGTCAATCATCTGCCTGATTATCATAAAAATCTGTATCAGCATCTATGCAAAGGTCACAATGGCCGTAGGAGGTAACAAGCCAAATGAAACAAGGAAACTAGTCGTCAGATTATCATTATTTATTTATTCCTCCTCCATTCATTTCCAAGCCTTCACAAACGTGGGAGTAAGTACGCCGGGTACAGGTTGTACTGCAGCATACTTTAAGATGGGCTGTCCAATGACTGCACCAACCGCTGGCACTGCAACATCGTACCTGTACACGTTGGGAAGACCAATGGGAGCTATCACAGGTTGAGCAATAAACGCTGGCTTCTCTTTAAGGTTCTCTGCAGCTTTGAGAGCAGGAGATTCAGCTCCTTCAGCCTTCTTCTCGCCCTCGGCACCCTCAACTTTAGCAGCCTCAGCTTGCGCAGGCTCAGCTTGCGCGGGCTCAGCGGTCTTCACAGCAGCTTCTTTGTTCTCCTCTTTAATCTCAGTTTTGATTTCTTGACCAGTGATTAGTGTTTGCGAAGAATAGCTTGATGGAGCGATGAAGCCTGAGTAGACCACTGGTGGGATTGGGGCTACGATGGGAGCGATAGGTCCTACGGCTGCAACATAAGGAACAACTCCGCTGACAGCAGATTTGGCCAAGTTGTTAGCATTGCTAGCAACAGCTCCATCGATTTGAGCTTCAGCTGTCTTCAATGCATCAACTGCTTGCCATTTCTTGTCCTCAGCTGACCAGAATGCTTCCAAGTTCTGTTCGTTGACAGTTGTAGCGTCGGTTATGACTTTTTCGTTGACGTTTTGGTTTGCTAGTTCAGCCAGTTCTCTCGCTTTGTCGACTGCGGCTTGGGCCTGGTCTTGTGCTTGAACTTGGGCGTCGATGGCTGCTGCTTGTATGTCTCCTGGTGAGATCGTCGGGATCGCAGCTGGCACTGCCACTGCTCGTACGGCTGGTACGATGACCGGCGCGTACAGGCCTGACGGGGCCGCGGCCGCTACGGCGAACAGTGCGGAGACAATCTGGAAAAGAGACGACGAAAGTTATTTCTCAAAACGTTATCCTCTTTTTTTTGTCAGAATCCGTTTTGCCTACCGCTTGTCGTGTAGCGTAAAGTCCTGTTAGTCTTGTAAATTAACCAGTATCAAACCATCGGATATTCCAATTTGGACGGTAGCTATAGAGTATACTTAAACAGAACTTTTTTGTGAGGAATAAAATCCAACAAGCCTGACGTTACATTATCGTTATGTAGTAAACAGACGAATGGTAGCCTCTTCTTTGTTTATGGATTCTTCTTAAGTATTTGCAAGTTAAAATCGGTTACGAATAAATAACGTATTAATTTTATTTTGCAAATATCGATCAGATTCTTGCTATTAATTAAGGCATTGCAGCTGTTCGTCTTTCAAAAAAAGTTTGGCTTTTTATTACTTACAAAAAGCTAGCGACCCGGCCCCGTCTTCGCACGGGTGCAACGATCAAAATTTCTCGACTATTTAATGTATGTTATTATAATGCATACCTTCTTCTTCAATCTCCGCATCAAAATCGGAAGCGTAGTTTTAAAGATTTAAGCATACATAGGAATATAGGGACAGAGAAAGCGACTTTGTTTTATACTATGTAGTAATATTGAATTTGACTTTTCTGTTTTGGATAAATGATTTACCGTACCAGTGTACGTATTAATAAATGCAATGTCTTAGATTTATTACATGTAGCAAACCATTTGAGTTTTTATAAAATTTGACAAATACCGGACTCTTTCCAAGTTTGTAGTCAATCCAATTCAAAAAAATAATTTAAAAAATACAGCAAATAACAAAATACAGCAAAGGCTCTTTTTTATGTATTTGAATGGGAAAGGAATTACATGACATATTCTGATACAGCAAATTAGGCTCTTTTTTATTTGATTGCACAAGGCATTATATTACATATTACCCTGGGTCGCGCGAGATCCATATTTCACTCTTACTGACTAAAAACCACCCCGTTCCGTCTCCTGCTCCGAGCCAGGACCGCAGACCTATTACGTTTGACCCGCAATCCCGACTGAGCAAATTAGGCTCTTAAGGCTCAAAACAAACAAATTGAATTTCACAATTTATTTGGGTAAAAACATTTGAATTGTTATGACGTCATCATTTGTTTAAGGGCTAATTTTTCAACAGTCAGATACATGTTATTTGAGGAATAAAATTGTTGTTGTCACTGTCTTATACAAACATTCTGACGCGACAGCATCGTAATTATTTCCTAGGTAACTTTTATCTAACCATTGAAAAATCAGTCAAATAGAATATTTATATTTGACAATTAATTTGAAAAATACGAATGTAAATATATCGTAAAATTTATGATTGATATTGTGATAGCTTTGTGACATTTTTTACAATGAAGACGAGAAATAATGTATTATAGCCACAAGTACCTACTCAATTTCGTAAAGATAAAACTTGTTTTATTCATTTTTAAATTACTTATATATTATATTCTTTCAAATTGAAATTACTTATAGTCAAGAATTATTAATATTATTTCCGAAATTTTTGCACAAGAATTTATACACACAAATCCACAAAAAAATCAACCGAAAGCCTTACAAAAACGAATACTTATCGTAAAGTCGAAATTTCCAACACAAAAAATCACTTTGTTTACGTTTAAATACTTAATCAAAATCGAAAGTGAATTATAAAATCACTGACCAGTACTCTCATCTTGACCCTGGGAACTGCTGATGACTACTGATGCACTCGGTGGCTCTCCGAAGCTATTTATACGACGTCGATATAGAGCAGACGGGATCAGCCTTAATGCTAGTTAATAAAATGAAAACGAAAAAAAAAGACATTAAGGCGGTATGTTTATTGTACACTGCGTTGTGGGTTCTGTAGGTTATTTTCTAGGGCTCTGTTTTGAAGTGGTTTTTAATGACAGGTCGGCAAACGAGCGCATTACCTGATGGTAAGCAATCAGCGCCGTCCATGGACGGCTGTTGCTGTTTCCAGCAGAGGTGTTACGAGTGTTTTGGCGGTCTTTTTGGGGATTAGGGTTTCAGAGATTTAGATATTGTGAGGGATGGGGGGAAAGAATTTGGGTTTCTGGTAACTTCAGTCTCACCGCAAAACGCATCGCTGTGGTTGTTTCACGGCGGTTTACTTTGAGACCGTGGTATCACTCCGGTCGCGTCACCCAATTCGTACCGAAGCTTGGTTTTCCTACACTTGTGTTATGTTTAATAAACCACCTCTTTGTATGTTTGAATCGTTATTCGGGATTTAATAATGGGGTAGTAGAATTCGTTTTAGTTTGCAGTAATGATTTTGTGTGCCCAAGCTAGTTTTTTTTCAATTCTTGACGTGCTTGAAATTCTGATATATGTAGGGTTAATTCTCAAACAATTATTCATTGTTTTGTCTAGGTTAGAAGAAGTCGTCGCAGTAATTTTACTGCAGGTATATTACAGTGATTTGTTAACTTGTAAAAAGTAGGGTGAAACACTGTTTTTTTTTTGTTGAAAAGTTTCAATATTAAATAGTCTTTTTTCACAGACTCATGTGCAGGGCAGAACTAGTGTTTTTATTTATCAAGTGAAATAAATTTAAATATGATAATTTATGTCATTTCAAGTCACGTTCTGTTTTTCTAAACGGCTGCGATCTGTAGGCTTGAAAACAAACATACATCTTTGTTGTTTTGTTTTACATATTCTAGTAAATTAGTTGTTTAATCGGAGTGTAATGCATTACCTCTTCCCTAACGAAT
Organism: Spodoptera exigua; assembly: GCA_902829305.4. Classification (NCBI taxonomy): domain Eukaryota; kingdom Metazoa; phylum Arthropoda; class Insecta; order Lepidoptera; family Noctuidae; genus Spodoptera; species Spodoptera exigua. The sequence goes on along the minus strand of LR824628.2, from coordinate 6,038,703 downwards.
CTCACAATTTTTGTGATAAAGAACAAAATTATATCTTTTTCGTTTTATATTCTTATTTCTGTACTATTCTACTGCTGTGTGTGTGTTACTAAATAATGAGTATATTTAAGTACAAATGGATACATGTATGTTCCTTATTAACCCCAGAAGAAACTGATTTAAGTAAAATTTTGCATACACACAGCTCTGACTTTAGTATCAGAAAAATCTAGTTTTAATCATGCCTGATTTAATTCATAAAATACTTACTTTCATTTTATTTTAATCAATCTCAAATCTTAAGTCAATCTGGTTATACCAGATTTTTTATATAATGGTTTCAATTTTTCGACCGCGGTACCCCAAACGGGCGGTTGGACGAGGGCGCAAAGAATGCAGGAAGCTTCGTTTGACAACTTGGGCGCCATCTTGTATCAAACTTTATCATTTTCGTGGGTACATTGCGTCATTACACATTATCATTAACTTAGACGTATTATTTATATGTACGTGTGTTTTGATTTATTAAGTTTTAATGGTTTTATTTTTATGTGATAGCCAACGAGCAGATTGTTTTTTTTAATATTGGATTAAGCAATCAGCGCCGCCCATGGACACCCGCAACGGAGGAGTTACGAGTGCGTTGCCGACCTTTTAGGGATTAGGGATTAGGGATTTGGAGATTTGGGGATTTAGGACGGATTGGGCCTCCGGTAACCTCGCTCACACGGCAAAACACAACACTGTGGTTGTTTCACGTAGGTTTTCTGTGAGGCCGTGGTATCACTCCGGTCGAGCCGACCCGTTCGTGCCGAAGCATGGCTCTCCAACACTTGAGCGACTCCCCCAGTTTATCTAATGATAAGTCGCAAAACTAGAGGAGTTATGAGTGCTTTACCGGTTGGGGGGTAGGGTTTAGTGGATTTACTGATCAGTGTCAGTCGTGGGTGCCCGGAGGTTAAGGAGCCCGCTTCTCATGCATGAGGGTCCGAAACCTTGCAAGTAACGATGTGACCTTTTCGAGTTATATGTACTTTCTATGATTATTTAGACACCACTGACATACGGTGAAGGTGAACATCGTGAGGAAACCTGGACTTATAATTTCTAATTATAAGTTTGAAATCGCCAACCCGCATTAAGCAAGCGTGGCGATTAATGCTCTAACCTTCAACGTATGAGAAGAGGCCTTTGCTCAGCAGTGGGCACTTATAGGCTGATGATGATGACTGATCAGTGAATGTTGTAGAAGGGGAAGGATTGGGCTTCAGGCAATTATACTCGCACTGCGAAACATAGCGTTTTGATTGTTTGACCTTATCACGTTATGTGATGGCGCCAAAGGAGTTACGAGTGCGTTGCTGGCTCTTTGCAAAGTTGAGGATTAGGGCTTTAGTGTTCTATACCAATATTATGAAGAGGTATTTGAAGTTTGTATGTAGGAGGTAATCTTTGGAACCGCTAGTCGGATTTCTAAAATTCTTTCACTGATAGATAGCTACAATATTTCTGAGTGCTATAGGCTATAAAACATCACGCTACGATTAAATGCAACCGAGTAGCGAGTGAAACTGTGCGGGAGTAGCTAGTTGGTGAATAAAGAGGAGAGGGCAAGGGTTGGGCCTCTAGTAACCTTACTCGCACTGCGAAACACAACACTGTAGTTGTTTCACGCTTGTTTGAGTATACGATGACTTGGGTCGAGCCAGGCTATTCGGTGAGAAATGGCTCTTCCGCAATAAGTGCATTACTTTATTTTGGGTTTGTTGTGAGTTTAAAAAAGTGTTGTCGCATTCCCAGCTGGTTGATAATCTCCTTCGGCCTCTCTTGTCCGTTGAGCCTTTCTACAATGTTTCTTTGGTCTGTAGTCTCGGAAGATGTCCAGTTCTTTTCCATTTTCTTTTAGGAAGTATATTAGAGCGTTGGTTGCTTTGGTAATTTTTCTTACTTTTTCTTTCCTCTCCATGTAGTGCATGCCTCTCTGTAGCCAGCCATCTTTGACTGGTTTAAAGAGAAAGAGAAAACACAAAAAATCCTTTTTACGAGTAATATCTTAATTACTTGTGACATTTCTCTATCTTAATTAACATCAAAGCATTTAAATCCATATTTGTTTTTTTACAAAGCTTAAGACTACTTTTGGTGGAGTTTAATTAAAACACTTTACTGTAATTTATTTAAGAGTGCAGTCAGTTAAACTTTGTTCCAATTATAGCGTCTTGCAAAGGCCGGTTTATGCACGCCCAGTGCCTGATACTAGGTTTTTGTATTTTTTTTGTATTTAATAGAGCAAACAGTTTTTTTATGTCAAAGGTTCCGCATAGCACTGGTTTTTCGTGAGGCTAAACCATGTTTCGCTCTGCTCAGGGTAAGAGGAAGTGCCGGACTTCTACTGACTAAAAACAACCACGTTCCTTCTTTTTTTTTTTTGTCAGGAGAAAATCATCCAATGACTTCTCCCGCCCAGGAGGGAAGGGTTCCTTCTCATGTTCTGTTCCGGAAGGGGTCGCGGTTCATTATTACACTTACGCCCGCAATCCTGCCAATACTACGTCCTCACAGGAAAACTGCGTGAGACTACGTGAGTGTGTTTATCAAAGAAACAGTCCTTCCCCTCTCATCTCTATTCCTCAAAACGCTAACCGCAACCAAAAAGGCGGCAGCATTCTTGTGGACCCTCTTTCCATTGAAGGATCCATAACTGTTCGTCACGTCCCTGGAAGAAGTACGTGTTAATTAGATTATCGGAGGCACTTCCCCTCCACCATCCCATCAAACCCATAAATCTCAGAAACCTTTTCCCCAAAAAGTCCGGTAACGCACTCATAACTCCTCTGATATTGCGGGTGTCCATGTGCGGAGCTGATTGCTTACCATCAGATAATCCGTCCTTCTTCGTCCTACTATTTTCCTAAACCATATTACATAAAAATATAAAACACTGAAATCGGCTCTTTCTTAAAAATATATTCTCATTGATATCAATGAAGAAAGACTAAGCGCTTACGGAATCCAAAAAGCTGTTGTTATTTTTTTATGGAATCTGATATACTTACCGGCGACGATTTTTTTTGATACGTGGACAGTTCTGAACTGTATTGAGAGGCGTTTGTGAAGTATTGTTATACTTAACGTACTTCCTTATTCGTTTAATTCTAATAATGTCTATGCGACTAGTTTGTTGGCAGGTTTTGGGTGCAATCCCTTCCTTAGACTCGAAAAGTATTAGAGAATTTCGATTATTTTGTTAATGTGTAATGCCTAACACTGGGTTTGGATTTTTGAGATTTTGATTGAAGAGTTATGTTTTTTGGTACCTTCCAATGACCATTTTCAAGATTTTTTTTTCAAAGCCTGAATATTTACTATCAATCGTAGATAGTAAATATTCGGGCTTTACACATTTCGTACAATAAACTTAGAATAGCTATCGTAGCTTTTCTAAATTTATTGTACGAAATGTGTAAACTGTTATATTGTAGCGAGAGAATAAACTCTTTTTTTATTTTATATTTCTACTAGCTTCAATGTTGATAAAAGGCTATGTTTTTATCCAGGTTTTTTTCACATATCGATATACCAAATACATATCAACTAAATCGGTCTAAACATTTTGCGTTTAAGAATTACAAACACACATCCATACATTCTCACATATTTTCACATTTATAACTTTAGTGGGATAGGATAAAGTGTGGGAGAGCCATGCTTCGGCACGAATGGGTCGGCTCCACCGGAGTGATACCACGGCTTCACAGAAAACCGGCGTGAAATAACCACAGCGTTGTGTATCGCCGTGTGAGTGAGGTTACCGGAAGCCCAATCCTTCCCCTCCCCCAATCCCTCCTCAATCCCTAAATCTCCAAATCCCTAATCCCTAAAAGGTCGGCAACGCACTCGTAACTCCTCCGTTTCGAGTGTCCATGGGCGGCGCTAATTGCTTACCATCAGGTAATCCGTCTTCTCGTTTGCCGACCTATTACATAAAAAAAAGGATAGTAGGATGGAAAATAATGATAACAGCACAGATAAAATCAGAATATCTCTCTTCTACTCTTATTTATATGTACTCGTGTATAATACACAGTTGCTATGTAAAACATATCTCATTCCAACCAGGAACTTAATAAAAGTCGACCAACAATATTCTTAATACAATATCGAAATGTCAGTTCAGCCATTACAAAAAATATATGACTTCAACGCTATCGTTTAATACTTTTCTTTACCTACACAGCATATGAAGGTATACGTAACCAGCTTATCATCATGTTCAAAATCATCAAATGACTCCTCCTGCCCAGGATGAGGCGAGGAGTGTCAGTTTCTTACTGACTAAAAACCCCCCGTTCCTTCTCCTACTCTGGGACGAGGTCGCGGTGCCTCATTGCTCTTACCCCGCAACACTGACTGGACATCAGGCCTATAGGGCCCCGTCTGTGGTGGTCTATTGGCTCTTTGATTCCCGCGCGAAACGCTACGCGCCGTACGCTCGGGTCTGGTTCTATTCGACGAGCTAATCACGATCTTGCTTTGTTATCAGGGTAACGAGCTGACGGATCACCTGATGGTAAGCTATCAGCGTTGCCAAAGGAGTTAGAAGTGCGTTGCTGACAATTTATTGGTTGTTTGAGGGTTGAGATTGGTGATATTGGGCCCCTAGTATCTCTTCTACACGGCAAATACAACGCTGTGGTTGTTTCATGCTGGTTGTCTGTAAGGCCCTGCCATTTCCATTCTTTTTTTCATGTGATAGTACGGCAAACGACCAGCCTAGCCCAGCCAGCATATTACCTGATAGTAAGCATTCAGCGCCACCCGTAGACACTCACAACAACGGAGGAGTTACGAGTGCGGTGCCGACCTTTTGGGGATTTCGGGATTGCGGGATGGAAATAATTGGGCCTCCGATAACTCACTCACGCGGCGTAACAACGATTCGGTGGTTTCATGCCGGTTTTTTGTGACGCTGTGGGTATCACTCCGGTCGGGCCGACCCATTCGTGTCTAATTATGTTTTATATGATCTTTTTGCATATTTAACTGTAAGTATATTATGTTTTTGTATACCTTGACTTGCATCCGTACCGTAAATACTCACAGACAGACACACACATACTTTGTCCCCTATATGTTACCACGCACATCAAGGTATACCCTCTCTGTAAAGAATTCTGAACTCTATAGTATTCAGTTAAAGTAGAAATTCCGATGCTGGTTTACGTTCAGTAGGATTACTTGTTTTGTTTAATCTGGTTTACTGACTAAATGTCAACAGTCAGGTGCAAGCGTTTAGGGTTCCGTGAGTTGGTAGGGGAAGCCTTCTTGCATTAACTGTTCTGCGGGTTTAAGTGAAATTATGTATCGCATCCTTGGCTCAAAGCGGGAGAAGGAACAGGGGATTTTAGTCAGTAAGAGTCTGTCTGACACTCTCTCTCGTCTCGTCCAGGGTGGTGGAATTTATTGGATGATTTTACGGACTCAAAAAAGGGTATTAATTGTGTAAGGTATATTATTTCTCTAGAATTCGGTTTCCTATTAAATAACCAACATCAACTTGATCAAAGCTGATCGTAAATACCTAAGCTTTTAGTTACAACATCTATCTCGACGCCCAAGTTCATTGAAATCAGTTCAGCACTTTAGTCGTTAATGCGCAAAGTCAATTTCTCGGTCAATAACAATTTTCTTGTCAATAATCAAAGAAGGGTCAATTGTCTTGTCAATAATCAAAGATGGGTCAATTTTCTTGTCAATAATCAAAGAAGGGTCAATTGTCTTGTCAATAATCAAAGAAGGGTCAATTGTCTTTTCAATAATCAAAGAAGTTTCTTAGAAAGAAAAGAAATCAAAGTAAGAGTCTCTCTTGCCCAACCCAAGGGAAGAAAGGGAAAGTCAATTGATAATAATCTCTATCCAAAAAAAGGCTGGTCTAGTACGGCAGCATAAATATTTGGCTTTTCCAAAGACTAGTCCATTATTCAGCTCTTAACAGGAATTGTAGATGTCAAAAATATTAATATTATTTCATACCGAACCATACTCCTCCTTTACATCAACATGTTAATCATTCTTGAAAAATAAAAACAATAAATGCTCCCTTAAATGACAGTGTCCTATATCAACAAGATATATTTAAGTCCATCTGTCCTTGGTGATCCAAAGCAGGTGTCTTTAAGCCTGAACGTCACTTACTTTTCTTGTGCCAGCTAACCTTTTTGAGAGAGAGAGAGGGGGGATCATCAAAGGACTTTATCACCCAAGGTTAGGCGAGAGTGAGTGTCAGACTCTTACTGACTAAAACCCACCCTGTTCCTTCTCTGGCTCCAAGCCGAGGCTGGGTACCTTATTGTGCTTAGCCCACAAGGCTATCTTCTCCCGATCATCCTTTTAAAGTTCTGCAACATAACTGCCGGCACCAAGGATTCCTGGGGTCCTCCTTTAGTATCCTAGATTATGGTAAACTGCAATTAAATCAGTTTAAAATAATTTCTAAGTTCGGGGATTATAGCAATCAGCGCCGCTCATGGACACCCTCAACACTAAAGGAGTTACGAGTGCGTTGCCGGCCTTTTAGGGATACAGGTTTCGGATATTAAAGGATTGGGAAGAGATGGGGGAGGGATTGGACCTTCGGTAACCTCATTCACACGGCGAAACACCACGCTGTGGTTTTTTCATGCCGGTTTTCTGTGAGGCCGTGGTATCAATCCGGTCGAGCCGACCCATTCGTGCCGAAGCATGGGTCTCCCAAACTTATACAATTGTGCTGTACGCTCGTTTGCTGACTTATCCCATAAAAAATATGCTGACGTTCAGAACTGAATTGAAACAAGTAATGTAATTCTCATATACGCAATAAACAACTTGGAAATGTTTTTAAAATATGTTAATTGTTTAGCCGTATTTCTGGGTAGAAAAAAATACTAAATACCAAAGGTATAGTTAAGTCGTAAAATAAATTGTAACATAGTATTAATTTGAGTGCAAAATCAGTAAAGATTTTGTCGATAATGTCGGTTTCCGTGTTTAGATTATTTGAATATTATTTTTAAATAATTTTGTGTCCACCTCCCTAAAGTTTTTTAGAGTCCTCGTAGTTTATCGGTGATGTAGAGGGAGAAAGTATGACACGGTTTTTCTTTGTTTTTTTTTTGAAAGAGGAAAATCATCAATTTTTTTCTCTAGGGTGGATACTAAAACGAAGTTACTTAACTAAACTAATGAGACCAAAATAATTATTTGATGGATGGAAAATCTGGAAATGGCTTCTCTCGACTTTTTTCTGATAATGACGTATACAATAAAATTAAGAAATAGCAAAATTCGTCCAGGCGTTTTTGAGATACGCACTTACCAGATATACAACACAAGTAAGAAATAGCAAAATTCGTCCATGCGTTTTTGGGATACGTGTTTATCGACACTTTTTTGATTCGTTTATCGAAAAAATACATACTTAGTTGTAATTATAAATTGTTTATCAAATGGCACATACATACGTAAAGCCAAAGATGTTGACGAGCTTTACAAGCTACTCACCGGAGTAACAGAAACGTCTAGAAATGTAAAAGTCAAGGTCGAACGACATTTATTCAAATAAGTTGTTTGAAAGTGAACATTCCAAAGTGCATAATATGCGAACATGTCTGTCAATCAACATCAGGCTCCAAAAGTGTTGATGACAATCACGGTTGGTAAACCTGGCGACGAATGCGCGCCGTAATGTTGGTATGACGTGCGCGGGCTGCGTACTGGGCGTTCCCGCCTTATTTTTAAAATAGATTAGTGTGCCACAGATTAGCTAGTTACATTGCCATATTGCATCGTTCTCTTTTTCCCGCCCAAATACATGATACGGTACAGATACTTATTGTCGCCGTATTGTCACGTCTCTGCAGTGAATGCACTCTGCAATATATTCCAAATCCTCTCGCTTATGTTCTCACAAACAGAGGCGGACTTTATCTCTTATGGAAGGAAAATTCTCTGCTCAAACAGAAGATTGATCATACAAAGAGAAGATCGAAAAATGGTTTTTTTTAGTCAGTAAGAGTCTGACACTTCTTCTCGCTCCACACTGGCCGGGAGAAGTAATTTGATGATTTTCCGATCACAATGAAAAGGTGTGTTGAGTCTTACAACCGGTTTCTGAAAGGCTTGTCAACTCTAAAATTAACTAATCTCCTGTTAAATCTCTTGTCAAGTCATCTGATTCGTTGTTGATAATTCAGTCAACCAATCAGATGACTTGACAAGAGATTAAATTGATTTTAACATAGATCGGCCTTCCGGACACCGGGGGTTAGTGTCAAACTCTTACTGATTAAAATCTACCCCGTTCCTGCTCCAAGCCGAGGCCGCGGTACATTGCGTTTACCCCGCAAAACTCCGGCTATCCTTAAGGATGTCTCATGAAGTCATGAACAATCGATTTTCTGAGACCAACAAAACCAGAAATTACATTGAGAGCAAAAAAAAAAACAGAAGCCTTTTAAAGAAACCGGCTCATCACTGAATGTCGGTCGCTTTCGTCTGATTTTGATCTTTCAAAGGTTAATAACCTTCGCGTGAACTTAGGTATTTTATTGTTACGTAGTGAATCATCTTTGTTGTCATTTCGTAGCAGATGTTTAGTTAATACAGTATTCTATGATTTTTATGTGATTGTTCGGTAAACGTGTCTTATCATAATCAAGTCTTATAATAACGATGGGTCGGTCAAATGTGAGAGAGTCATGCTTCGGGACAAATGGGTCGGCTCGACCGGAGTGATACCACGGCTCACAAAAACCACCACTGGTTTGGAACAATCACAGCGTTTTGAATCGCCGTGTGAGTGAGGTTACCGGAGGCACAACTTCCCCTCTCCCAATCCCTCCCAAATCCCAAAAAAGGCAACGCGCTTGTAACTCCTCCGTTGTTGCATGGACACCCTCCATGGGCGGCGCTGTTTGCTTTCCATCGGATTATCCGTTTGCTCATTTGCCGACCTATCATGTAAAAAAGAGCCCGTGGTTTCACCCTGAATGAACCGTTCCGTTCGTGCCGAAACATGGCTCTTCCACACTTAAATCTGTCTATAATTCAATGTAAGTTATTATCGTCGCGTCCTGATTATACCCCCCTTCCCCTATTGTACTAGTTTCCAACCACAAAGCCAGTTGCTCTTTATTTTACTCCGCATTTTATAAAAAACGCAATACTATAAAAAACCTCTTACTTTCTGCTGAACTTGAACTCGGCAGATGAGGCTAATGACCTCGAATGATGATCTCGTGATGTAATACTAATGTCAGATGAATGCGCTTGCGCATGTTTGTCAATGTGTGTGTGCGCGTGTGTGTGATTGATGAGTCTCGCGTGTGTTATGATTTTTGTTCTTATGTAATTTGTGGTTGTTTATTTTTATTGTTTTTTGTTTATTATGTAACATTTGTTTTTGTGGTTTTTTTGTGGTAATGAATTACCTTTTTTGGGGGCATGGTTAAAATTTTAGTGTAAAAAGTAAAAAGTCTTTGGTTGCATTGTCAGGTGGGGCACTGTGTATGTACATATATATTGGTAAATCCCTTTTACATGGGATCATAAGGTAACTGGTAGGAATATGGTGGATGTGAACCTCTCCTTACCCATTTAGAGATATAGATTAAGATGGGTACGTTATGAGTTAAGTTATTTTTTGTTTTTTTCTTGGGTGCGTTTACAATCGTTCACGGTCACATACACATTACGTCTATACACGAAATAGCAATTTGTGGATCACCTAAATAGATGTTCCAGGCAAAACCACGACTCATTACACGGGATTATCGCTCAGCCAAATTTTTGCTCTAAAAAACTTCGGTAAATACATAATAGTTATATTTTAAATACGTCCAACAGTTAGCCGAAATTTCTTTAAAATACCTGCAAATATGACTCATAATCTAATTTACTTACTAAACTACCAATTAGAATGAATATCACGTACATCGGATTAGCAGTTTTGGAGATTGTAATCTTTATCATACACTAAACGTACTAACAGTGTGCCGTTTTTGGCATAAAGGTGAAGGATTTTCTCTTTTTTGTTACCTAATTTGTGTGGCTATGATAAAGTAGAATGCTTCTGTCTACCTTAACTACCCTTAATCTTCCCGCGGGTAGAATTATTGAACTACATATTGAACAGTGTTCGGGTAACAACGCCTTCTGATAAACTTGTCCCTTTTAATTATCTAAGTGTGGGAGAGCCATGCTTCGTCTCGAATGGGTCGGCTTGACCGGAGTTTTACCACGGCTTCACAGAATGCCGGCGTAAAACAGCACTTTCGTTGCGTTTTGCCGTGAGAGTGAGGTTATCGGAGGCCCAGTCCTACTCCAAACCCTCAATCTTTAATCCTCAAATCTCCTATCAAGGCGTCTTGTTGAGGCCGGCAATGTACTTGTAGTAACTCTTTTGATATTTCGAGTATGCATGGGCGGCCTCGATTACTTACTATCTGGTAATCCATCCGCTCTTTGCCGACTCACACGATAAAAAAGCTTGCGATTTCTAACCCATATGCCAAAAATGAAGAAACCCTTTTTGTCTAAAGAAACGCTGTCTGTGAAATAGTGAAACAATGAATAAATTTTTGCTGATTTTATTATATTCTGTTAACAAATTTTTTTAATATAAAAAAATGATGTTTACAAAATTTAAAAATCAAATCAAAAATGTAATATACGTATTTAAACAATCTCGAAGTAAAGGAAAAAAATGCGCCTGTTCAGTTTAATATTGCAATATGTGTTTTGTAAAATTGCTGCCAGTTTTCGTGTAGGCGTTTAATATGGTGTTGTATACTTGTAACTTAGGATTGTGATTTTAGTAGGCGTTTAATCCGTGGTTTAGACGGACTTATATAAGTAAACGAGACACAGTGTACTTTCTATTGTGTCTCATATACCGGCAGACGAGAGATTAAACTTCAAGTTCAATCAATTAAAGTCAGTTATTGTCTGTCACTCTCTGTGTCTTTTTCATTGTGAGAAGTAAAGATAAGATCCAAAATTGTAACTATTATTAGGTATTTTGATTTTTCAATACATTTTTTGCACATAAAATAATAGAAGTTTATTCATTGATTTTACAATAGGTAGGGTATATAAATTATTTGAGGCAGGTATATTCGTAATTATCTATCAAATTTTCTTGAGATAAGTATGCAATTTGATTTTGAATTTGGAATTGACGGCTAACACAATGGTGGCTACTGTTTCTCTCTCTCACTAGATGGCGCTATAGTTAAAATAAGCAACTCTCTTATCAACCAACGTACCTACGTAGAATTTGAACAAATAATTACGAAGACGAAATTTTTAAAGTTGTGAATATAAAATTAATTGCTTTTCCATTGTAATTTGCTTTTTTGTATAAGTCTAAAAGAAACTAATGTTGCACATTAGATGTCAAAATTTTTGACAGTTATATTGATTGGCTGAATTTCTTTGTTTTTATGGTAGGTCGGCAAACGAGCAAGTGGATTACCTGATGGTAAGCAATCAGCGCCCATGGACACCCGCAACAACGGAAGAGTTACGAGTCCGTTGACAGCCTTTTGGGGATTTGGGATTTGGACGTTATTGTTTGTTTGAGGAGAAGGATTGCTCTGGTTAAATATTATTAGAAATGTCCTAAGATTTAAATACTCTCACTAATAGATTTAATTTTAAGCCTACTTTTTATATTCTTTAGAGAGCTTCCTCGGGGCCTCCGCTAATTTCACTCATATTGCGTAACACAACGCTGTGGTTGTTGCCGTGACATCACTCCGCTTCTAGCTTACTCATTCGTGCCGAAGCATGGCTCTCCCTAACATTTACGAATTTCTTCCTACATTAGCGACATCTACCGAGCAAATATACAGTAGTCCCCGTTAGGTAGTACAGTTTACAGCATTGTTACAAATTTGCAGTAAGTTTTGCGAGCACTTTCTCTTATGTATGTATTGCAAACTGGTTTATTTACCTCATTGTGATTCTGCTAACACATTTAGGTGACCTGCTTACAGATCTAGACTTATTATCATTGCCTGTTCTTCTAAAGGGTAGGCGGACACTTCACTTTTTTGTGCATTATGTGCCTTTACTTTTAATAGTCATGGTCATCATCGTCATCATTCTAAGACGCTATTTCCAATTCTTCTTTACATAAGGTCAGTTTATCATCATCATCAGCCTATAAGTGCCCACTGCTGAGCAAAGGCCTCTTCTCACACGGAGAAGGTTTGAGAATTAATCACCAAGCCTGCTCACTGCGGGTTGGCGATTTCAAACTTATAATTAGGAATTATAAGTCCAGGTTTCCTCACGATGTTTACGTTCACCGTATGTCAGTGGTGTCTAAATAATCATAGAAAGTACACATAACTCGGAAAAAGTCACATTGGAACTTGCCAGGTTTTGAACCCACACCCTCATGCATGAGAAGCGGGCTCCTTAACCTCTGGGCCACCACGACATTTAAGGTCGGGTCACAGATAGATATCTGTTTGCTTGCCGTATTTGTCCTCAATGAACAGAACCTCAAAATTATGGATCTCACTAGTGCTGATTTCGTTTTCATCGTCATTTTTTATTATCTCACTGCTAAGCAAAGGCCTTTTGGCACATGAAGATGGAACGTTTGTCATTGTCACATGTCATCTCGATTGCTCAAAGTTTCCTTGGCGATGTCCACGTTTCTATTTATTGGGCAAGTGCAGTAAAGCATCTAATCTCTCATCACCATCATGATCATGATTCTAATTGGCCATATACTGGTGGCATCTCCCCTGGCGTCCATGAGCTGTGCTTACCATCAAAGAAGAAAAAACAAAAACATACATTCCTTCTTTTAGCTAAATAACTTAAACAGAGTTGTGATAAGAGCCTCCTTTAAAGCAAATTAATCCCTGTTTTGTGGGACTCCGAAATCATCACACACATCAGGTGATCTTCATTTCCTCGTACCTATATCAGTCGGAAAATGTGTAATTAATAACTTTGGTAAAAAATAATCATTGCCTCACACTAGGATGTCGTCCTGTATCGCGAGTGCGGTCACAAACATCTGTACAAATTCACATACACATCACACCCAGATCCGGAACAACAATTTGCGCACCACACAAAAGTTGTCAAGTCAAAGTCAAAATCATTTATTCCAACTAAACCATAAATAGGCACTTTTTAAACGTCAAAATAGATTTTTTCTTTGGGACACTAGGAGTGCATTTACAACCATTCAAATCCACATACACATCACACATCACACCCAGACCCGGCAAAAGAATTTGTAGATCAGCAGCAAATGTTGCACAGCAGCCAGTTGCCCAGCCACTGCACCAACCGTACAGTCAAGTCAATAGAATAGAATTCTGCCAGTCTGTTCGTCAGAGAAGCTCGGTGCTCATTCCTAATTGGGTAGTTTCCTAGGTCAAAAATAAATTATTTCGACGTTTCAATACAATAAAATATTGAAAAATAACTATACTTTTAGTCATCGATTGATCGATACACTAATTTTTAATTTTTTTTTAACTAATTCTTAAGAAATAAGTAAGCTATTTGACGCAAAAAAGTTATGACGTCATAGCTCAGTTTTTCATACAAATTTCATAGAAAAGTATCGTTTTACGTTTGGATAAAAATATTGAATTTGACTAGTTGGAAACTACCGTATTGTAGATTCGAATGAAGAAGAACGAGCGAGAAACTCACATTATGCTGTGCAGGAATCGAATTCCATTTATAATGTCCATAACTCAAAGATTAAACTCGAGATCTTACATTACCGCCCTGAATATTGAAGCATAGATTAATATAAGTATAAACAGTTCGATTGTTGGCGTAACAATTTAATATGGCCGTCTATTACCTAGGATATAGCTAGCTAGACCAGACTAGATTGCAGGTAAAGACGTGACTAGACTGCGTCATAAAACCTAAGTTAAATCTAGACTTTATTTGACATTTTTATTATTTCACTGTTTCTAGGTTCGGCTACTGTTATAAAGTACTATGCCTATGTTTTATTCTAGTCATTAATCTATCTCTGTGCCAAATTTCATTCCACTAAGGGCTTATTTTTCAATAGTTAGATAAAAAAACTGCGGAATAATTATGATGCTGTCGCGTCAGAATGTTTGTATAAGACAGTGACAAACAGATAACATTTATCTGGCTATTGAAAAATCAGCAAGTGTAATAAATATCATACTTGCGTATTTTCGCATTTATTTTATACTTACCTAAGTGGCATACAAGAAATGTTTCAATATTTTTCAGCAAAAAGACAAGCATACACGTAGGATGTTTATATGTATCGTATTTGTTCTCTATCACTGTATGCTAATCACCCTAATTTGATTGTACATATTAGAAAATATTCAACGCACAAACATAATACGCTATAGTATTTTTTGAAGTCATCGGTCGGCAAACGAGCAAGTGGATTACTCGATGGTAAGCAATCAGCGCTCATGGACACCCTTAACACCAGAGGAGTTACGAGTACGTTGCCAGCCTTTTGGGATTAAGATTATGATTTAGGGGTTGGATAGGTTTCGTTCCCTTAAAGCGCTTTTGCCCTACGTCTGATCCGAATCCCCCAAAACCTTGAAAATAGAGGCCTAGGATAAAAACCACCCTGTCCCATCAGCTCTGGATTTGGGCTGGGATACTGGCCGCCTACATTTTCTTTCTTATAAATGTAATAGAGGGTTACTACCCTACTTATATGTTCTTTTATTGAACTTACAACATAATACACGACTTGCCAGTAAGTACGCGTCTTTACATGGCAACATTTGCCATTTAGTTTAATTTATATCTGTTTAGTTGGCACACTTGGAGCAGTTTCATAACCTCGTTTAATTGTTGTGGGAAGCTTGACTCCGTTTCTGTATGATGGTGATACATTTTCCATAAAGTACTTCATTATTTATCTAATGTCTAGCATTCCGTCCAAAGCTGAACGTTTTTCTTTAAAAAAAACGAATTCAAACAAACAAAATAATAATCTACTCTTTCTTGATTAGATAATAAACTTATATCAAAACTACTAATTCACATTTCACGGCAACAAAACGTCGTCTATGACTTTTCTCTAATAGAGAAATGTCAAATAGGCGGGAAAGTTTTGACGGATCGCGCCATTTTTAATTTTTGTGCAAACTATATTTAAAATTTGTTGCTTTTGTAGTTAAGTTCTTTTTTTATATGTATTAAATTCTCTAATTCTTGTTTAATCTAAACTTTACCAGGGGCATCTCAGATTATAATCTTTTCTTCACATTTATATAACCATTCTTGCTCAACGTTCACATACGCACGACTTTATAAAACCTTATAAAATTACTTTGAACATAGTTTTTATGCGTTCCAACCATGTCCTTGGCAACACCTTCGCATGCGGTCAACTTAATTAACTGTTTAAACAATGATTTAATTTAATAATGAAAAGAAATATAACGTACATTTAAAATTGGAAATTATATCTAGTCTTTGGTTCTTTATTTGTGGCCAACAAATAAACGCCTTTTTACAATGTAATGAATGATGGTAACGGAAAATTGACATTTACATCCTTATAAATAGTATTCAATAAAGAACTTCTTATATATAATGTATATGATCTTGTTGTGAACATACCTAATATTGTTAAGGAGTTCACTTGCTTTGTTTCAACGAACCATGAGAGCGATTACACGAGTTCATAGACAAAGTTTACCATGCAACAGATCTGACCTTTTTGCAAGATCTCATTTGACATTACATACAAACTAAGTTGCTGGTATTTGATCAGCTATGCATTCTAAATACGAATTCTAATGTCTAAGAATTATAATTAATTGCAACCTTGCAATTATATTAAAATAGTTGACCCCATTCTTATCCACAGTTTTTCTATGATTTATTTCTAGATAAAGTTGTTTATTATAAGTAAAGTAGCCACCTAAATGATTAATTTGACTCGCTGACAAGCGGAAGTTAAATATATCCTAGTTTTTAACCTTGAATACCTTTACGTTATATACTTATAAAAAAACTAATCACGCATTTGGAATGAGGCGTGGCGGCCATAAAAACCTTCATGTATTTAAAAAGTTATTATTGACATTATTGGCTGTAGGAAGTCTGTGTCTTTGCCTTTTTTGTAACTACTGTCAATGAGTAATCAAAATTGTCTTTGTTATTCAGTGCTGGGAAACTGGACCAATAAAGTTATCGATGTTATTTAATAAAAATGTCGATACGTTACGCCATTGAATGTTACCGTGCTAAGGTCGACAACTTAAAAATTGAACTTGACATTTGAATTCGAATAATAGCATCGATTATTTTGTATTTGTTTTAAATAATTAAAGTAACTACCGATTCGATTCGTACGTTTTTTTTTATTGTTACACGTAATTCGTGGTTTGTTGAGTCAGTGCTTCTGAGCTTTTGTAAGCAGTATTTGTGTAAGTATTTGCACAGTACACATTAGTAAAATTGTATGCATGATGGATATGAAAGGAAACAACGAAATGTATAAAATTACTATTTCATTTATTCACACATCCTCGCCTCAGTTTAGCCTGTATTTTTTATTTTATATAATTTATTTACAAAATCCGAAACATTGAGTATTATTTTTTTGGTATCTAAATTTTATCACAGTTTACCATGCGTGTCCGTGGAGTCCATGAGCGTAAGCGACGGGGGCGGCGGCGTGGGCTACACCGTAGGGGGCGGCGTGGGCAATGCCGAAGGAAGCGTGCACCACGGGGGCGGGGTGGGACTGGGACAGGGACTGGCTAACCACAGTCTTGCTGGCGGCGAGCGCTGGCGCAGAGTAGGCCACGGCGGGGGCAGCGCCGTAGGCGACGCCATGGGCGGCACCGTAGGCAACTCCGTGAGCGGCTCCGTACGCGACAGCGGGGGCAGCGGCGACCAGGGGAGCGTGACCAGCGAGCTGCTTAGCGAGCACGGGGGCAACGCCAGCGGCGGCACCGTCCAACTGAGCCTCAGCGGTCTTCACAGCGTCGACCGCTTGCCAAGAGTGGTCTTCGGCGGCGTTGATGGCCTGTCCGTGGAGCTCGGAGGCCTGGTCATGGTATTCACGGGCGGCATCAGCGGCGGCGCGGACGTGGTCGGCAGCTTCAACATGGGCGTCGATGGCGGCACCAGCAAGGTCTCCGGGAGAGATGGTGGGGAGGGCGGGGGCGGCGTGGGCAACGGCCACAGGGGCGGCGTGAGCCACAGCCAAGGGGGCGGCTACGGCGTACGGAGCCGCGTGGGCTGCCGCAAGACCGGCGTGACCAATAAGGCCATGGCCATAGGGTGCTCCCAGCAGACCGGAGGGCGCGGCTGCGGCGCAGGCGAGGACGGCGGCGACAATCTGCGAAACAAATCCAATTAAAACATCGATAACATCACCAGGAATCCCTATCGATATCGATACACGGATGTCACGTCACTATTCACAGACACTTCACGCAAGCACTAATGTGGAATTTATTTTCGTATTTGATTTAGAAGCACTGAATGAGTGTAATTAAGTTATTGTAGTGAACCCACCAGAACTCTCATCGTGCACTTCTGTGTTAGACTGCTCGAAGGCTACTGACTGCTCTCGTTTGGTCGCCGCTGCTTTTTATACCAATGCACGTTGGCGTTGCTCTGTACGTAAAAAAAGTAAGTGGCCAGTATTCAAGGGCGCGAAGGGTGAATAGGAAGCGGTACATTTTTGACTGATAGATTCGTATGTCGAGGAAATGGCCGACAACTTTTTTTAAATTTAAAATTGGATCGCGTTCCATATGCGTTCGATTATAATTTTAAATCAATGTCGACGGTTAAATTAATTCGAATTTAACATAATAATATAACATAGTTATTTTTATTGTTTTTTATAATCATTTAATAAGTCCAATAAGGACAAAATATATTTTCTTTATTGACTGAATTCAAGCGAACTTCTAAATGACTAAAATTCTAATCGTTGACTTTGTTATTGAAGATGTATTATGTAATTAAAAATTTCGATTTTTAAATAATTTAAATATCAATCAGAATTGCGATATATTCTCATGTATCACAATAATGAATCTGCATAATTAATATATATTATATTATTTCAAAATGGTATACCAAGAATAATTTATTACCTAAATGAAAATAAACATCTAAGTAAGTGTGTTCGTAATAATACGTGTCTTGAAAAATATCTTGACTTCGCTCACGAGGTTTTTGACTCGGCTATCATTGACCGATAGTTTTGTCGGAAAATGGGTTAGTGCCCAAAAGCCTCGAAAACCACGTTAAGAATCTGATGTTAGGCGGATGGATCGGGGCCCTATACAGAAGGCAGTCCTCCTTGAAACGGCACGTATTGCCCCACATTAGGATTTTCTCCTGTGTCGTGGGTGCGTTTACAAACATACAAATTCACATGCACATCACACCCAGACCCAGAACAACAATCTGTGGATCACACAAAGAGATGTTCCGTGCGGGAATCGAACCCGCGACACGTTGCGCGGCAGCCAATTGCCCAGCCACCGCGCCTACCGTGCAGTCAAGATGTTAAATGTCAAATATGTTAAAGACGATTATGATTTTTAATAATGATAGTTGTCCATACCCTTGATTAACATATAGGCTTTTTATCAACATACTACGCGGGCAGAAGCTATAAAATAGTAATTTAATATGCTTTCCCGAATCGAAGTATGGTTGTGGGTGCAAGCGAACGTTGCTAAGCAGGCCTTATGATGGATTTCGTGCTCTTTAAAACAGACAAACATACAGACGTAACATTGCATGTTAGTACGGAGAAAATGTGTTAATCAAACATTATGGCAATGAACTAAAAACACACAACACTTACATACTTAAAACAATTATTATTAGACTTGAAACACACACAATTACATCACAGTGGTCTTGCTTGAATGGTAGAAAGGTCGTAGGCACGGCAGCCGAGGTCTCTCGGGTCTCTCTATGATTTTTGTGTCTTTTTTTTATTAATCCTCATTATTTATTTATTTATTTATATTTTATTGTACCCAATAAAATGAAGTTGGTACAAAAGGAGGACTTAATGCCATATGGCATCCTCAACCAGTCAATCTTTGCGTCTAGTTTAAAATCTGCGAAAAATAGGCACGGGAAATATGTTTTTACAATACGAAATGACTTTGCGTTGTGTTTCGCCGTGTCAGTGAGGTTACCGGATGCCCAATGCTTCCCCGCTCCCAATCCGTCCTCAATCCCTAAATCTCCAAATCCCTAATCCCCAAAAGGTAAGCAACGCACTCGTAACTTCTCTGTTGTTGTGGGTGTCCATGGGCGGCGCTGATTGCTTACCATCAGGTAATCCGTCTGCTCGTTTGCTGACATATTACATAAAAAAATGACTATGATTAATGTTAAGTTAAGTTAAGATAAGGCAAGAGGGAGTATTAGACTTACTGACTAAAAATCATCCCATTCCTTCTTATACTCCAGGCCGACGTCACGGTACCTGATTACGCTTGCCCTGCAACCCCGGCTGAGCATCGACCCCGTAGGGCTCTACCATGGGTGGTCTTATTTCTCTTAGAGCGGGAAATGCGAGTACGCTGCTGGTTCTAGTCCGCAGACTGGTGGTAGGAGGTCATCGATCGTCGCTCGTTCCCGAACTTTATCTATTTATTTTAGTGCAGTACACACTTTTAATTAAAACTAGCGGCCCGCCCCCGCTTCGCACGGGTCCAACTACCTCGCTATAAAAGGGTCACTTTTTTCTTATCTTCCCCTCCACCTTTCTAATATTTTCTTTGATAAGAACCTTCTCCTGACAATAACAAACACAACAAAAAAAGAATTAGCAAAATTGGTCCAGCCGTTGTTGAGTTATGCGCTTACCAACACATTTTGCGATCCATTTTTATATATAAGAAGATAAATCACAGCATACAAAAATTAATTTTATTTATCATTACATAGTATAAAACAAAGTCGCTTTCTCCGTCTGTATGCTTAAATCTTTAAAACTACGCAACGGATTTTGATGCTGTTTTTTAATATATAGAGTGATTGAAGAAGTTTTATATGTAGGTATAATATGTGTTTTGATAAAAAGCTTAGCCCGATCGGTTTAAAACTGACAAAGTTTCATACAAACTTTCATCCCTTTTTTATCCTCTTGGAGGTAAAATTCATCAAAATCCTTTCTTAGCGGACGCCTATGTCAGAACATCTACCTGCATGCTAAATTTCAGTCCAGTCCGATCCGTCCAGTAGTTTGGGCTGTGCGTTGATAGATCACTATATCAGTCACCTATGAGTTTTATATATTTAGATAACGTCCATTAAATCGTGGGGAAACTTAGTATTAGCATTTCGCCCGTGCTAAGCCCGGGTGGGTCGCTAGTACAAAATAAAATAGTAACTAATAATATATTTACATAACTAATAATATTAACTAATAATATTAACAATAAATATAAAAATATACATTAACATACATAAAAATATACATATAACAATAAATATATAAATATAAAAAATAAATAATATTAACTAATAATATTTATATAACTAATAATATTTTTATAATGTACAAATTTTAAGCTACTTTTTACCTAATGGTATATAATAATCCTGGCACATTGGTAAATATGTACCTACATTAGTATAACCGGCCGAAACCGGTTATTACAGGATATTAGCAAACTGAGAGAGAGGTACGGAATTGTATGTTAGACCCGTGAACTTTACCATATATACTTAGATTTACCTATAGTCAGACTTTTAATTCGATTCCTGATTTGACATTGACCACTGTCATTTTGTGAAATAATGATACCACATATAACAGTGTAGTGATGAACACAAAAACCGATAAACAATCAGTGGATCAGTTTCAGGAAGGCATTCAAAAAATTACGGCTACCGAATGGTCTAAATGTGTATTCCATGTTTTCAAAGAAGAGGAAAAAATGAGTAAGCTAGATGTGTTAATTGACAATAAATATCAAAGACACAATTCATAATAAATGTTACATAGAGTAACGGCGATTGCGATAGCGATGACGGCGACAATTTATAAAATGTCTGTTTTATTAGTCACGTTCCTTCATGATCACATTTTTTATTAATTTCACACACAATTACAAAAGAAAAGTCTCAGATCGTTAATTAATTGTAAATTATCGGTTCAGAAATATTTTATTTCCTGATAAACT